>JACTOM010000083.1:0-111441 GCA_015832385.1 Elymnias hypermnestra
TTTTTATACCACAAGAAAGCACCATTTTCACTGAACAAAATAAGCTATATTACTTACTAAAAAAAATAGGGATCCTAATAAAAATGCATTAATGTACCCTGATGAAAAGACATAAAAAAAGCTGTCAATGTAAGTGCTGGGGAAACTATTGATGATAGAATAAAAAAATGTTCTACAATATTATAGAATGTATTAATATCTACAAAAAAGTCTCGTGATACCATATGTCCAACTACTGTAGTTATGCCACTATAACTACTTTCTTACATTTTTAAAGTTAATAACAATGCCAACAATAACAAACCATATTATTCATACCTCTAATAATCCTTCTCCTATTAAACAATATTTTGTTAAAAACCATTTCAATATCAGAAAGTCCATTCAAAAGATATAATGAATTTTAAAATTTTAAAGAAAATAAGGCCAACTTGGTAGACTTTCCACTGCCACAAGATCTACATGGATGAAACTCTGGAGCATTACTAGTTATAGATATAATTATTTACATAACATTGTTGACACTTTTAATATAATGTGTTATGTTTGCAATGTCCTGTTGAGGCTTCAATTGTATCTATATTGTTGAATGCAATAAATCATTGCATTGTATAGATTATCCAGAGAAAAATATGGGCATTTGTAGCACAAGTTAAATTAGTATGAGTCTCTACACATTTATGTAATAAATTAACGACATAATGAAGATTTACCATTTCCTTTTTCTAACTTTATTAGGTTAAAGGTAAAATAAAATAGCCTCTTTAAATGTATTACAAATTTAATTTACCTTACATTGACTTATGATAGATAGACTTGCACTCACTGCACAGACGAGGGTTAAACTGAATCGCACATCCTTCTTTAATTACAAGTTTTACAATCACAAAAGAAACTTATTAGCTAAGGATGGGAATTATCGACGACCACGTCCACGGCCTCCGCGACCACCTCTAGGACCGCCACGACCACCTCTTCCTCGACCACGACCACCTCTAGAACCACCTCGAGGGAATCCTCCTTCACGTTTACCTTTACCTTTAGGAGCGTCATCTATTAGTAAAGTCTCAAGGGGAAGACTGTCAGGAAGGAGGTAATACCTTATATTGTTTCCTCGTATACTAAGAGTTTCCAGTTGCAGTTCCTCTTTGTTTTTCAACGTTACTTTAACCGCCTTCAAGTGAGTGTTCATAGCAACATCGACACCGGTAATTGTTCCGTGGACAACGCTTCCGTTCTTCAGCTCGATTGTGACAGTCTCATGGCTGAGTTTCATCAAGAATCTCACTAATTTCATGTTTTATACTTGGTTTTTAACAGTTATAATATAGAAAATACAACTGGCGTCGTTTTTCGGTTAACCTCAAATGTTCTAAACAAAAGTCACAAATATGGCGGCGGCTAGTGATGGACCCGAGCAGTATTTTACTCGAATAAATTTGTTAAATTCGTGTTCGATTGAAAACAAATTTAACTCGAGTTACCGAGTCAACTCGGCGCATCGATTAGATTTGCTACACGTGCTATAAAAAAAGAAAGAAAGAAAAAAATATTTTTTACACACCGTGATTCTGGTATATTTTTTGTTTAAGTATCAATTTGTTTAACGGTGTGATTCAGAAAAGGTGACTACACAGACCAACATGGGATTTAAATTAAAAGGCGATAAAAAGTGGACTAAACCTCAACTTACTTAATTGAGATTTAGTTTACTTACGTAGTTCGCGTATTCAATTTGAACTTTCGCTTTCTTATTTATTTTTATATAAAAGTCAAATCAATCTATTACTACATAGGTAGGCAACCTTTTCTAATAGAAGGGCAAAATATGTTATGCGCTTCAATATGCAACCGCATATGCAACCAGCGTGCGGGCCACAAATGTTATGAGCAAAATAGAAGAAAGGAAAAATGTATTTTTTACACACCGAGGTACAAGTACAATTTTTGTTTAACTATAAATTTGTGTAGCGGTGTGATTCAGAAAAGGTGACCACTCAGACTAGCGTGGATTAATATAATAATCCCAATGCTGATTATCAGTGGTGAGGATCTATGTCAGTAACATTAATCTTTTGAGGATAGCCGGCCATAAATGTTTTGAGAATATTGGTGCGGACCACATTTTATCTAATAAACACATTTTTTTTAGATAATGCAATTTTTTGCAATACAGGGACAATTCATCCTTTAGACCGATCACTTGTTAGTAAATTAGAGTTATTTTTAACCGACTTAAAAAAAGGAGGAGATTATCTATTCGACTGTTTTTTTTATGTTTGTTACCTCATATCTTCCGACTGGGTTGACCGATCTTGATAATTTTTTCTTCTTCGTATTCTTATATTTGGAGTCGGTGTCAGCCAAGGTATCTTCATATATAGCTGTAGGTTGTAACTACATATATAGCTACAGGTGGGAGAGACGCGGGAGCTGCCAAGTGAACACGCGGGGAACATCTACCTTGGCTGACGCCGACTGCGAATATAAGAATACGAAGAACACGTTAAAAGAATACGCAATTATTTCTTACTTTTTAGAGCATATTAATATATTTGTAAGTCTGTTTTGAAGGCGGTTCTTTTTTTGTTAAAATTTTTATTTTTACATATATAATGTTTCAAATTACTAATTTAACAAAACTGTTTAAATATTCTTAATGTAATGGAAACTCGAGTAACATATTTTCATTCGAGTAGTAAGACGAGTAAGTAGTATAATCGAGTGACTTGGATAGAAATCGAGTGACGGAGTAAAATTACTCGAGTGGTTTGAGGCGCGTTTCTAGCGGTTGCACTAGTATATACAAACATCGATTGTCTATCGATAATCATAGACTATTCGTTTGATAATTACAATCTAGTATCTTATATCACTCTTAAAAAAAAATTACATTAAATAGGAATGAAATTTACTTTAAATATTTGTTTTTTACCCAATTTCTTATAGATATATTTTACGTATGAGTATGTTTATAATATATCTTTAGCATGTAAATATATTGATATATTCTTAGAATTTCACAATGCTTTATAAAATTCCACTACTTCCTGGGGTTCCTGGAAGAGATCTCTCTAAAGGTATCCAATAAAATAAATAAATAAATTGATTGCGTTTAAGTCACATATGTGTCCATTTTAGTAAGACAAGTCGTACCGTTTAGAAAACTCAATAGTTTTTTTTAATAAACTTTGATAAATAAAAAATATATTGATAACTATAATTAAGACTGATGATTTAACGTACACTACAGTATAAAATTTATCTCTAACAAGAAAAGTAAAAATATTAAACCATACCTGCAATAAGTATAGACAAAGTAGAAATAAGTCAATTTTAGAAGTAATTCTTTAATGAAATATGAATTCTAATTTGTCAAGAAAAACCTAAATATTGTCATTCTTTGGTAGGAAATTATAGCTATATTTTATACCTATATTAAGATTGTCCTTCGGCTTGTTTAATTTTGAAATATGAACGTAGAAGTAATTTTGGACGAACCCGAAGTCGATATAGAAGTTGAAGAAGAAGAGCATGAGAAAACTGTTTGTGCACGATTAGTTCTTACGAAGGAACAGGTACATTACACTGAAAACTATTGAAATAGATTAAAGAAACAGATTAAAGCAATTAGGAAATAGGGGTTTTCAGTAAAAAAACTGTACGATCTATTCTCACACCTAATAAAAATACAAAAAAAATCGTTGAAATTGGTCAAGTTGTTTCAGGAAATAAAGACCACGACAACTAGTAACACCATGACCCGAGTCATTTATATAAATTCTATTTTTAATCGATATTGCAATCGTTGTAATATTTAATCCTTTTTACAATTTAATGAACCTTTAAAACTTCTACGTGAGCTTTCAATAGATGGCACTATTTAAAACAATAAATGCGATGTATTAATAGTATTATATTGACGAATGAACATTTGAACAAGAAATAGGGAAAGTGGGATCCAATAGGGATTGAATTAAAGCTAGTGATGTACTTAAAAAATGTATGGACGTCCTTTACTGTAATGTCCTATGTCGGGTATAGAGTTATTATTCCGGTAATTCAATTAATTAACACATATCAAATGTTGTTACTTAGTAGTTTTTTACCACCCCATTTTAGCGTTTATCCCCCCCCCCCCCCGAGCCGAAGCTGCGATTGAGTAGGGATAGGGTCTATTGCAGATGTAATCATAGACTAACTACAAAGTTCACAGATACATAACATTTACTTTCTGAATAATCGCGATGGTTTGTTAAATCAATATCTGAACAAAGTGTATCGAGAAATTTAAATACGATAAAAATGGATAATGCTGTGTTAGATTTATCAGCTACTGTGGTATTTTCTGATAAAGAAATCGATGAACCCTCTTTTGAGAATAAAATAGTGGAAGCCCACTTAATTCTAACTCCGGAACAGGTTTGAATCTATCTATCTATACCCTTGCTTTTGTCCCATGTCAGTTGGGGTCAACTCTCTGAGTATGTAAACGCCATTTGCCTCTATCGAGTGCAATTTCTGGGCAGACACCCATTGACTTAATGTCTGTTTTATTGGTGCTCATCCAAGTTGTGGGGAGGCGACCATGGCTTTTCATTCCTTCAATTGCATTTAATGCAGACTTCGTCATATGGCCTTCATCCCTTCACATTACATGTCCAATGCAATCTACTTTCGCACATTTTATCCTGTATAGGCGCCACTTTAAATGTTCCACGTATATAGTCATTACGGATCCTGTCCATTCTCGAAATGCCCCCGGCCCACCTGAGCATACGCATTTCTGAGCAGTGCATCTTCTGTTCATCTTGCTTGCGCATTGGCCAATATTCAGCACCATACAGAAGCACGGGTCGCACAGCTCGTTGGTAGACATTACCCTTAATTTTGATAGGCATTTGAGAGTCACATAACACCCCCGTTAACTCTCTCCATTTTGCCAGCCAGTTCGAATCCTATGGTCAATGTCTTTCTTTATACTTGCGTGAGATGTTAATATGGATCCGAGAAGTTTGACCTTATTCACTTTATTAAGGGGAATATTATCAATGTATGGGCGAGGATTTTCACGGATTCCCGAGAAATTACAGTATATATATTCCGTTTTCCTCCTGCTCACTCCGAGACCTTTGGAAGAGAGAGAATTTCTATGAAATAGTCTGTTGTATTATTCTAAGCAACATGTTTTTAACTTTTTTAAAACGAATCCCAGTCCAACCTTTGCTGTTTGTAAGTGTATATATATGTCGGAGAATAAGAGAGGTGTAAGCATAAAGCATAGTAGAGTTCTCCGCCGACATCGTCATTCATGGCATCCATAATTCGATTTCCATACTGTGGGCGTTTGTTAAGTAATGTTGGTGCAATCAAACACTTTACTAATTAACTCAGATTAAAGTCTTCAATCACTTAATGTTCTCGATATCAATTTAGACAAACTCATTAATAATAATAGCTAGGACCGTTTCAAAACTCGACCGAACCGGCGGGCCGTCACCCGAGGACTGGCAAGACTTGCGCCGGATTGTCACTTATTGACTCTGCCCCACACCGATAGACAGATGGCGCCAGCATTCCACAGACTATTGTACTCCAACATATATATGTATATTTTCGAAGTGTCTTCATTTTTAGTGTATATTTTTTATGAATTAAAAACGCAAACAAATATTGCACATGTTGTTTTACAGAAAAACGATTTACACGAGGCGTTCAATCTACTAGATTATAAAGGCGAAGGAAAAATTAAAGCTGAAGACTTTCGTGTTGCAATAAAAGCTTTAGGTATGTATTAAAAAAGTATCAAATCAAATCATATTTAAATTATCACAGATCTTTAATCCTTCTCGTTTAAATTTTCATTCGTTATATAATAATGAAGAAACATGTATTATCAAAAAAACCCGTTTAATTATACGTTTGTTCAAAGTGTTTGCGTGACAAGAGCCTAATGAAAAGTGTGATTAGACGAGTGAATAAATGCAAATAATTAATCTCCTTTTCACTCTCTTTCTAATGATAAATCGGTAATTTAAGGTTATGAACCAACGAAAGAGGAGTTACAAAACATGGTTAATGGAGTGGATAAAGGACAAACCGGCAAATTGAGTTACGAGAACTTTGAAACCGCCATCATGAGGAAAATTATGTCCCTCGACAGCGACGGCGATATTATGAAGAGCTTTCGGCTTTTCGACATGGACGATACGGGTATTAAACTCGGTTTAGACCATGGACTACAGATAATAAATGGAACATCACTATCCTTACATGTTACAACACGTTAGCTCTTTATAGACCATAATCTATTCATGATAAAAAGAACATCACTATCTTTACATTTAAGCTCTTTATAGACTATAAATTATAAATGGAGCATCACTATCCTCACATTTCACAGTGCGGTAGCTCTTGTTAGACCATAGACTATAGATTATAAATGGGGCATCACTATGCTTTCATTTTACACACACGCTTTTCGCGTAAGCTCTTTATAGACTTAGATTTGATTGTAGAATTGGATGGGAATAATTCATTTAAAATTCAGCAATTAAGTAAGGAAAGATGCATATCCCGGGAGTAATTCTGGGATATGTTCGGATTGTAGAATTGGATGGGAATAATTCATTTAAAATTCAGCAATTAAGTGAGGAAAGATGCATATCCCGGGAGTAATTCTGGGATATGTTCGGATTGTAGAATTGGATGGGAATAATTCATTTAAAATTCAGCAATTAAGTGAGGAAAGATGCATATGTCGGGAGTAATTCTGGGGTATGTTCGGATTGTAGAATTGGATGGGAATAATTCATTTAAAATTCAGCAATTAAGTGAGGAAAGATGCATATGTCGGGAGTAATTCTGGGGTATGTTCGGATTGTAGAATTGGATGGGAATAATTCATTTAAAATTCAGCAATTAAGTGAGGAAAGATGCATATGTCGGGAGTAATTCTGGGGTATGTTCGGATTGTAGAATTGGATGGGAATAATTCATTTAAAATTCAGCAATTAAGTGAGGAAAGATGCATATGTCGGGAGTAATTCTGGGGTATGTTCGGATTGTAGAATTGGATGGGAATAATTCATTTAAAATTCAGCAATTAAGTGAGGAAAGATGCATATGTCGGGAGTAATTCTGGGGTATGTTCGGATTGTAGAATTGGATGGGAATAATTCATTTAAAATTCAGCAATTAAGTGAGGAAAGATGCATATGTCGGGAGTAATTCTGGGGTATGTTCGGATTGTAGAATTGGATGGGAATAATTCATTTAAAATTCAGCAATTAAGTGAGGAAAGATGCATATGTCGGGAGTAATTCTGGGGTATGTTCGGATTGTAGAATTGGATGGGAATAATTCATTTAAAATTCAGCAATTAAGTGAGGAAAGATGCATATCCCGGGACTAATTTTAGGGTATGTGAAGCCCGCTAAGAACCCTCCCTCTTATGAGTGAGAAGGGTTTTGCCCAGCGATGGGACTAAAATAGTCTCTTTCTTACTAGGTTTCGTGAGTTTTGACAACGTGAAGAAGGCTACACAGATACTTGGGATATATTTAACTGATGAGGAAATCCAGGAAATGATTGATGATGCTGATAAGGATTTTGATGAATATGTAAGTATCTCGTCAAGATTTTCAGACTATTGTTTAATTATACTAATTTTGGGAATATAGCTGATAAGTTTGACTGGGAAGCTTCGGCCGTGGCTAGTTACCACTCTACCAGCAAAGATGTATCGCCAAGCAAAGAAATTTGTGTTCTATACTGAGTAGTCACTATAACGGGTAGATTGCCTTTTACCAGGTCATCGCGCTATATTAGACTGAACTATCACCTACCATCAGATGATATCACAGTCAAACACCTACCGCTTAACGCACAAAAAACATAGTTTCAGATGTGGCATTGCAACACATGCCAAGCATTGTATGAGGTGATCTATAAAATAAAGCTAACATGTAGGTACATTTAAAAAAACATTGTGTCAATTGTGACATTGCCACACGTGCCGTCAAGCGTGCGTAAAGAGGTTTTACTTCAAAAATCTCATTATTGACTCCGCCTCGATGGAGTGCACACGTATGTTGCGGCATTTATTATGTCTCTTTCAGATATCTGTTCAGGAATTTATGAGGATGATAAAGAATTCCGTTCATATTGTTACACCGTAGTAAACTTTTATGTACTTTTATTTTATAATCACTGTTAAGCAATAAAAATTATATAAATTGTGTTTTGAATTCTATATAACCCGATCCTGGTAGATATAGACAAATAATATTTTAAAAGATAAGTAAGCATATATTTATTTTACAAAGAAGAGCAATACTTAAGTCAATTAGGATCTCGCGTTTGATTAAGAGTAAAATTCAAAGACACATCAATTCTCATAATACCGTCGCAATATATATAAAAAGTAAGTAGCAGCCCATTAACGTGCCACTGCTGGGCACTGGCCTTCTCACTCCGAGGAGCGATGGTTTTTAGAGTATAGATCCACCACGCTGCTCCATTGCGGATTGGCAGGCATAGTACACAAGTGCACTCTCTATTCCTTCACTTTCATAGTCCGATGTGACTGGAATCCGAAACAAGCGGAGAGAAATCAGGCGCAGGAGCGACGGCTTAACGTGCTCTCCGAGACACGAGGGTGGATCCCGCCGCCAACTTTCCAACTTCGGGCAAATATTGAGAAAATCTTGACAGAAAAGTCTCTATTAGTAATGAAGGTGTTGATGAAACTGATTCTGAGGGTAGTAGTGATACAGAGTACCCGGAAAGTAAGACAAGCAAGACAGGAAGCCCGTGAACTGTTGAGAGGTAAAAGCCTGCAGAACTATGCCCCAGCGATGGGCGAGTGGAAACGTCATACTAGAGGTATGGGGTTAAAAATTATGCTGTCTATGGGCTATTTACCGGGTACGGGATTAGGTGCTTCCAGCGAAGGCCTCTTGAAGCCGGTTGAGGCACGCTCCGTACCCCCTGGGAAAAGCCTGAACCAATGTATAGCCATCAGTGAAAATCCACTTCGCAGGATCCACTTAAAGTGGGACAGAAGCTGAAAAGACTGCAGAAGAAAGAGGAAGAACGTAATAAGAGAGAAAAAGAAAGGGAGAGAAGAAACGCAATATAGATTAAATAAAATGTTATATATCCGAAATAATATTCTTTTATATAGCAAAAAAGAACGAAACACAATTTTAACACATAGAAGAAGATTCAGAAATCATTTGTTGCATTGAGAATACGCATTTTTAATAAAATACCCGAATCACTGTTGAGTTTGTCTTCACGTATATTTAAGAAATATGTAAAAACGGCCTATTACAAAAGGCGTATTATAATGTTGTAGATTATTTAAGTGACTGATGGGTTTCCGTTTCTAAAATATACATTTCAATGATGTGTTACGTAACGTTCCCACACAAAAGCTACTGGATCGATTTCAAAAATATTTTTATCATTTGAAAGCGGCATTTTCACTGAACGCCATAGGCTATATTACTTAAAAAAAGATAGGAATCCCTAATAAAAATGCATAAACCCAAAGTGTGACAAAAATTGGTCACAAAAAAATCGTTCATCGCGTGCGCTCCGGATACTATTAATGATAGAACAAAAAAATGTTCTACAATATTACAGAACGTATTAATATCTATAAATAAGTATACATTTAACCAAAAAAGAACCGCCTTCAAAACAAACTTACAAATATATTAATATGCTCTACAAACCTTGGCTGACGCCGACTCCGTATATAACAATACGAAGAACACTATTAAAGAATACGCAATTATTTCTTACTTTTTAGAGCATATTAATATATTTGTAATTCTGTTTTGAAGGCGGTTCTTTTTTTTGTTAAAATTTATATTTATTTTTTGATTTTTAGTGAATCCGAAGTAAACTAACAAATTTGTCTCAATATGTGTACACCCAAAACGTGTTGCAATGCAGCAACAAACGTAAGCTCATTGCTATTTGATTACAGACACTTATATTTTCTGCCTTAAACCGCACCCTTACTGTAAGCCGTTGAGGAGTTCCATTGATCTTCATATTTAACTACGACTAGCACTTGACCATACCGAAGTTACGGTAGGCAACTCAAATATCTGGATAGCCTATAGAAGATTCTGTCGAGTATCGTTCATTTGCTCCTAAGAATTGAAGAGTTCCGTCACTTTGTCATGGATTATATCATCAGAACCTAACCAAAAATCACAAAACAATCCTTAAAGTATATCCTTTTCAATAAAAAAAGAACCATCGAAATCGGTTGGCGTGATCTTGAGTTATTCGTCCATTTGTCGCGCACATCCTTAATGCAAATTTAACACATCCGGTTTTCTCATGGATGCCATCATCAGAACTAGATTTTACAAAAATGGGACCCGATGACGAGCACCACCTTTCATTTAAAAAAAATCATCAAGATCTGTCCACCAAGTCGGGGGATATGAGGTAACAAAAATAAAAAAACAAATACAGACGAATTGATAACCTCCTCCTTATTTTGAAGTCTGTTAAAAAGTCCAAGATACCATTTATCCAACTACTGTAGTTATGTCACTATAACTACTTTAATAACAATGATCAAACCATATTATTCATAGCTCTATATTAATCCTTATCCTATTATTAAAGACCGTTTCAATACCTTTAAAATACTTTTTGAATTATTAAAATCGGACATTCCATTCAAAAGATATAACGAATTTAATAATGGCAATGTAAAGAAAATAATGTTAGTGATGTTCGCAGCGTAGATAATACCTATATACTGGCTAATAGAATGATTATCAATTACAAAGTTATAATATTTAGTTATGGCATAATTTCTCAATAAGCTTAAAAGATTTAGATTTATTGACTCAGATCTCCAGTAAGTACAATTTATACCAGTTTTATTATTATTTCTAAAGGTATATACCTCCAAAAATGTTAAAGTAGAGATAAAAAGTAGGACAGCTCGTGAGGGATTTGAACCCCCGACCTCCTCGATTCAAATTTAAATGGGTGCTCTAACCGCTGAGCTAACGAGCCTCTACGATGTTTAACAAAAATGTAATTCAATAAGTTAAGAATGACATCATCATCTCCACGTAAAAGATAACTAGATATTATGACTAATCTTTCTATTAGCCAGGTGTGCAACTCTAATACAAGCACTTAAACAAAAATAAAGTAAGGAAATAATGTATGTATCACTGTGTATAAAGGTATTCAGAATGCTGTAAAAGTCTACTTGAATAAAGATTTTTTTAAATTTTATATAAAGAAATAATTCTCGAGGTCGTGCTAAATAAATTCAAAACTACAAATATTACGTGTCTTCTGATTTCTTGATTTTGATATCGGTTTGTGCTTAATTTTAGTTTATTGTGTTTAAATTTTGTTTGAATTAATTTGATATAGATTAAGTGTACAAATTTATATCCTTAAAAGATCTTTTGTTAAATATATTCGTTTTCGTAAAGTTATTGTCTAAATACACAGTTATATTTCGATATTTTTATATTTAGTCTATGGATTACGTCGTTGTGTTGTGAGTGTTGTCTACCTATAGACCATAGACTAACGGGGTTGATTCAGGGAAGATCGATATTAGAAAAACATCGATGTTGACATTGAACTTAAGGTATCGTTGTACGATAAAGATCAACAACAAAACATCTATGTTTTCGGTAGTAAAACTATTTATTCTATATATCAAATGTGTATTATATACATATACTAGCTGACCCAGCAAACGTTGTTTTACCATATAATTACTATCATCGCTATTAAAAAATAAGTTTTGCTGATAGAAACATGAAAATTTAGGGTTGTATGTATTTTTTGTATGCTGTACAACAAAAAAAATAAAAACAAAAATTTCGTCCAAAAATGCTAAAGAAAGAATTTAAGGGTGAACAACCCGTATTACTTAGGGATATGAAAAATAGATGTTGATCATATATCCACCCTGGCCGATAGGTACTCAAAGGATCACGAAAATCGGTCGAGTCGTTTCGGAGGAGTTCGGTCCCATACACCGTGACACGAGAATTTTATATATTAGTTATATATTATACTCTTTATTGCACATTAATAAAATACACACATTAATAAAGAGGAACTTACAAGTAATAGAAAAAAATGTACAAAATGCAGTCTTATAGCTATATAACATGTAATAGTAACCCAATATCAGAAATAGTTATAGAATTTTATAATACGGTAGTAGCGAGTTATCAGTGATTTATATTAAAGCGAACTTGCGATGGAACTGACGTGTCTTGTAGGCAAAAGTCCCTAAACTACTGTAAATTTTTAAAAATGTGTATTGTACCTTGATACTCCTAATAGATCTGGAATAGGCTAAAAATCATCTTGGAAATGTGTATATTTGATACGTATTTATGTATTCCGTAGAATAAGATCGCTTTAAATTGTAACTCCTTGTAATGCAGATTCTACATAATTCCCCCTCATTACAAAATTTATGAAACCTTTAAATTGATTACAGAATAAACATTGGCCATGCTTGTTATTTAGTTTCCAGTGTTTAATATCCAAAATCTTATGCGAACATTGTCGTTGACAGAGTTTTTAAGCTCTTGGGAAATGTAAATTAATAACTACTCGCACGGCTTACTTCGATATTAATAATTGAACAAAGTCAAAATCAAAATATCTTTATTCAAGTAGGCCTATCACAGCCCTCACGAATCGTCAAATATCGTTTTTTTTCATATAATATTGAAATGAATGATTGATGATAACATTAAAGAACGACTTACAGTCTAAAGTTACGAGGGTTCCTTCGCGCCTTGATCTGAGAAGAGTCCACAACAAACTCAGTCGGGTGTACGTTTTTTTTATGTCATCATCATTAAAATATATATTTTAAATGTAATCTATATCAAGATATATATATATAGAGCAATTCACACTCCCACGGTTTTTTGTCTTCTAAATATTTCTTCAAATTATAAAATTATTTCTAAAAATATTAAAAATTATAAAATTATAAAATGATGAAAGATAATTTTACACATAGACATCTTTTTAACTTCTTCTAGGAGTTTGTTATAGAAAAGAACTTGATAGTTATATAGTACATCTAACTCTACATTGCCCTGAAGCATATTTTATTGTCATTGATGCGCCGATATTACTGACATCGAAACATCGATGTTATCGAAATCAAAACATGTAGACAATTTAATGATTTGCAGTCAAACATCGATGTTTATTGTACATCGTTGAATATCGAACATCCCTAGCTCGATTGCTTTGTTAGTTTATGTTTGATTTGAAATTTGAACGTAAACGTTTGGAATTGTGCTATTATAAGACTCAATTTTTTTTATTCGTATATATTAGTAATTATTTTGTAGTGAGAGTTGGAACACCCGAATATATTATATTAACATTTTATGAAGACCTTACATGAGTAAGTTCCACGGATGTTTTCGGTATTATTATCCTTTATAAAATGGAATATTTGTAACTTCAAATTAACAGCTTATCACTTAATGTATATAAAGGTATATCCGCTACGTATTTTGTTCGAAACATTATACTTATAAATTTAGTCTAAAAGTATAAGAGAATTACCACTCATTTCACGAACTAATACTTTCACGATATACGCGTCCACTAAGAATGGGATTCCCGATATTTTCTTGCGATAGTTGTATACAAGCAAAAAACTATCATGTGCTGTGAGATTTCCAAAACCATGCACCTTAGTGAGTTGAAATTTGTACATATTCATGTCCTGACTCAGTGGCACAGTGGTATGAATAGTCGCTTTGCTAGCTAGATTTTAGGAAATTGTATTATCTAGTCTAAGATTGTGGGAGGCTTCAGCCAGAGCTAGTTACCTCCCTGCCAAGAAGGATGTACCACCAAGCAAACTGATTTGTGTTCCGATACAATACTGTGTAGAAACCATAAGAGGTGAAATGCTTCTTACCAGATTTGCTTCCATCTTAGACTATCATCTACTTATCATGAGTTGTGATCACAGTAGAATAGTAATCTGTCTGCAATAAAAAAAGAATGTATTTCCCTATATTTGTATGGTATCCAGATTCTCTTTACGGTGCATAACTGAAAAATGTTTGGCTAAACACCAAAAAGTTTATTGCGCATTCGTAGATTTAGAAAAGGCCTATGATCGAGTGGTGAGGAATGAGCTGTGGTCAACGTTATCTACGTATGGGGTGAGCGGTTGTCTGATCCAAGCATTGAAGTCTCTCTATGAGGGTTCTAGTGCCTGTGTCAGAATAAACGGAGCGTACACGGAGTGGTTTCCTGTCGAAAGAGGTGTTCGACAGGGATGTGTTGCGTCACCATGGCTGTTCAACCTTTTCATGGATAAATGTTTGACAGATTTAAAAGAATGTATGTATGGGTTAAGAATGAATGAATTACTCATCAAATGTTTACTCTACGCTGATGATCAAGTAATACTTGCGTCATCCGCTAACGAGCTTCAGGAGATGCTAAATATTATGAATGAAGCTTTGAAAGGGAAAGGAATGAAAGTGAATGTAAACAAAACGAAAGTTATGCTTTTTGAACGAGATGAATCTATGATGAATGGCAATATTTTGATAGATGGGGAACAAGTGGAAGAGGTGAAAGAATTTGTATACTTGGGATCTAAATTTACAAAAGATGGAACATGTGACAGTGATATCGAAAGGAGAGTGAATGCAGGGAATATGGTAAATGGTGCTCTGCATGCTTTTATGAATAGCCAGATGGTGTCTCAAAGGGCTAGACTGGCAGTGCATGCTGGAGTGTTGGTGCCAACACTTATGTATGGTAGTGAAAGTTGGGTATGGCAGAAGAATCACAAAAGTAAAATAAATGCGGTAGAGATGAGAGCGTTGAGAAGCATGAGTGGATTAAAACTGAGTGACAGAGTGAGAAATAGTGTGATAAGAGAACGTTGTGGTATAAAAGAAGACGTAGTGACTAAAATTGAGAAAGGTATGCTTAGATGGTTTGGGCATGTAGAGAGAATGAATGAAAGGAGACTGACAAAAAGGATTTATGAGTCAAGAGTGAATGCGAAAGTTGGAAGGGGAAGACCAAGGCGAACGTTCCTGGACCAAATCCAGGACATTTTAAATAACGGCCAGGTCAAGAGTACTCTAAACCGACGAACTTGTATGAAAGGTTTAATGAGAATGAAAGAAGCGAAGGAGATATGCAAGGATCGTGGCAAGTGGAAGGATGTTGTCTCTGCCTACCCCTATGGGAATGAGGCGTGATGTTATGTATGTATGTATCCAGATTTATAGTGATTATTGCAGGGAACAGCTAGTATTATACATGGTGAATCTGACATCCAAGTCAATGGAGTTCTAATGATACACACAGATATTATTATTAGTACTGTATTACTTCAAAGATGTAAAGGTATACAACACTAAAAATATTAAATATTGAAACTATTGTCATCAATTTTGTTTTAAATAGATGTATTCAAAAGGTTGTTGAGCTAAAACTATCATTTTTGCCTTGATTACAAAATTAACATATGCTGTAATATTATTTTATTTTGCACTACCTCAATGGTGTAGTGGTCCGCATGTCAGGTTATAGACATGTAATTCTCAGTATTTGCCCTGTGCTGTTGTGTTGGCGGTGTGCGTCAACCTTCCACCTTGGAGAGCATGTAAATCCCTCTGTCTTGGACCTGATCTTTCTATTCTTCATAGATTAATTATGTTAACACATACACACTTGTGTGCTATGCCTACCAGCATTCAGTGCAGTAACCTGGTGGGTCTATGCTCAAAAAACCATCTATGAATGAGGATGTCTATGTCCAGCAGTGGAACATTAATGTGCTGCTACATACTATACTTTAACTTTAATACTATTCTTACAGAAATGGATGAACAAACTCTAGAAGAAAAATGTGAATACTTAATGACAATTGTTGTGGAATCACGCAAGCAATTTGGCAAAATGTGTATAGATTATCAAAAGAAAACCTCGTTAGTTGAAGATAAAATGTTGAATTTGCAACTTAAGACAGTTAAAAATAGACGCTTTAAAGCTAAAAATCACATACAAGATATTAATATTGACGAGATGAAGAAAGAATTGGACGACTTTACAGATGAGATCCTACAAGCGCAAAGGAGATTAGATGTCTTGAGAAACAACGTAATGGACACTCAGAGTATAGTATTGCAAATAAAAAATGACACTATTGGTAGAAAACTCCAGAAACAAATTACTGCTAAGGCTTTATTGGCTGACGCTAAAAGTAAAGTTAATAAATGATGTCTTAAAATAAAAGATTCTTGATCCCTGGCTTTTACACCCTCCTTACTATATTATAAATGTGAGAGTAACTGTTTGTTACCACAGACATTAAAAGTAAAAAAAAACTAATATATATGTTTGTATATTGATACATAACTAGTGAACCAAAAAATAGCTTTAAAACTAAGTAACATTATATAAATATATATAATGTCACTTAGTTTTATATAAATTGGACAACAATTATAAAAGGGTTTCCTGTCCCAATGAAATATGAGACAACCAATTTTTGTACAAATTTTTTGAAGTTAATGATTAAGATATGAACAAATTTATAGACATCACATCAGGTCTTTTTTTATTATTTTTACTACTGGTAAATGAGAATATAATATAGTATAAAATAATTTATTGATTTATCGATTAGTTTAGCGTAAGTTATAAGATGCCTGCCAATCCGCAGTGGAGCAGCGTGGTGGGTCTATACTCTAAAAACCCACGCTCCTCGGAGTGAGGACTGTGCCCAGCAGTGGGACGTTAAAGGGCTGATACTCAAGTTCTGAGTTAAGTAAATATTTAGTAGTAGCAGTTTACGTAAAGTAATACTGATAAATTGAGCAAGGAATAATTTTATTTAAAAATTCATATTTACAAAGAATTCTCGTTAATATTAACCCTTTTTTTACGATTTGTAATTCATACGATCTACTTAAAAGTTAGGATATTTGTAGACTGTGACATCATTACAGACTATAAATAATCATAGACCATAGAGTTTTCTTTAAAATTTATTAGATAATTTCCAGGGGTCAATAGAAAATTATTTTATTAAAACATTATTTTGTGTGAATTTTTTTTAATATATTACTTTTATGAAAGATTAAGTAGGTATTATTCAGATAAAAAAATATTTTTGGAAATCGTTATCCGTGTTACTAGGCAACCAAAGCTACTATTTCAGGATTGACATTATTTACAACTATTTTCTCCATAGCTTATTTTCTGCACAGGAATTAAGTAGATATATTTTTAAATAAGCTACTTTAACACGTCAATCCGACAAAATGGCCGACATTCAGAGTGTTTTTAAAAAGCAATGTATCGTGCCGGATGTATTAACTATAGCGCCATCCGAATTGATAAACATTCAGTATTCCAATGGAGTTACTGTTGATCTAGGAAAAGAGTTAACACCTACTCAAGTGAAAGACAAGCCCGTGGTTAAATGGGCTTCTAAAGAATCTGAATACTATACTCTAGCATTAGTAGATCCGGACGCTCCAAGTCGTGAAAATCCTAAATTTAGAGAATGGCATCACTGGCTTATTGGAAATATACAAGGAGGTGATCTGAATAAAGGTGAAGTGTTATCTGATTACATTGGATCTGGGCCGCCGAAAGGAACAGGGTTACATAGATACATATTTTTAGTTTATAAACAACCTGAAAAGTGTGATTTTACTAAAGTGCCTAAGCTCCCTAACAACTCTGGAGATAAAAGAGGAAAATTCTCTATTAGTAAATTTGCTCAACAATTCAAGTTAGGCACACCGGTGGCTGGTAATTTTTATGTTGCTAAGTATGATGATTATGTACCAAAGCTGTACGCAAAATTAAAGGGCTAACCTTTTTTAAATAATCTAAAACAAAAACTGAGAATTCTATAAATAATTAGAGAATGTAATACACTTCTATAGAAAATTCATCGCACATAATACGTTCTAACGTGTACAACACTGAGAAAAATTAACGGGCGATAACGGTCTTATTACTTCAAGTTATCTCTTACAGGCAACCTTATAGACGAGTACTTAAATATAAGACATCGGTTGGTGTATAAATTATTGAAAGATAAACAAATACATATGTTATAATATATACATATGTTATAATATATACATATTATCAATGATTCTAGTGTGATAAAATTGTATATTATTTTGAAATCTAAATATAATTACTATAAAACTAAAAGATACAAAGAAAACTGATAGTGAGCCTTTAAACTACTTTTAAAGATCTCCAAAGAATCGGAATGTCTGATAAGTAAGGAATCTATGGCTGGTTTCTATTAAAAAAAGTGAGATTGTCTATGGCCGCGATCGATAACTTCCGCCTCCGCGTGACAATCTCATTTTTTTGGACAAGTCGCCATATCATCCGCCATTAATTTTTGGAGCAAGTACAAATTGGTCGTTGTACTGTCCGCGTGCTTGTACCACATTAACAGTGACATATACAGTGTTCGCGCGTCGTATCGCAGCGTTTTATTAGAACAAAGAGTAGCGACGTTCAATCGTATGTCCATCCAGAATCTCAACACATTCGACCCATTCGCCGATGCTATCAAAAGCTCGGAAGACGACGTGCAAGATGGATTAGTCCATGTTAGGATCCAACAGCGGAACGGGCGCAAGACGCTTACAACGGTGCAGGGGCTCTCCTCGGAATATGACCTGAAGAAGATCGTGCGGGCATGCAAGAAGGAGTTCGCGTGCAACGGAACGGTAGTGGAGCACCCGGAGTACGGGGAGGTGCTGCAGCTCCAGGGCGACCAGCGCGAGAACATTTGCCAGTGGCTCACCAAGTCGGGACTAGTGAAGCCCGAGCAACTCAAGGTGCACGGCTTCTAGGCCGCGACACGTAACATGTTCATCGACATCATCGCGTTATAACTTTCAACCCAATCGAATATGTATTTAGAAAGTATCGACGTCTACAGAGACGCTGTGCCTTGCTGCCGCCCCTATTGTAATATATAGTATCACGGAACAAACGCCCATCTCATATCTCGGACAGTTTCAGTTGCAATCGCCGAACGTTATAGTAAATATTCCTTTTTCTTTTTATTTTCTACAACATAATTATAAATTGCTGTACTAAATATTATGATGTCTCAATTATTAAACATGTTTTTGTATGTGTGGCTTTCATTTGCGCCGTGGATCGCGTCCTATAACGGTACTGGATATAACAATAGTGAAAGTATACTCCATTCTGAATTGCTCGCAAAATCGTGCGAATTTAGAGTCACTTTATAAATACTAATACATTTAAACACTTATGTCTGATTTGTGTGAATCTAAAAATATAATAAGTAAGATTTTTATAACTTGAGTAGTGTTAGCAGAAATTGTTTTTATTTAAAGTTAAATGATATTTTTGTCAAATTGTAATGTTATTAAAAGAAAAGATGACATGCTTTTAATGGCTCTGTCTTTGCCTAATTTAAATAAATATAAAATTGTATTCAAAATAGAAGGAATAATTTTAGTTTACTTAACATTGATTAGATATATAGGAAATTTATTGTTTCTGCACTTGTATCATAATTTAAATATATGGTGGGTATAATTTTGTTTATATCAACTTAGATAATGTTAGCAGAAGTCCAGCATAACATTTTCCATATATAGGCAATTTGTTTTGAGGCATTCCTTTATGGTAAAATGAAATAAATAGACATGTACTTTTTTCAACAACTTAGATAATGTAGTTATTTTAATTACTGTAAAGAAAAGTTTAATGTATTTTTTAGGTTCTATATTATAAAAGGCTTTTGCTGTAGCTATTTAACACCCTACCCTAACAGATTTTTAATCAAAACCCTTTATATTAATACAAATAATGGATAATTATTATTTATCTCTTACTAGATTCAAATATTACTGTAGTCACTTAGCATCAAATGAGATCACTAAGTAACCTGTACACAATAAAAACAAAATTATATCTTAAGGTATTCCTAAATACAAACCAGTAAGGAAAACATTCAAATGACATTGCTTGTTTATTATTAATATATATATCAATATAAATAAAACTATTGTGTTGGTTGTTTATGATAAAGGCTTCTTCTTATACAATAAATGATTTCAAACTTCATACAATTATTACTCATATTGCTAGTAAGTACTAACATGGCTATAAACAATTCCGACTATATATATCTTGCTTGATTGCACATTGGTCACATCTGACAGCTTCATTGGCACAGTGGTGCAAGTACTAGCTTAGCTAGCAGAGGCTTCAGGTTCAAATTTATCTGAATCTCGAGTGGTGGAAGACTTCTGCCATAGCTAGTTACCACAACTACCTAATAGAGATTTTGTGTTTGGGTACAATCCTGTGTAGAAACTGTGAAGTTTATCAACTCTTACCAGATAAGCATGCCTCCATCTTACATTGTACCATCAGGTGAGATCACAGCCATGTGCTAAACTGTCTGCAATAAAAAAAATTGTCTAGTGGTCAGCTTGTTATGCTAGTCTGTGGGTCCTGGGTTCAAGTGTGGAATCGGGCCAATTTCAACGAGATATTAAGTTAGCTGTTAAGAAATTCTCAGTATTTGCCTGAAGTTGGTGATATGCTCTACCTGTGTTTCATTTAGCATGTTAAGCTGATGGTCCTCCACCTGATCGTTCACCGTTCATAACACATTGCTATTCCATCAGAGTAAAGGAATAGAGGTATACACTTGTGTACTCCTGTCAACTGCAGTGGAGCAGTGTGGTGGCTTTATGCACTGAAAATCATCTCCTATGAGTAAGGAGGCCTGCTCCCAACAGTGGGATATTAATGGGCTGTTACTTACCTTTTATATCTTGATCAAAATTTCTTTTACTAATAAAATACCTACTTTATTATACCTCCATTCAAGTTCAATACACATTTTTGTGTATCACAATTGAGGTTAATACTGTTTTTTTAAATGTAAATTATTTATTTAAATGTATTTTATGACAAATTGTACTGCCTATTGAACTTATTATACATATTTCGATAATTTAATTAATGATTCAAAAGTTTTCTGTAAATAATGTTTTTTTTTTTTAATTCTTTCATTAGCAAAATTCTATTTTAAAAAATTAATAAAGCTACCTAGAACATCAAAAGTTTTAAATACTCATAGCCGCAGTAATAAATTTTTTATGTAACCTCCTTAGTGCTTTTGACAATACAGACTTTTTTTAATGTAACCTTATGGCATAAGGCATTTGACAAAAGAGTAATGTACGCGTGTGTGTATCACATAGTGGTGTTTTTTGATTTATTATATTGTTTTAAATATTATCATCGTGCACTCTATATAAATTGAAAGTGTGGGAAATTTCATACTTCTACGTCCGCGCAATTTTCGCAAACAGGGATAAGTTTTTGCTTTACGAATTAATATATAGACAACTTCACAAGATAAAATGGAGCCGATACGTCACGCGCGCGACATTTGAGGAAGAAAACATGAGTCATTGCTAATCAGTATACAAGGCTGAGTTCAAGCTCATTTAACACGTACAAAATGACTCGAGAAATACCACGAAAACACGTCACAGTGTTGTATGAATATATTGATTAATATCTATAAATATAAATGAAATTGAAGTATCTTTTTGTAGTAACACTTCTTTAGGCACACTTCTTGGAGAATCCGTGACGAGAGTGTTACGAAAAGTGAGAGAGATAATATATATATTTGTTAATGTACAGGTTAGCTTCATTTTATATATGTTTTATAATGCCACAATTGACATGTTTTTGAAGTAAAACTATAAGCGCTTAAGCTGGTGAATGCATGACGAAAGCGTTACGAAAAGTGTCGTATATTACTGTAAGAACAAAAGAGAGAGAATTGCAAGTACACATTTTCTTTCTACTCTCGAAGCCAGGGAATGAAATATATCTCAGTTAATAGTTCGCTTCCAAGTTTGCTAGGGTTACACGTACGTTGATTTATTGATTTTGGAAGATAAACTTCTTTAATCCTGTGAACGTGACGTTAGGGTTACAAAAAGGGTGACCAAGGAGAACATAATAAGTTAGTTTCATTTTACAGATCACTTACATTAGATTACAGATTAAGGACTTTAAATTATGATGAGGGGGAATCATTACTCAAATCAAATATTTAAATAAAATCATTAACATCAATTCCTATGTCCAGACACAGATGTACACACACATTAATACACCCAAACAGGCAGTTAAACAAGCATGCTAATATATAAGATTTACATTTTTTGTCTTGTCTTTCTTTTGCTAATTAAAATTATAATAAATAGAAGAATTTTAACAAAAAAATAACCGCCAAAACCATTTCTTACAAATATATTAATCTACACTAATATTATAAAGAGGAAAGATTTGTATTTTGTATGTAACGAATAAACAAATTAGCCATAAAATGTCTTTCATCGCATACGCTGTGAAGAGTATTAATGATAGGACAAAAAAATGTTCGACAATATTGTAGAATATATCAATATCTACAAAATACTTCACGAGACCATATGTCTAACCATTGTAGTTACGTCACCATAACTAGTTTTTTACATTTAATAAATTGATAGAAATGCCGATCAAAATCAGACCGTGTTATCCATACCATTTATAATTTTTTATCCAAATAAATAATTTAATATTCAAGACTGTCTCAATACCTGATGATTACTTTTTGAATGATTGAAATCGGATATTCCATTAAAAAGATATCATGAAAATAAAATATGCCGGCGGCGGCCGCCACGCAGCGCATCGAGTAAGGGGGTGCACCATTATGAACTAGGTAACCTTAAAAAGTTCTTTTCAGAACTACTTAGTTTTAATATTAGGAATCACACTTTTTCATAATATTTGTCGATTCATGGACGTTTTAATTATCATGCTTATAACTTAATATCTGTACCTATTTATGTCTATTTACGCCGGGACGGGCTAGTATACTATAAAAAGTTAAAAATAATTACGTATTCTTTTATAGAGTTCTTCATATATTTGTATGAGTTGGTTTTGAAGGCGGTTCTTTTTTTGTTAATGTTATATCGAGTCCGCACTAGATATACGATATAAAGACGATGTTATCTATTCTCCGTGGACTTAGCGAACTCTTAAGCTTTATAATATTGGTATAGATTGAAAATATGAACAAGATATTAATTGGGATAGTGTGAACTCATAGTAGGAAGTGTATAAAACCTTCTACATTGGATTCCTATTGGTACGTGATGTGATAAATAATGTAAGTCACGAGGTCACAGCTAACGACGCAGTTAAAGTGGTGCAATGCACTTCAAACTTGCTGTTTGTATGCATTGCGTCTTATTTCTACTAGAATTAATATTAGATTATGCTATTCTGTCTGTCTATATTACACTTAAATAGTACTGAACAGATTTTCATGCTTTTTCATTGATAGATACCTAAGTAACTTTACCGCATCCAACTGTTGCACCACCGCTTTTTAAATCTCAGATATCTCCTAGGATATCCATTTTAATGCAACACTGTCAATGACGGATTTGATCTACATGAAATAAACAACATATGTAATGTATTCGATTGTATTAATACTAATAATGTATTGTATAAAAGAGCATGGTAAATAACACATTTTTGTTAAAATAAATAAGTGATAAAAATGGTTACAATGGTGCGAGTATTTGCTTTGCTAGCGGAGGTCCCGGGTTCGATCCCCGGTAGGACGAATTTAGGAAATTGTATTTTCTAATTTGTCTGAGTCTGGACTGGTGGCTAGTTAGCACCCTACCAGCAAAAACGTACCGCCAAACATAGAGATTTGTGTTCCGGTACGATGCTGTGTAGAAACCGTAAGGGGTATATCGCCTCTTACCCAGATTAGCGCCCTTCCATCTTAGACTGTATCATCACTTACCATCAGGTGAGATCACAGTCAAGCGCTAATCTGTCAGAAATAAAAAAAAAAGATAAATATATACCATCACGGACTTTCTTATCGATCTTTTTAAGATATACAATTTCGTAAAACATGAATTTGATTTATCTCGTAAGTTTGAGTCAGCGTTTGCGATTTAAGCGCGCAATATGTTTGTTACGATATCACATTACAAAATCCTTCAATTTTTTGGATTTTCTGTACTATAATATTTATGTATTATACATATAAACGTTTCCTTTAGAATCGCTCTATCTATTTCTGGAAGCTGCATTAAAATCCGTTGTATAGATTAGAAGATATAAACGAACAGACGGCGGAAGCGACGGCAATTTAGACTGTAAAGATAAGCGTGATAAAATCCATCAGGCTTATATCATGTCTTAAGTAGAAAACAAAATAGACGAAAAAGTTCATGGGGGCTTAATTCGAAAAATATTGACCTTAGGTAAAATTGATAAGGACGAAAATTGTAGGTAATTATATTCCGAACAATTTTGGTTATTATCATTTTTCGCGTAAAGTTGATAATAAGCGAGTTATTTCAAAAATAAAAAAAAAAACTCATCTAAGATGGCGACCGATGTAACAGGATCCGGATTCCGAAAATCGAGAGTAAAGTTGTCGATGACGTCCCTCGGACGAAAAAAAATTGCTCATAAGATTTTATTTACTTATTTAATGTACATTTTAATAAATCTAAGTTAAATAAATCTAAGCTTGTAAATATATTGTAATTGTTTCAAGAGCAACACAAAAATGCAACACGGAGCTAAGTATATAATTTTATTTACCTTAGCTTTTACATGTAACGACATATATAACCTCAATGTAGTAAAGATGGCAAGATAACAATTTGATATAAATTGTTATAAATAAAATTGAACTTAAACACGTTGGGTTAAAGCACCTTTTAATTTAACAATAATATAAATAAAGCAATAACAGTAACACATATCTTTGTTATTTGAATTATACTTGATTGTTATTTAAAACAATGTTTGAAAGTTCTATTTCATTTATAATAGTTTATAATAATAATAAAAACGTTTATATTATTATTCCGTGTCTGACGCAGGGTAGACCAGTAACTCGTGAAGGGATTTCTGAAGTCTTATAAGGGTTAATATTCCATTGCTACTATGACGAAGCCGTTCCCAGTAAGATGGAGATCGCGATCTGAGTATGGCGAAGAAGTCGGGGACTTCCGCAGTTGCGAACATCGTTTTAGCACTGCAGAATCGTGGTAGTTCAATAAAAACCGAAAAGCATTGTTGTACCGGATTGTAAAATCGTGCTGTGTACCTTGTCCATAACGGGGCGTGTAGAACTGCTTTGAACAAGATAATCTTTACGTCATGCACACAACGTGCAAATCTGCGTGCTATCATGGTACTTCGCATCGATAAAGCCCTGCGCTCTCTCTCCATCTCGCTATCATCCTTTAGGTCTTCAGTCAATATGTGACCTAAGTATTTGAAACTCTTAACAACGCGAACTGATATACCATTCAAAGATACCGGCCGGCTCCAGACCCTGGCCCGCTTTATAAATGACCATTTCAGTTTTGGCAACATGTATGTATTGGAGACCATGCTCCTTAGCGAACAGTTCACATACACTAAGCAGCTTCCGAGTCCAGATATTGAAGGACTGAGAAGTACCATATGTATCAAATAACTAATATTGCCATATAACGAGATAGTATTAATTAAAGATGGGCTGATATGAGGATGAAAGTTTGTACGAAGATAATATCTTCAACGATTTCAATAATGAAGGTATTGTTTTGTCTGTATTATATTTTAATTTTTTTATTCTATCCCATTAACTGGCAAGACAAAAGTTTTAGACTATAAAGCCTTGTCACCTGTTTCATATGTCCTTTTCTTAATAATAATTTATTCATTTACCAAAAATACAATGTTTTGTTACAATTTTTTTTATATTAGTTATCTTATATAAGACTTTTGCTTATCTTATATAAGACCAAAGCTGGATCTCATTACAATCAGGAAAAAGAATATGCTAACCGGTTTTATTTAAAAAATAAACTTGATAATAATTTAGATAATTTACTAAAAACTATAATAGGTATTTATTTTTTATTTATTTATCTAAGGACCACCAGTAGTTACTACACTTAAAGTCTTAAAATATAAAAAAAACTTACATCTATAAATTGTTGAAGTGTGCAACTTTTAAAAGTAGTCACAACATGAGTTAAAATTAAATTAATCTAAAAATACAATAAAATACAGGTTATAAAAAATTTAAGAAGTTTAAAAAAAAATTAAATTGAAAAATAAATGACTATTTATGCTTATAGTCAGAAACCCTCGCATCCCTCAACAATTCTGTCACTCGGTTCCGAAAGTGGCTATATCCATCAGTCGCCACACAACTTCAACAATCTAAAGTATTGAGCCGAGAAAAAGATAAAATCGTAAAAATTAAATCTAATAAAAAATGGAATGTGAATACATCGCGTAACCGGTAAATGTTTCTATATAAAAATGCGATGTGTTTATCAAAAAATGTATTACGCTAAGTAATAATTTTTTTGATTATTTAGCAATCAAGTGGTGTAATTGGATTTCGGATGGAGAAGATAGGTTTTTAAATACAACACCGAAGTGTATCCCTCGATATTGTTATAATTATTTTTTTTTAATTGCCTTCTATAGATGTGATTTTTTTAAATTTATTTCTTAAAAGGGATGAGGAAATGTTTTTCACAATACAGCGAATAAGTTACAAGAAGAACGGAACGTTGGTCTAAGATGATTTCATTTTTTGTCAAAGTGACATTAATAAAGTTGTCAATTTTACCGTCGATGCTTATTCGTTGCAAAATTGCATTTCTGTTATTAAATGCGACTGCTTTATAATATTGAATGATTATTTGAAACCTCTAAATTAATTAATATGTAACAACAATTTCTATACGGACCACCATATTGCAGCTTTTTTTTAAACTAGAAATTAATTTTACGCTAAGGTAATTTTGCATACATTCAAATTGCAATATATTTCTATATAATCCTTTTTTAAATTTTACAATTATAAAAAAGCTTTTTATTTTGTAGTTAACTTATTCAAATATGTCGGAGCGGCATTTAACTCTCGGCCAGAGGGTGTTAGTGGTTGGCAAAGATGTGAAAGGATCTATTGCTTATGTTGGATACCCTACTTTTGCAACTGGGAAATGGATCGGAATAATTTTAGATGAACCTAAAGGAAAGAACAATGGGAATGTCCGTGGTCACGATTATTTCCGAGTAAGTATAACGCATAGTCCAAATAGTTTTAGAAGTAATGGTATTCATCATAGCCCTGGAATGGAAAGAGTTCGTGGAGAACTAGTTATAGAGTGTCTATAAAATAATAGTTATGTAATGAAGATCTGTTTTAGTAGAATATTCATGCAAGAGTTAATAATTGAAACAAATGTATATTAAATTATAATAAAAAAAAAATGAAATAAGTATATAAGAAACTTAAATTGTACCTATGTCTAATTTAGAGTTTTAAATCACCCAACCAAATAATGTGAAGATTTGAATTTCACTGAACCCATTCACTTACTAACCATGAGATTTACAAAATTTATAATTTGATTAGAAATTTAGTAAACTTGACTATGAAAATTTGAATATGATAAAGCTGTAAACAAAATGAAAATTTTCGCTGCACAAACACATGCTGAGTATCAGCTTGTTTATTCTTACTAATAATATAAATGGGAAAGTAATAATGTCTGTCTGTCACACTTTCACATCAAATCTACTGATCTGATTTAAATCAAATTTGGTAAACAGATAGTCTAGAGTCTAAGAAAGGACATAGGTTACTATTTAACACAAAAGAAGCATTGTAAGGGGTACTAGTATCATTATTTTTAGCTTAGCTAGAAGCTTGCAACTTAATTTTTGAGGCAGTTGATTCAATATCCTTGTCCTTACTAATATTATAAATGTGAAAGTAACTGTATATCTGCTTGTCTGAGGTGCTTTCACACCAGAAACTACTGAACCAATTAAACAAAATTTGGTACACAGTCAAGCTTGCGAAACAACAATAATGCAGTGAAACACTTCAAATAGCTCATTAAAGTATTTATATGTATGTGTTTTGTTAAATAATTAGCCTAAAATGGTCTAACTGCCTCATTAGTCTAGTGGTTAGCATATTCAACTACAGATATGAGGTTTGAGTCCTAGTTCGGGCCAATTCAAAAATCAACATTGAATTTTTATTAAGATTTTCTCATTATTTGCCTGAAGTTGGGAAGTTGGCAGTGTGACCCACCCCGTGCCTCACAGAGCATGTTAAGCTGTTGGTCCTGCACCTGATATCTCTCCAGTCGTGTTGGTTTCCCATCACATTGGATTATAAGAGTGAAGGAATAGAGAGTGCACTTGTGTACTATGCTTGCCAATCCGCAGGGGCGTAGGGTGGTGGGTCTATGCTCTATAAACCCTCTCTCCTATGAGTGAGGAGGCCCGTGGCCAGCAATGGGATGTTAATAAGTTGCTACTTACCTTTTTACTTTTTATAGTTTTTAAATTTTTTTTGTATTATGTATTTAAAAATTCTATTTATAATGGTGAAGATATGGGTGTGTTACCTTCAGTGCGCCCCATAGACCCCAACAGCAGTGGTATTGCATGGTAATGGGGGTGCAGTGATCATAGCTCATTCAACATAAAAAAAACGAGTCATCTGCTTCATATATTATGCACTCTTTTTTTCACATTGTACAGTCCACTTCAAACTTCATGTTTTTCATTAAATTATTAAGTTTATTGTGTATGCATTTAAATATTTATATGTATTAATAAAATTAAAAAGTGTGTGACTACAAAGTACACATGTCAGAAGTAAAACTTTTTGGACTAACCAATTTTTAAATCTTGTTTATATTTATACACATCATTTATGAAATATTTTTTGTGAAAAATAGTATGTTATAATTATTAAATGATGAGTGGCAAATTAAAATGCCACATGTAATTTGGAAATATTACAACTATCCACCCTTCAAACGAATTAGTATAAAAAATCTTGAGCTTATTTGTGACGTTAATCCCACATTTCATCCATTAAATTTTTACCTTCATGCTCCTACAGAAATTTTACTTCTTAAAGTATATGTATTAGTAGGTAGGAATGTTTGTATGTATGTATGTATGTTTATGTATTAGTGCACACCACTTACCCTTTTTTACCGTATAGAATTCGCTAATAAACGACAAGATTGTTTGATTTGTAGCTTGTTTCATATATATATATCTACAGGCAACCATAATTGCCTTGAACTTATATAGGGTGCTGGCTCCAACATTAACCATGTTTTTGTTTCCAATCCTTGGAGCAATTAATTGATTTGAAGTCAAAAGGGTATATGACAATTTGAAAGTAACCCTTAATGCAATGCTTGTTTTTCATGTTATTCATTATCCAAAATTACAGTGTGAACACAATTATGGAGTATTTGTACGTCAAACACAAATCCAGCTATTGGATTCTGAGGATAACCCCATGGAGACCTCCATGACTGCTTCCACTGAGGAAACTAAGGCTTCCAATCGTAGACTCAGCAGGTAATTGTTCTCTCACTAAATATCTTGTAAAAATTGCCAATTTGTAATAAAATACTTCTCATTCGTTTGTCAAATAAATTGTTTTACATTTGTAGTGCACACTCAATAATAATACAGTTTGCATAAATATTTATTAACTTTTTTATGTGAACACTTACATACAACAGTTTCTGCCTATGTAATGAGTTTATGAAGTTCATGTTTTTTCGCAGTAAAAAGGATGTGATTTTTCAGCCTCTAGGCCTGTGTTTCTCAACCTTTTTTTTCAGTTTGTGTTTTCCCACCGACCGTCTCGGACAGAAGAGCAGATTTTAAACGCGATTAAAATTGAGTGTTGGGTAGTTGAAATGAGGTTTATTATCACATTTCACCTTTATTGTTCAGGCATTCTCAATAACAGAAGAGGTGAAATGTAAAAATAAACCTTATTTCAACTACCCTACACGCTATTTCAATTGTGATCAAAATCTGCTCTTCTATCCAAGCCAGTCTATGTGAACGGATATTATGCCTTAACATTTCTAAAATTTTTATGCCCCCCATACATAGTTATTAAACTTTAAAAATTGGTTTGTTTTTTACTTTTGTATTGATTCTAGAAATTTTATTAATAAAAATTTAAAACCTGTATTGTAAAAGTGGTATTCAAATTCAATTTAATTAATATTTAGTGCAATCCTTTTGTCCGATTTTTAATCCCCCCTCGTTAACTACCAAATTGCCCCCTGTGGGGTGGCTGTTCTACGTTGGGAAATACTGCTCTAGACTATCTGTGTAGCAAATTTCATTTAAATCGGTTCAGTAGTTTTGTCATGAGAGCATGATAGACAGACAGAGATACATTGGCATCTATAATGTTAGTAAGGATAGGTTAGCCTCTTCTTGTTCAACTCCAATTATTGGACAATGTTAATACAGTGTTTTCAAATAATAATCTGTTACTTGATTAAATATTAAGCTTATTTGTTTATTAATTTAATGAAAAGATAAAAGAGTACAAATTTTGTGTAACATATTGTGTAGGAAATGACTATTATAGGACTTTTTGTATGTAATACTGAATGCTATAGCATATCAAGCCAGTAGACTATGAATTATTGCTCAAAATAGTGTAATAGTCATTAACAATTAGTCTTTAGAAAGAATCTCATGAATTTTTAGTGTTTATTTAGTGTTCATTACAAAATAGGTAATTGTAAATAGATAATAAATAATAACTACTAGAGTTATACGCTTGAAATATCTCATTCGTCCAGATAAAATTAAAATTAAAAATGGTTGAAGCATTATTTTATTGGAGAAAAAGCCTCTGGTCTTCTTCAAAATACAACAATAATTGTATGTGTGTTTGACTTGTATATGTGTCAGTGTGCAAGTGTGTACATATAAATACTTCCTTATACAATTGTGTTCATAATACAATTGGTTCTCCAGTTTATAAAACGTAAAATACTGACAGACAGAGTTACTCATATTTAAAATTAAGTGTAGATTACAAGCTATATATATTGTGACATTTATTGAGGCAGTTATTTTCCTGAAATCACGAATATTTCCGTAAAAAAAAACTTTTAATATATTTGTGTACTGAATCCATCAATCTGTTGCATTTTAGAACAAATATCCTCCAATTTGTTGTATGTTAAAACAAATATCCACCAATCTGATTTATTTTAAAACAAATATCCAACAATTTGTTGCATTTAAAAATAAACATCCACCAATTTGCTGTATTTTAAAACAAATATCCACCAATTTTTTGTATTTTAAAACAAATATTCACCAATTTGTTGCATTTTAGAAGAAATATCCTCCATTTTGTTGCATTTTAAAATAAACATCCACCAATCTGTTTTATTTAAAAAGAAATATCCACCAATCCGATGTGTTTTAAAACAAATAACTACCAATTTATTGTATTTTAAAACATATGTCCACCAGTTTATTGTATTTTAAAACAAATATCCACCAATTTGTTGTATTTTTTTATTGTGAATTTCTGACGGAATAGAATATGGCAATTTTTTATAATTTATTATTATTTGCGGTGGGATCTATTGAGGCAGTGGATGTATTTGGACTCAACCTATGTGGATCATTTTTACGACCTCCATCATTTAGTCTCCCCTAAATATATCGAAATACCTATTTTAGCAGTTTGAGGATGAGCTTTAGGTGGAGCCAATAAAGTGAGCTGTTTCCGGATAGGATGCTCCCAGTAGACTCATTCGTGTCCTGGCTAATCCATCGCATGCACACAAAAGGTTGTTGCCTGATTGTTCTTCTTTATTGCAGGCTCTGCAAGAAGTATTCCACAATGTCCTTCCTTATATATACACCAAGTATACTTTCTAAGTCTATTAAATATTGCCTTTTTTGAAGTTTTATTTTAATCTACCAAAATCAATTTTTAAATAGCGACAACAAACTGTGTCAAATATACATTTCCTATCCTAAAAGTAGCTAAAGCATTAGTAATAGCATAATTATATTATAATTGAATACTTTGTAAAACTCCAAACTTTGCAGAAATCCATAATGTTCAAAAGAAAATTCTGTTACCTTGCAATAAAAATGGAAATATTTTTCTATACTTGATACATACTTCCCTCTCATAAAAATAAAAGATTATTCTCAGGATTTGAAACTAAAGAAATGTTATCGTTCTTCAATAAAATAGTAATGTTGACTACATGTTACTACATCTCAGAGGGTGTTTAGTCAGATAATCTGTCCGNTGTGTGATACAATCGTCCAACTTTGCGAAAATCCATGATGTGCAAAGGAAATTCTGTTACTTTGCAATAATTTGCAACTAAAAAATGGATATACTTTTCTATACTTGGAACATACTTTTCTTTGTTAAAAATAAAGGATTATCTTTAGAATTTTGTGCATTGGTATCATAAGTTTAAGACAAGACTCAGGGGGTTTAAGACAACATAATTTGGTACTAATTATTTTATAACATTCTATGGTATAAAGTAACTATATAAATTCTTTAAAATACAAATAAAAGTGGTTGTTCTTCATTAAAATAATAATGTTGGGTACATGTAAAATTCTGTTCACAAATTAGTAATGTAGTTCAACTTGGCAAAAATCCATGATGTGCGAAGGAAATCCTGTTACTTTGCAATAATCTGCAAATAAAATATGGATATATTTTTCTATACTTGAAACATACTGTTTTTTTTATTACAAATAAAGGATTATCTTTAGAGTTTTGTGCATTGATATCATAAGTCCTCAGGGGGTTTAAGACAACATAATTTGATACTAATTATTTTATTAGATTCTATGTTACAAAGTAACTGTATAAAGTCTTTAAAATACAAATAAAAGTTGTTGTCCTTCATTAAACTAGTAATATAGGATACATGTAAAATTATCTTAACAAATAAGTAATGTAGACATTCAACTTTGCAAAAATCCATTATGTGCAAAGAAATTCTTGTCACTTTGTACAATAATCTGCAAATAAAAGACGAATTTCTAAATAAGATCATATGTTATAAAGTATTAGTACAAATTCTTTAAAATACAAATAAAATTTCTTTGTTCTTCATTAAAATAGTAATGCACATAGTAATCGAACTTTGCAGCAACCCATGATGTGCAAAGAAAATTATATTACTTTGTATCTGCAAATAAAAAGTTGACAGTAATTTGAGGCAGGCTATGTCAAAGTAAATTGATCTTTCTCCATTAGACTAGTCACGTAGATTATATGAATTCTTACCACAATTCCTCTGGCGGAATAATGCAAAGTAATACAGTAAATTGACATATTAACTCTACACATAATGTTCATTGTATGATCGTCTAATTCAACTTACTACCATGTCATTTAGTAATCCTAACTGATAGTGTTTTTTTTTGTTCTCGCTAGTATAACAGTCGCCCAGAGGTCTAGACCGACTACGTAAGTAATTAGATACACGTAGTTATGCACCCGCTTAGAGCTTTGCGCACCGAATGCTTGTTTTTTAAAATATTTTTGTTGTTTTTTGTTACATTACTTACAGATGTCGCTAGTGTTTTCATTATTACATCTATATATAATATATTGTGTTAACATTTTCGTATATACTTTTGAATTGATGAATATATTGTTTATTGTTCACAATGTTTAGTAAAAACTACTCAAATGTTATTAGTGTTGTACTACAGTTCGTTCGCGTTAAGAATGCAGTGAGTCAGCTTATTGCGCCGGCCTAGACCAACCAAATCTTTTCAAATTACAAGGTCATCTGTCACTGTAATCTTGTAATTTGAAAAGATTTGATGGGTTAGTGGGCGGGGCTAGGACATCAACTGGTCACTGTGAACTTGACCTCGTAATTTGAAAAGTTTTGTTTGGCTATAGGGACTCACTGCATTCTTAACGCAAACGAAGTGTAATAGCTTTAGTCAGCTGAAACATCATCTAGTCAAGGAATGCGCAAACTGAACAGTCGCCAGTTCGCTGGCCATTAAATAATATAAATGCTCTTATATTAATTTCATTGTTGATAAAAGTTATTTGCCTGGGGTTCTGTTATCTTAAGTTTAGGAACCTCTGATGAATTATAGGTTAGATTCTAGTCTCATTTTTGTGTACAGAAAAGTACATATACTAATATGTTTAAACTTGGTTAGGATTTTTGTTATATGTTTCAATAGGGTAAAAACGTTGTTATTTTCTACGTATATTTAATTATATTTCCCGATAGGAAAGATCATTTTGCTGAAGAATATGAAATTTTTAATTATAATAATAAAATTTTACGCTTGGCAGAAGTGGCACTTATTAAGAAAAAGTCTGATAATTAAAGTACCATTCCTAATTTTTTTTTAAATTTGAATTGAAATTTCACGATGTCTTTCTTTATATTTCAAATTATAAATCATATAAGAACAATAAAAAAATAGAAATTCTACAAAGGTTCTGAATTCAATAAATAAATTGATTCGTATATTCAAAAAGTTTTTTTTAGGTTTACTTAGTCTAAAAAACTAGGTGGTAATGTAAGTTAAATGACAGAGATCTGTAGGCCTTGGGGTCTAAAAGGCAGGTGGAAACCCACCCCCCCCCCCCTGGCTACAAATTAATTTCGAAAGGCGCGAGGAAACTTTTTCCGAAGACTAAGGCGATTGTGCTAATGACACCCTTTATCTTGGCTCGAAGAAAATCCTGATGAAAAAGTCATATTTTTAAAACGTTTTATGTACGCTCCATCATGTTAGTACAACTAAATGAACCGTTACTTTCATACGGGTCAATGAACTGATCAATGAAAGTGCGTTCGAGCTCCAGCTGATTTTGATTTTGTGTTTCATTGCTGGTTTTTTTTCGTATAGTAATATGAAACTATCATAAAATAATGCTAATAAAACGTTTTAAAAATAAGATTTTATTTAATCAGGATAGATTTTTCCGTCCTATCATCAAAGGATCCTCGTGGATACCTGGAATACTCGGGAGGATGTTCCAGGGTATGCCGGACTCATACCGGCTAAAACCCAGCGGTGCTCCTACATCACTCCGAGACGGGGTCACGAGAACGCGACTGACAGACATTCACAACCCCGCCAGCGATGTGCCTGCTTAGGCCCAACTCGGTCAATGACCAAAACTTACTCCGAAGGTGGATTGCCTGGAGCACCTGGCAAGCCACCAACCACCTCGTGAGACCTTTCCTTGTTGGGCAACGGACCCCGCTTCCGTTACCCAAAGGTCACCACTAGGTATATAAATATCATATCATATCATATATCTAGAAAAGGTCAAGGAAGTTTTTAAATATGATGTATGAACTTAAATATTTATTCACTCCATTGTGATTTCTGAATGTACTGTGTGTTCAAAAAGTAACGCGAATTTTGTGTTTTTTCAAAAATTATTTATTTATTCATGAATATCTATTTTGTCCCCTTCAAAGTAATCCGTCGTCCTTTCATGGGCCTCTTCAGTTTAGGGAACAAGAAAAAGTCACAGGGGGCCAGATCTGGGGAATACGGTGGCTGCGGCATCATTAGTGTGTTGTTTTTGGCCAAAAAGTCGCGCACAAGCAACGATGTGTGAGCAGGGGCGTTATCGTGGTGCAAAAGCCAATTTTTGTTCTTCCACAAATCCGGGCGTTTCTGGCGGATTGCTTCGCGCAAATTGCGCATAACTTGCAGGTAATATTCCTTATTGACCGTTCTTCCCTGTGGCAAGAACTCATGATGCACCACGCCCCTGCAATCAAAGAAAACTGTCAGCAAAACTTTCACATTCGATCGAACTTGGCGCGCTTTTTTCGGTCTTGGTTCGTGCGGCAGCTTCCATTGAGATGATTGAGCTTTGGTTTCCACGTCATAACCATAAACCCACGATTCGTCACCAGTTATGACCCTCTGGAGCAAATTTGGGTCGTCGCGGACAGAGTTTAACATCTCATTAGCAATGTTCATGCGATGCTGTTTTTGGTCACAATTGAGCAATTTTGGTACGAATTTCGCGGCGACCCGTCTCATGCCCAAATCATTGATAAAAATCGAATGGCACGAGCCAATCGATATGTTTAGGTCCTCAGCAACTTCTCTAACGGTGATTCGACGATTGGCCAATACCATTTTCTCCACTTCATTAATTCGAATATACGTAACCCGCGAAAATTCAAAATTCGCGATACTTTTTGAACACACCATATATTTTGTCTGAAAATGGAAAGACGAGAAAAAATATAACGGTTATAAAGATGATGGTTCAAACACATTTCAACAGTGCTTATTTCCATTTTGATTGTATTGAAGAGGCCTCGGATAACCCCCCCCCCCCCAAATTCAACCTTTATTTTTCGCTGGGAAATGCTTTTACGCACCCCTACTACAAAGGCAGGCAGTGTGGGACTCGCTTAACTAGTATGGCCACTAAAACCCAGCGACACAACAAAAAATATCGATATATCTGGATATTATACATATAATATAAATAAAGTTAAAATTGATAGATTAAGTTGCCAAGTTAAAATCCAATCGATTAAAAATACATCGAATAGAATTTGTAACAAAGGGAGTATAAAAAGTATTCATTCTTAGGATTTTTTGTTCTTCGAAAAAAAATCGATTTTCATACCTTTTCGATACTTGGAATTTTATATCTATACATCGATATATTCGAGTACATTTTACAATACCCTGCGATGTGTGGTTTAACCTAGAAAATGGACCTAGCTCAGCATTTATGCTACTCAGTCCGGAGACCATGCAGCCCTGATTTTCAGCTGGATCCCTAGTCCAGGTGCCGCCACGAACGTAGCCCGATACAATTTAATCTGTTATTATATACTATCTAAAGCTACTGGATCTGATAAAAACGAGATGACACCCTCGCAAAAGGAGGCAACTGCATTTCACCCTACTACACTGTCAAGCATTCGTCAACGTCGTCGCTTCAACCGATGGACGTCAACTGCTGGACATAGGTCTCATGTAATGACGTCCAAAAGGCCTGATCTTGCGCCGCCTGGCTCCAGCGGCTACCGGCGACCCTCTTTATGTCGTCGGTCCACCTTGTGAGAGGTCGCCACTCCAGCACCTTCGGGCCCCAACGTCCATCGGTCCGTCGGACTATGTGCCCCGCCCATTGCCACTTCAGGTTCGCGATTCGTAGGGCTATATCGGTTCTGCTACGGATCTCCTCACTTGATCGCGTAGAGAAACTCCGAGCATAGCCCTCTCCATCGCACGCTGAGTGACTCTGAATTTTCGAATGAGGCCCATAGTCAGCGACCACGTTTCGAAGCCGTAGTTTATCACTGGCAACACGCACTATTCGAAGCGCTTCGTCTTCAGACACTGAAACTGAGGTTCACCTGTCTAGCATTGAGTCTATTATAATTGGCAATGAGAGATCCTCTCCAACCCCCTAAATTCGACTCTGCTTAAGTATTATAAAACTAGGTATTCTACATATGAGGTTGAAAACGGTCAAAAGGTATTACACGATTTGTCTCACGCCAGTGCACTCACGTAACGAGAAAGCGAAGTGCGTATGCAAGTATTTATTGCTGATCCAATTAAACCGTCGCTGCAATAGATTTCAGAAAAAAAAAATCGTATTTATATTTTTCTTTATCTACACTATTTTACGGTTTTAGACGTTAGTTTGGAAGTTTAAAAAAAAAGTTATATTTAGGTGTGATTTTAACTTTTTTTGTATTTGCATGAAAAGGTTTTTCGTATATTTCAATTCGTGCCATTTAAATTCCGATGCGTTCCAATTTTAAAGTTTGTGATTATGAAATAACCATGCGTTCAAATTTAACTTTGAAAGTGAAACTTCTTTAGGAAGGTTAGGTAATTTGCCACTAATCATTTAATAATTTAATATATTATTTTTCATAAAATCTAATATTTCATAAATTCTCTTACTAAATTTTAAATCCAAAAACAAAATTTCATTGATAATTTCTAATATTGACAAAAACAGATTTCAATAAATTATTTGTATTAATTTTCGACACTTTAATATTTTAATGAAATTTAAATTCGTTAAATTCCTAAAGTTTTAGATTTGTATACATATCAACAAATCTTAAAAATTAGTTTGCCAAAGAAGTTTCACTTCTGACATGTGTACTTCGTACGCATGCACCTTTAATTTTTTTATTTGCATGAAAAGGTTTTTGTATATTTTCGTATTAAAAAAATACAATTGCTTTTATTTCTTTCGAATTTAGAATTCGTGGTGTTATTGAAATACAGGTGCGTTCCAATTTTAAAATTTGTGATTATGAAATAATGCGTTCCGATTTAATTTTTTTTAACGAGTCTAGTTATTAAATTAATTATTCAAATTTATATTGGTCGTGCATTAAAAAAAAAAAACTTTTTAATTTATTTTCTTTTTATGGATTTGTTTTGCGTGAATTAATTTTGCAAAATATGTCTATCACACAGACTAATAAGTTAATGTTTTGATGAGGGTAATTGTGATATTTGACTCTGTGAAAATGTTCCTTTTAAAAATATTTAACGCCATAGTAACTGTCGTAATATTTTCACGAGGGTCAACAAATGTGACTACCTCAATGGCCTAGTGGTTAGCATGTTCGACTACAGACATGAGATCTGGGTTCGAGACCTTGGGTCGGGCCAATTCAAAAATGGATATTGAGTTTCCTATTAAGATTTTCTCAATATTTGCCCGAAGTTGGGATATTGGAGGTGTGATCTACCCCCGTGCCTCCGAGAGCACGTTAAGCCGTCGCTCCTGCGCCCGATCTCTCTCCGGTTGTGTCGGATTACCGTCACATCGGACTATGAGAGTGAAGGAATAGAGAGTGCACTTGTGTACTATGCCTGCCAATCCGCAGTGGAGCAGCGTGGTGGGTCTATGCTCTAAAAACCCTCGCTCATACATATGAGTGAGGAGGCCTGTGCCCAGCAGTTGGACGTTAATGGGCTGCTACTTACCTTACTTACCAGCAAATGTATCCCGTGGCTTCTTAATAAAATTTGACGTAATTTTCAACGGTATTTGAATAAATTTATAGTTTTTGTTTATTTAGTAGTTGTAATGTTTCGTCGAGGGTAACAAAATGTAGCAGGGTGAAAAAAATTTGAGATATTTTAGTTAATTTATTTGAAATCATAGCTTTTACTGCTTATACTAGTCGCAATGTTCCGTAGAGGGTAAGCATTGTAACAGTATATGTGAATAAAATAATTGCTTTGCCTAGTGTAGAAGTGGCAATGTTTTGATGGGGGTAATAAAATGTATCTCTTGAGTTGTTTTGGAATTTTAGGAGTGTATTTAACGGCATTTGAATAAATTCATAGCTTTTGCTTAATGTAGTAGTTGTAATGTCCTTTCGAGGGTAACAAAATGTATCACTTCGCTTCAGGAACAAAAGCTTTGAGAAGTTTTACTTAATTGAATATGAAATCATAGCTTTTGCTGTTTGTACTAATCACCATGTTTCCGTGAGAATAAATTTCTGATGGCATATTTAACAGCATATGAATAATGAATCATAGCTTTGACTGAGTGTGGAAGTAGCAATGTTTTGTTGGGGTTAATTAAATGTATCCCTTGAGTCGTTTTGTAATTTTGATGGCATATTGAATTAATTCATAGCTTTTGCTGAGTGTAGTATTTCGTTGAGGGTAACAAAATGTATCTCAATGCTCCATGAAAAAAAACTGAATTATTTTACTTTATTTATGTGAAATCATAGCTTTTATTGTTTGTACTAATGGTAATGTTTCCGTGAGAGTAAACTTTCTGATGCGGCATATGAATAAAATCATTGCTTTAATTGAGTCTGGAAGCGGCTGTTTTGTTGGGGGTAATTAAATGTATCCCTTGAGTAGTATTGTAATTTTGATGGCATATTGAATTAATTCATAGCTTTTCCTGAGTGTAGTATTTGTAATGTTTCGTCGAGGGTAACAAAATGTATCCCAACGTTCCATGAATTTTTTTTTGAGATGTTTTACTTAATTTATATGAAAGCATAGCTTTTGCTGTTCATACTTGTCGTAATGTTACGATAAGGGTAATCGTTCTAACGGCATATTTAACGGCCTATGAATAATAAATCATAGCTTTGACTGAATGTGGAAGTGGCAATGTTTTGTTGGGGGTAATTAAATGTATCCCTTGAGTCGTTTGGTAATTTTGATGGTATATTGAATTAATTCATAGCTTTTGCTAATTATAGTATTTCATTGAGGGTAACAAAATGTATCCCAACGTTCCATGAAAATTTTTTGAAATGTTTTACTTAACTTATGTTAAAGCATAGCTTTTGCTTTTTGTACTAGTCGCAATGTTTCCATGAGAGTAAATTTTATTTAGCGGCATAAGAATAATAAATCATAGCTTTGACTAAGTATGGGGGCGGCAATGGTTTAATGGGGGTAATATAATGTATCCCATGTGTCGTTTTGTAAATTTTGAAGGTATATTGAATGAATCCCTAGTTTTTGCTGAGTGTAGTAACCGTAATTTTTCGGTAAGGGTAAAAAAATCTACTGCCTTTATGAATAGTTTATGAAGGATATTTAGAGTCGTTTAAATAAAATTATTCGATGAGGGTAACGAAATGGATTTTTTCATTTTTAAAAGTTATTAATTTGTAGCTTTTGCTGTTTATAGTTGTCGCAATATTTCGATATGTGAAGTATTTTGAACGCATCCTTTTTTACATAGCTTTTCATTAATAAGCTTTAAGTTATTGCAGTTGGGGTATAGTATGCTTATTTTACTAGTCTTTAGTGAAATTTTATCAAATATAAGACTAATAGAATAAAAGAAAGATATACTAGGTGCCGATTTGTGATTGGATTTTGGACTATGAAGTTTTAAGCTTTTGTTTCATGTATTGTTTTCGCTAATTTTATGTATTTTTGTCGGAACATTATATTGAAATTTGGGGTAATTAAATCTAATAATTGTTACAGTTAAACGCCGAAAAATTAGGGAGTTTCTTGTAAAGTTTAAAGACATTGACTTTAATTAATCTAACAAAGTTCTCCAACAGTTTTACTCCAGCTGTAATGACATTGTGACTACTGTAATAATGTAGTTCATATAATAACTAGTTGTTAATTTACTGTTTTGAAGTGAGAACTTCTCTAGGCATGCTTTGTACGTGAATTTGGTTGTTATTGAATTAGACTGAGCCGTCAACGCTGAGCTTTGTAACGCTCGCGAAAGGAAAGTCATGTCTCGTCGATAAAGGAAGTGACATTTTTAATATAACTTTATTGATCATATATATTAACGATGATTTGTATAAAATTATAATGATATATCGATGGTCCCTGTGTATAAAGAGTCAACTCTCAGTTTAGACATGTATCAATTCAGGTCATCGATTTTTTAATACGGGCTGCCAACATTTTCTCATAGAAAAGCTACAAGTGTAATGAGAATAATATTGGCAAATGCCAAATATATTGGCAAGCCACAATTGTTATGAGAATATATTGGCGGGCCGCAAATGTCATGATTGTATTTTGGCAAATCACAAATGATGTCAGAATATTTTGTCGGGCCACAAATGTCTTGGGAATATATTGGCAAAAAATTGAGGTCTGCATATATTGGCGGGTCCTAAATATGATGAGAATATTTTGGCAAATTACAAATGGTGTCAGAATATTTTGAAGGGCCACAAATGTCATGAGAATATATTGGCAAAAAAATGATGTCTGAATATATTGGCGGGTCCTAAATATCATGAGAATAATTTGGCAAATCATAAATGATGTCTGAATATTTGAGGGCCACAAATGTCGTGGTTATATTTTGGCATATCACAAATGGTGTCAGAATATTTTGAAGGGCCATAAATGTCATGAGAATATATTGCCAAAAAAATGATGTCTGAACATATTGGCGGGTCCTATATATCATGAGAATATTTTGGCAAATCACAAATGTTGTCTGAATATTGGAGGGCCACAAATGTCATGATTAATATTTTGGCAATGATGTTTGGATATTTAGAGGGGCACAAATATCATGAGAATATATTGGCAAATCATAAATGATATCTAAATATATTGGCGGGTCCTAAATATCATGAGAATATTTTGGAAAATCACAAATGATGTCTGGATATTTTGGAGGCCACAAATGTTATATGGCGGACAAGAAATAGTACAAAAAGCAGTACATCTTTGAAACACTTTTTTACAAAATTAGGATATTATACTTGACTCCTTATACGTAGGAGCCATCGATATATTGTAATGACGCTATATAGAGAAATACCAATGAGTATTTTGTATTGTTGACCTCGCTCTCATGAAGTTTTCCCTTCTATAGTATGCTCTTAAGCAGACACTAGAATTTTTTCTGGGTCCCTATACAATGGATGCTCAGTTACAGCTGTTGTCTTTTTTCTCGCGAAAAATTAGCCGAAAAAGCAATAATTCTAACATGTCCGATAAAGGGTGCGGCGGAAGGCGTCGCCAGCGCAGACCAAAACCGGGAGTCTGTCAATGTCGAGGTAAAAAAATAAATAACTATCGCACCTAAACACTGTATATATAGCACGGTTGTATTTAGCATTTTTAAATGTCAGATTTTGGTGTAACTTTCGAAAACGAAGACAGACGATAGTACTAATGACACGTTTCAAAATGGAACAGGAAAATCGATCCCGTTTAAAAAAAAATCATGCTTTAAAAACGTTTTATTAGCATTATTGAGGCTCCATCATGTTAGTAAATGAAACGATGGTTTCGTGAAAAATACATTACTAAAAAAAAAACCAGCAATGAAACACAAAATCAACTGACCCGTGCATTCGATCAGTTGGTATTGATTATGTGTTTCATTGCTAGTTGTTCTTCGTCCATCCAAAGGTGTCATTACCACTATTGTCTGTCTTCGTTTTCGGATGCAGTCGTTCTTCGTTTAGATATTCGCCTATGAACTTTTATTTAGCACGCGCTTTTCATAAAACCATGGTTTTAGTATTTTTTAAATGTGCCCTGCTGCGAGCCATGGGCATCTCCATATTGGCCTTGGCTGCTTGGCTAAAAGACGCGCAATATCGATGCAAAAAACTATTATGTGGTTTTATAAAACCTCGAACCAAGTGTTTATTTTTGAAATTGACATGAATGAGTTAGCATATAAATGCTGCTCGGTCAGCGCCATATTGGCCTTGGCTGCATTGACGAGAGACGCGCAGTATCGATGCAAAAAAATGTGTGGTTTTATGAAACTACGATCTAAGTAAAATTATTTTAAATGTGCACTTCTATGAGCCATGGGCGGCGCCATATTGGCCTTGACTGGTCTGTCGAGAGACGCTCTATAACTATGCAAAAAAAATTAGACACTTTCGCTTTAAAAATTTTTTTTATGCACGACAAGTAAGTTTAGTAATGTTTAAAATGCACAAATATTTATTTCATGGAAATATATTACAAAACCACGGATACGATAATTTAGACTATAGATAGATGGGTGACAACACTGATAGCTTTGAAATGTTATGGAGTTACTGAGTAATATAGTGACAATAATTGATAAAATAATTTTTTTCTACCTACATAAGGCACTACATTACACTTCTGAATTTTGAAAACACCAACTCACATTAACTAAACCATTTAAATACACACAACTTGCACTATACTAATAATTACTTCGCTATTTGAATTTATACAATTTAGCACTAATTCTCTTTAAAACAACTACACCACAAGGCAGCTCGAAAGACAAGATTCACAAAATTGTTCCGTGCGTTAAAGTTGCCTCGTATTGCATAAGTGTTGCCGCTATATTACTCAATAACTTCCAACATTTCAGAGCTATCTGTGTTGCCACCCAATTTCTCTTTTTTTTTTTTGCAATAATTTAGCACGCTGGCTCTAAAGGCGTTATACGAGTATATGATAATTGCAAAGTATATTTGTACTTTAAAACAATTATTTTCATACAATTCAGTATTGAGTAAAATAATAATGACCGTGTGAAAACACGACCGTACCCGGTGACAAACTAGACGCTAATGATTAATAAAGTACACAGCGTCATAGCTACCAACATTTAAGGTTAAACAATTTGACGCAAATTATTGTTAATTTGCACACATATCATTGAATTAAAGGATTTTAAATGTAATCCTATTGGTCTGTTGCTAAAAGCATGAAATTAGATTAAAAAATCGCCTAATGACTATGAAAAAGCATGAGATTACTCTGTTTGTTTGATGTTTATTTGACTCTGTGTAAATATGCTTTACGTAAATATGTAGTGCTTGAATCCTAACACAATTAGCATCTTGTATTGTAATATATAGCTCGATTTCACCAAACTCCCTTTTATGCGTCCCCTAAGCATATTTAGGAGCCAGTTTAGCGATTGTTTCTATAGCTTAAAGATCCACTAAGTAGTAGAGTAATTGTAGTTTCAGATCAATTATATCGTAATTGACAAAAAAAAATTACGTTCTATGGTTTTATAAAAACACTACGCAAGTTTAATAGCCAATGCGAGCCAAGGAGGTCTCTACATTGGCCTTGGTTTCTCTGCTGAGCGCCTTTTGCTTAACCTCCACTTCGCGGTCAGTTGTAATGTGACTTGCGATAAATAGAAGATCAAATAAGAGGCGATAGAAAAAAATCACTTTAAAAAAACGTGATCGTTTGTAGCGACCGTCTGGGAGCGTACAGGAGAACGCCACCTCATTAGAATTAAAATTTTCAGAACCAAAGACATTAGGGTTTTGTAGAATAACAAGTTGGGGGCGAAATCTCAAAAGTTTTTAGTATATAATAGTTTACTTCATCTTAATTTAAAGCAGTCCAGTTACTATTTCGTAGGGTACGCTTAAAATTAAACAAGATATAGTTTTTGAAGTGAAACTTCTTTAGGCGCATGAGGGTAAAATTTTTATGGACGAAACGCGTGATTAGCGTCACGGAGATGTGCAGCGTTTTTAGTCTAATTCTTTTGAAGGTTAGGTAGTTTTTATATTAACAAAAAACATGTGGCATATTAATTTGCCACTTGTCATTTAAATTCAAAAACAAAATTTAATTGTTAATTTCTAACATTGACAAAAAACACGTGACATATTTATTTACAATTCGTCAATTGAGATAATGTCATTTTTTTTTCACTTTTACTAGATATCACTTGATTTTAGTATTATATTTGTTGATTAGTTAAATTTATTTTGCGTAGAATTATACAGCACCATCTAGTGACGACTCACATAAAATAACATGTTTAAAGCTTTCTTTTAATGTAATGAATTTAGTTAGCGCTAGATTCCTTGGAACTTAATTTTATTTATAATTTATTTTACTTTAGTTCATATAATGTCAGAGAGTGGAGAAATTTGTCTCCTAAGTTTGTGTGGACAAAGATAACGGCAAGTGCCACTTTAAAATATATGCTTCAAATGTTATCTATGATATAATTATATAGGGATATATAGCCTCTTACCTGATTAGCGCGCTTCCATCTGAGACTGTAGCATTAGGTGAGATCACAGTCAAGCGCCAAACTGTCAGCAATGTAAATTTAAAAAATAATAATTAAATTTATAGTTCAAGGACCTCATTGGCGAGTAGTCGCCAGTCTCTGACTTCATATGTCTCCCCAACTGCTGAAAGGGCTTCGTCACCAGATCTAACAGGCAAGAGGGCATCGTTTGTTGAGGTATGGTGAACTGTATACCGATACTATGATAATCCTTCTCTAACTAATGCTGACCACATGAGCCAAAATCATGTAGAGATAAGCTTTTGAATTATAAAAGAGACCTTTTTTTATACAATGCAAACAAAGTCACATCAATATAAAAACAGAGCTTTTAAAGCCTATTCTATTAAAATTTTTTCATATATAAGTATAACAATGAGGTTTGAAAAAAAATATAGTAATAAAGTAGCTTCAGTATGATTTTGGCGTATATTTGAATAATGTATCAATTTAAAACATAGATCTCATAGGGTCTTATTAAAAAGTAAGTTTTAATCTATCATTTTAAACCAAGGACGAAGTGTTTCCTTATCATAAATTTAAATCGCGAACTAGTTGGTTTTTGCTTAAACCATTTTTTTATAATAATACCTTTTAAGTTTCGTATTGAATCCTATTCCAATAATTCCTGTAGAAAGATAGGTCTTTTGAGCCAGATTTAAATAAAATTTTTGAAGTGAAACTTCTTTAGGTGCATAAGGCTAAAATATTTTCGGACGAAACGCGTCACGAAGATGTGCAGCGTTTTTTATATTAATTCCCTTCAAGGTTTGGTAGTTTTAATATTTCAAATTAACATGTGGCATTTCAATATACTATTTTTCATAAAATAAAAATATTTCATAAATTCTTTTTTCTAAATTTTTATAGTTAGTTTTATATTTGTATAAATATAAACAAGAGTTAAAAATTAGTATGCCAAAGAAGTTTCACTTCTGATATGCGTTCTTTGTACGCACGCACTTTTAATTTTCTTTCTTTAGACCGGTTTCGTGGGGACCCTCACTCCTCAGTACACCCCTGGTCAGAGTATAACGTCTCCTCAACCTGTTTCTAATGCCGAAGAGAAGCTGGCTAACATGCAGGCTCAACAGGAGGTAAGTGACAGCAGAATTTCTTGGGGAACAGCTGATACTCCATAAAAGCATATTAAAAATGACCCTCTACAACAGATAACACAATTGAAGACTGAGGTGGAGGATCTGAAGGAGAAGCTGGAGACTTTGAAGGTGCGGCGTACAGAAGACAGAGAGAAGCTTCGAGAGTTGGAGAAAGTTCGTCTCCAGCTGGAGCAAGCAAATGAGTTCAAAGCAAAGATTATGGAATCCCAAGCGCAATTACAGAGGGACTTGCAGCGAGCAAAACAAGAGGTAAATGTTATACTACTTATTTTCTGTATAAATTCTTAGTATCCGTAATTTAAAAGTGAAACATTCAAAAGAGGATAATTGTAAATTTTCGTTATGATGTAATGTTATCTCCCACCATGCTTGGTGAACACGAGTGGTGAGGGTACGAAGCAAAGCCCAAGGAAAACCACAAATATAAGCACTGTATAATAATTCCTATTTCATTTCCTCCCACGTTAAATCTTATCAATTTACTTGTCTCTCTCTATTTACTGTTTTCACTTCATATCATTGTTTCAATTATATCATTGCAACACATGCTGGGAATTGTATGAAGTAATCTACAAAATTAAACAAAAAAAAGAATATATAGACAACTCTCGAAAGCTGCAAAAGTGAACTGGGGGCTTCACCCCCAGATTTGTAAAACAATTTACACGGCAGTCATAGAACACATAATCCTGTACGCGGCCGCGGCGTGAGCGCCTGCAGCTAACAAAGTTGGGGTGCGAAAGCAGCTGAACGCTGTGCAGCGAAGCTTCGCCCAAAGGTATGCAGAGCATACCGGACCGTCTCCCTGAACTCTTCACTTGTTCTGGCGGGAATACTGCCCCTCGACCTCCGAATTAGTCTGCTCGGACTCCAAGGCGTCCCTGGAGGCAATTGTAAGCAGAAAATCCTTTCATCCCCTTGTGGACTTGATCCGACGCAACCTAACGTCTTGCAGTAACGTAGGCAAGACAGTGGGTTTGCACTGGGTCAGGGCCCACAATGGAATGGAAGGTAACGAGAGGGCCGATCAGTTGGCAAAGGAGGCCGCCCTCCGCAAGAAGACAAAGCCGGACTACGACCAGTGCCCGGGAATCGGCGCTATCTTGCGGAGCAGACCGCGGCTGGCACGAAGATGTTCTTCCCTGACGCGGTGGCCGCGTACGGGGTTCTGAGGGGGGTGTGCTTGACGCCGACACTGGCCCAGGCGTTTACGGGGCATGGTGGGCTCTCCCAATACTTGCACAGGTTCAAGAAGAAGGAGAGTCCATCGTGTATCTGTGACCCTGGGGCGGTGGAGGACGTCGAGCACATCGCCTTTGACTGTCTTGTATTTACAAATTTAAGAACAACCACAGAAATCAAAATTAACAATACACTAAACAGAAACACAATACAACAAATACTGAAGCACAAAGGAAGCGCAAGAATCTTGATGGAGTACCTCGAACAAATAATTAAAGCGGTAAATAAACGAAACAAGACACGATAAAACGACAGTACAACCGAATGGATCCTCACTTTGGTCTTGAAATCCCTGACGAGCACTTTCTTCACCAGGTTTTGCACTTTAGTTTACACGTTTTACATTCTTTACACTTTTACATTATTAAATTAATTGCAGAAAACTAAATTTAACAAAACTAAAATATATATAAATTATATTACAACGCTTTTTTATAATTATACGTAAATAAAGTCAACCACGGAATTGCATAAATCAAAATTTAAACTACAAAATGTAATTATATCTCCACCAAATATAGGCGAAATTATACACACGGTCAATTATTGTAGAAATTAGTTATAAGATACATGTCAAATCGAAATATAAAATATATAGCTTTATGAAATAGAATATATACTGTACAAATATAAAATAGTTAATGGTGAATCTAAATATAAGATGAATTGCCAAACCAAAATATAAAATACATAGGCAAACTTAAGTACAACAAAAACTGTTAACCGGAACAATATAAATAAAACCATACATTGTCTGCCTAGATATAATATAAACAATTAAAATAAAAAAGTAAAGTAAGTAAGTAGCAGCCCATTAACGTCCCACTGCTGGGCACAGGCCTCCTCTCTCGCATGAGAGAGGGTTTTTAGAGCATAGACCCACCACGCTGCTCCACTGCGGATTGGCAGGCAAACAACAACAAGGCAAACAATTAAAATGTACATCGTAAATCGAAACAACATAAATTGTACATTGTAGAACTATAGATAAATAAGACAGCGCAAAACTGTTACAAAGATATAATAAAATGTACAACTGAAAAAGGTCTCCGACCACCATGTCGGGGGAATTAGATTAAAAAAAAAAAACAACACATACCGGGCACTGTGTGAGGTGATTTATAAAATGAAGCTAACCTGTACATTAAAAAATAATCACTGTGTAATGCTTCCTATCTCAATTCCGCCCACGTTAAATCTTATCATTTTACGTGTCTAGCTCTTTTCACTTCAAAAACTTAGTATGTTTTTATCACTTGATCTGGTTTCCAGGTCCGCGAAGCCCAAGAGTCTTTGGAACAGCACAATGACGAAACTGCAGACCTGCAAGAAGCAGCAGAGATGGCTGCTCTTGACAAGGAAATGGCTGAAGAGCGTGCTGAAGCGCTGCAACTGGAGCTGGAGCAATGTCGCGACAAGCTGGAAGAAGCGACTCTCGATTTGCAGCTTATGCGAGCTGAAATGGAAGCCGGCGGAAACATACGTGAGTATTTTCAGCTAGTTCATACATATTCTTTTTTGGTGGTCGGTGTGGGTGCATAGCAAGTTCACAGCTATCTCATCAACTGGTCACAGTGACCGTAACCATGTAATTTGAATAGATTTGATTAGTTAGGCTGGCGAAAAATGACGACTCACTGCATTCTTAACACGAACGAACTGTAAATTTACACCTTGTAATAAGGGAGAGTTCTTCATACCGATTTATGGCTGTTCCTTCTTTCTTGGGGGTTGGTGTTGGTACATAGCAAGTTCAAAACTATGTCTTCAACTGGTCACTGTGGCCTTGACCTTGTAATTTGAATAGATTTGATTGCTTAGGGGGCGGGGCTAGGCCGGAGAAAAATGACGACTCACTGCATTCTTAAGGCGGACGAACTGTAGATTTAAACCTTGTAATAAGGGACGAGCTGTTCACGGCAAGGATGTTTTTGTTTCAGTTTTAAGCGGTGCTGGTACGTGATGCTTGTTTTCACTATCACCCTGTATATATTATTATTTATTAGCATTGAGCTTGCGATTATATTTTAAATATATAGATATTTTTGTATATCATCGAATATTATATTATCTTTTTATTCCATCGGTTTTATTATTAAGGAAACTAAAGAAACGGTTCTATATAATCATCAAAATTATAAGTCCCTTTTGTATAAGAATGTATTTATATTGGTGACGCCATTTTTTGGCTGTATTTGGGTTTATATTTTGACGGTGCCGCGTAATAACAGTTATTCCTCAAGTACCCTACATTTTTTCCCTCGCGTGCATATTAAGCATGGGAGTTATTGCTATTATTCATGAACTGTTACTCTGACGTTATTATTTGTTGAATAACTGATATTTTATCAAGCTATTTGTTACTGAATCGTTATTTTTTCCATAGACTACATTATAGGTACGAAGTCATAATATAGAAGATGTAGTATACACAAGATTGTAGTAAGTTGTTTAAAATCTCGAACAGGTTTAAAAGTTAACTTTTCCCATTAAGATCATTTATGAAGTAAAATTTAATAGTCTGCAACTATTAATATTACAATTTTAGTGTTAATCCGTTATTACATATTTTTCCTTCCAACCCCATGTAGTTACAGTAAAATATTGGCAGTAACGTAATAAGTCTCTTTTGGATTTCAGTTACTTTCGTTACTTGTTATATTTTCGGCAAAGTAGTAAGTAACGGATATGTTCGTTACCTGTTCCATGATTAGTGCATATACTCGCTTTCGCACCCGCCGCGACAAGGGCCCGTAGACAAGTCACTTTCGAATTGTATGGGAATGACGTTTCATATCGAAACTTATCGAAAAATGAAACGTCATTCCCATACATTTCTTTAAGCGTTAGCAATCTTCGAAAGTGACTTGTCTATGGGCCAAGGTGTTTTTGCTTAATGCCGATAATACCGCTTCGCTAACCGCCTAGACGAGCGTGAGTGCATAAATACTGCATAAACTATCGAAGGAGTGAGCCGCTGGGCCGTGTAGTTGAGTGATAGTGCTTTTCGCAACCGTGCACAACCCTACTTCTAGAAGTAGCAGGAGAGCCTGACACTCCAGGTACGTGCACGCGATTCCTTTCTCCCTTCGTCTCATATCACCTCGTACGCGGACACCTTACTAAATTCTAAATTTTCTTCTTCTTAAATATAACCACCCTATACAGTCCACTCAATCCGCCACGTGGACGGTAGCATCCTCTACATCGCCGTTTCAGATATATTTCTTGTGGTGGTCCATTGGTCGAAATTCGACCGTAATTAATTTAAATTTCAACATGATTAAGGTTCTATTGTCAAAGACTATACTTGTATCATTATATATATCGCAAGTACACTGCTGTTAATATGCCCATTTTTTTTCGACAAATTATAAAAAAAATTAATAGAAAAAATGTCGTTCATTGAATTTGATATACGTATTTCGAAAATTCAATAAAACCTCTATCGTCAGTTGCCAAATGTCTGCCAGACAATATTAATCTATTCTCAATTTGGCCACAGACTATAACAATAAAGAAAAGAGTATATAAGCGTTTGTGTGTCAAATACATGGAAAGAGTGTGGTTTGTTTTTTGTTTTAATTGAATTAATGAATCTTTTATGCATATTATTTTTTAAATACCGCCTTTGTGCACTTCTCTATATAAACTGCAAGTGTCGGAAATATATAGATTATGTGGAGGCACATCAAAAACTAATTTCGGTATCTTTTTAAAAATGACTAATAATTTTTCAATCTTATTAAACTTGCGACATCTTGAACCGTATTACATTAATTATCACTTAAAATTATTAATCTTTGTACTATATGTGTAATTGATTTTATATATTTTTTTCTTATTTTTTAAAATTATTATTTGTGTAATTGATTTTTATACTATTTATTTATATATTTTTCTGTTCTATAGAAATTAACAAACAACTTAAGCATGTAGGTACCGTCAAATACATATTGTTTGATTTGCTAAAATTTTATGCACTGCTTTTTTTATGGTTGAATATTTTTTTTTGTTTTTCAAGACTGAATAATACACTTTATCCCAAAAGCCTATTTAGATAAAGGAAATTTTTTTTGTGCATTTTTCCCATGAAATTAATACTTATTACCATAAACTTATTACTTATTAAGGCAAGAAAGGAGACTACAATTAGTCATCTATATTGAAAATAATCGCTAACTATTCAAGCTGCCTGTGTCTTTTATTCAGTCTATATTTAATCAGACTGTCTTTATTTATTCGGACTGCCTATAATATATATCGATGTCTCTATCTATTCAGGCTATCTGTATCTATTCTGACTGCCTATATATATTTCGGTTTCTCTATCTATTCAGACTGCCTATATCTACTTCGTTGTCTATTTATTCAGGTTGCCTTTATCCATTTCGATGTCTCTATCTATTCAGGTTGCCTTTATCCATTTCGATGGCTCTATCTCTTCAGGCTATCTGTTTCTATTCAGGCTGCCTATATCTATTTTGATATACGTATCTATTCAGGCAACCTGTATCTTAATTAGACTGGCTGTGTCTAATTAGGCTGTCTGTATTTAATCAAGCTTGTATCTCTTCAGTCTCTTCCAAAAGATCTATTCAGATGAACTGTATTTATACAGACGGCCTGTATCTATTCGATTTACCTCTATGTGTTCAGGCTGTCTGTATCTATTTAAGCTGTCTGTAATTTTTAAATCTGTCTGTATCTATTCAGGTTTATTAAACCTATTCATACATGTCTTCGTCCTTTATCTGCGTAGTATATGTAATATTTACTTCTGATTATTATAATTTGACTGTTTTGTTTGTTTTTTTATTAATCATTGCATGGTTGTGTCTGTGCTATGTAATAGCCTCCCTAGACGAATTTGACGTTATTTTGTTTTGCGACCAGACTAGACCTAAAAGACATAATTTTTATTTCTTTGCGTCTTCGCTTTGTTAATTTTACATTTCGATGCCGCATAGAAAAAGCTGCTTAAATAATTATAATGTGCCCCTTATTTTCATCTGAATTTATTTATTTGGTTCTAAAACGACTCGAATGGAGAACATTCCAATCTGGTCTCAAATGAGGGTAGTTTATAAAACCGACTATCCCTTGTACTGCAGCCTTAGCCACAAAAGCTTTTTTATGCTATAATTTTATATAAATTTATTCAAAGTTATATTTGCAACCCTAAGGCGAATCATAAAAATTTTTAACTCTATAACGAAGTTTATAAAACCGACCATTCCTTGACTCTTAACGATTGAAGGTTAGATGGAAAAAACGTCCAGATTGGGCTCAATATCCCCTAATGCAAAATAATTTGAATGAGGGTAGTTTCTAAAACCGACTGACTGGGAGGTTCGCATGCTTAGTACATATAGCTTGGCCCTGTCTGACCAGAGCATCCGTACGCAGCGGGGGATGCGGGCGCCACGGGCTACGAGGTGCGACAGCTCCAGCAGCAGAATGTGCGATTGCGCGATACCCTTGTGCGATTGCGTGATTTGTCCGCACACGACAAACACACCATGCAGAAAATGCAAAAGGTATGCGGACGACTTACCAGACTTACAATAACTAGCAGACACTCGTATGCACTCTTATCCAACATATGCGTACATATGTGCACCCACAGAAATGTAAACACACACATACACAAGAACGTACATACATATGAAACGCACATCACACGTGCATGCTCATACGTACGCACATGGAAGTAAACTATTACACGCATTAAAAAGTACGCTCACATTTACACACTGTCAGACACTTACACACATACATAGCATCACGCCTTGTTCCCATAGGGGTAGGCAGAGATCATGTCCTTCCACTCGCCACGATTCTTGTATATCTCCTTCGGTTCTTCCATTCTCATTAAACCTTTCGTACAAGTTCGTCGGTTTAGAGTACTCTTGACTTGGCCCTTAATTAAAATGTACTGGATTTGATCCAGGAACGTTCGCCTTGGTCTTCCTCTTCCAACTTTCGCATTTACTCTTGACTCATACATCCTTTTTGTCAGTCTCCTTTCATTCCTTTTCACTACGTGCCCAAACCATCTAAGCATACCTTTCTCAATTTTAGTCTCTACATCTTCTTTTATACCACAACGTTCTCTTATCACACCATTTCTTACTCTGTCACTCAGTTTTAATCCACTCATGCTTCTCAACGCTCTCATCTCTACCGCATTTATTTTACTTTTGTGATTCTTCTGCCATACCCAACTTTCACTACCATACATAAGTGTTGGCATCAACACTCCAGCGTGCACTGCCAGTCTAGCCCTTTGAGACACCATCTGGTTATTCATAAAAGCGTACAGAGCACCATTTACCATATTCCCTGCATTCACTCTCCTTTCAATATCACTTTCACATGTTTCATCTTTTGTTTATTTAGATCCCAAGTATACAAATTCTTTCAACTCTTCCACTTCTTCCCCATCTATCAAAATATTGCCATTCATTATAGATTCATCGCTTTCAAAAAGCATAACTTTCTTATTTTTTACATTCATTTTCATTCCCTTCCCTTTCAAAGCTTTATTCATAATATTTACCATCTCCTGTAGCTCATTAGCGGATGACGCAAGTATTACTTAATCGTCAGCGTTATTGTCGTATTGCGTATATCGTTAGGCACTTCATAATATTAATCATTGTTATAACTAGAGTTGGACCATTTGGCCGTTTTTTTGGCTAAAAATTTTAACCAGGTTAATAAGTTCAGAGGCCAACTAATTAATCCAATTTAACCGGTTAAATCAATCAACTAGCTAACCGGTTACATTTTTAAGCGTTTAAAAAAATAACTAAAATTTCCCCTAAAGTGTGATAAAAATTGATAGGATTAATTTTCACTGTAAAAAATCTATTTGGTGTAAATCATTTCAAATTATAAAAAAATTGTTCATAAAATAAAATTAATATAATTTAGTTAATCAGTTATTATATGAAATTTATTTACAATAAATTAATCAGAATTACAAAAAATTATAGAACTTTATTATAAAATTTTAAAGGAAATTTTAATGATTTTTCTAACCGGTTAATTTGGATTAATTAGATGGCTTCTGAACTAATTAACCTGGTTAAACTTTATGGCCGGGTTTAAAGACCAAATTGAACAGCACTACTTATGAATTACTAAATATAGAAATGTTATCTTGAATGGAAAACGTGAGACAGCCGGGAAGATGGCATCACTTGGATGGCGGAGCTTGTTCGTAGAGTTCGACAGTTGTAGTTATGCTATTAAAGGTATTAGTGGAGCGTTAAGAAAGTATTATTGGATTAAGTTTAATGCTTAATAGAAATGTGTGTATGAATCTGTATTAATAGAATTAGTGACAAAATCAGCGCGCCGTGGGAGAGAGAAATTTCTAACGACACGATCGAATACAAATAAATTTACACACATAAGTACATATATATATTTACAAATATAGACAAGTATGGACACACATTTACGCGCATAGATAAGTACGCTCACAACTTTACAATTAGACAAGTACGAATACACATGCATAAACAATTACATGACATGAAACATGAGTTAAAACGAACGCAGTCACAGACACCAGCTAGTATGTTTATTTGATTTGACATTTTCTATTTTAGGACTTGGAACAGTACAAATCTGAAATCGCCGAATTGAGTCGTACAAAGGAGAAACTGTCAGCAAGAGTTGAGGAGCTGGAGGCGCAAGTTGCTGACTTACGTGAACAGGTGAGCTTGTGATGATGATGATAGTGAAATCGTTGGTAATGTTGATGATCAAGTTGTTGTTGATGATAGCAATATTGTCCCTTATGTTTATGATCACATTGCTGTTGATGATGATGTTGTTGTTGTTTTTCATAATGATATACGCGATCACAAATTTTATGAAACGACAAGTTAACTATTTCAGTTAATAACTTTCAAACATCAATTTGCTCGACTAATTTATAAAAACTCATTACTTGCATATTACATATCGTTTAAGGGGGGGGGGGGGATTCAGGAAAACATGACGGCCTTTTATATACGAAGAGGAGGGGGGGGGGGGCAGTCATTGTACTAAGTATATTAGAACGTATCTACTCCAAGTTTTCATACCTCCGACTGTAAAACAATAAACTAACCGACTTAAACGAAAATTTATCATTAGGGTCTTACGTTACATTAGGAGGTGGGGGGGGGGATAAGCCTTTTACTTTCTGAAGAGGGATTGCGGGTCACAAGTTGCATTACGAAGAATGGCCTTTTTTCATTACGTGTTTTTTTTTAATTCTGTCAGGTGGACGCTGCCCTTGGGGCTGAAGAGATGGTTGAACAATTAGCCGAAAAGAAAATGGGGCTTGAAGATCAGGTATGATAAATGAAAATTGTCTGTATTCAACTAGGCTTAACAAGTTATATTGAATCATCAAATCTATAAGTTTGTTATGATTCTACCATGGTTCGGAAGGTTGATTCTATCTAGAAGATACCGACAAGAAACTTGTTAGTTACTCGTTTCTGTCATTGAAATATCACTTGGACTTTGTAATTTCAGGTGGAACAGTTGAAGCAAGATGTTCAGGAGTTAGAGGCGCTGCAGGAAGTTCACGAGCAGCTGGTTGAGTCCAATCGTGAACTGGAAATGGACCTTCGCGAAGAGTTGGAGATGGCGCATGCCGCTACCAGAGAGGTGATATTTTCGTCATGTTGAGTAGTATAAGTGGATCTGGAGCAAGAGAGTTGTATGTTTAAAATAGAGGGCGTTAGTAGTGGGGTTTGCATTTAACTCAAATTTAACGGTTGAACAGATTTGAAAAATATAAGGTGACGCTGTAGAAGCGCCCATTTAATATTTTTTAGACATTGAAGCTGTTGTGATGTTTATAATTTAATTATGAATCCTACTGTGAGCTCCCTACCCTTCGACATCTCACACTTGCGAATATTACCGAACGAAAATGCCACTAGATTCCTCACCCAAAGCGCCGCCGTCTACTTGTCACCAAACGAGGTTATACTGTACAATTGAACTGTTGTTCAGCAGGAAAGTTGGCGCCCAATTGGCCTTTTATTATGTCGTGTTTACGACTGACACACGTACACTATTGTGACAAGCAAACGACGCTAGTTTGCTCTTTATTCGCGAATAAGTGTATCATACGATTCGCCAATCATCAACTTTATTCTAGGAAAAACAATACAAACAATTATACATGATATAGTCAACAAAGCATTTCTAATACGATTTTACTAACATTTATTTAGACTCTAAGTTAACCAAAATATAATATTCTTCTATATGCAACGGAAAGATCGTGTATAATACTTTCTAAATTACAAATAAAATATACTATTTTCTAAACCAAAGGGAAAAGTTTCTATGGGAACTATTTCTATGGGAATACATTTGGATATTGGCACTTAATTACACAGATAAAACAGAACATAAAAGACTATATTATCATGAGCTATGTGACGTTATAGCAGCGGCTTTTTGGTATTTTACAGGCGAGAAGGATGTTTGTTTAAGATGGCGCTGTAGCAGCGGCAATTTTGTACTTTACAGATGATAAGAACGGTTTCTACATAATTTCTTTTTTTTCCCCGCTGGGAAATTGTTTTGCGCACCCCTGCCATGAGGCAGGGAGTGTGGGACTTGCCGGCAAGCCCAGAATACCCACTAAAACCCAGCGACACCCTCCTCATCCTGAATTGGGAGTGTCAGAGGCTCCCTTGCGCATTCACCCTCTCGGATAAAACCGACAGGGAGGAGACAAGAGGCGTTCGTAAAGACTCCTGCCGCCCAGCTTCCTCCGCTGAAGGGGAGCAGCATCTGCTGCAGCTTTCGTACTCGTACTCCTCCTTCAAAGAAATGACAGCTTCCCAGAAAGAAGCGACTGCATTCCATCCTATCTCACTGTCAAGCATGGCGCCCACTATACTTGGCCGCGAGACGTCCGCTCCGATGAGGGAAACCAAAGGATGTCTCTGTGGACCCCAAGCCGGACATTCTACCACAGTGTGGGCCGCCGTATCGATAGGCGCACTACACTGATGGCAGATACCTTCGACGGCCTCGCTGGCGCAGTGGTGCGAGTATTCGCTTTGCTAGCGGAAGTCCCGGGTTCGATCCCCGGTAGGACGAATATAGGAAATTGTATTTTCTAATTTGTCTGAGTCTGGACTGGTGGGAGGCTTCGGCCGTGGCTAGTTACCACCCTACCAGCAAAAACGTACCGCCAAACAAAGAAATTTGTGTTCCGGTACGATGCTGTGTAGAAACTGTAAGGGGTATATCGCCTCTTAACAGATTAGCGCGCTTCCATCTTAGACTGTATCATCACTTACCATCAGGTGAGATCACAGTCAAGCGCTAAACTGTGAGCAATAAAAGAAAAAAAAAGTTAGGAGACTTCACGTCGCGCTATCTGATGCAAGTACTTTCCGAAACATCCGTGTCCGGTCAGTACTTGCACCAGACTAAAGGTAAGTGATCCGCGCCGCCTAGCTAGCCATTGTTCGAGGTGAGGACGAATCACCTCCACTGTGGCCACACCCGCACTTGGAGACTCGAGATCCTCCTTCCAAGCTTGAATCAAGACCCTGTCGGCAATTATCATAATTATGAAAATAAAAGTAGCTATATTTGGGAAAAAGTGCCGCTGTAGCCAAGAGTTATAGATGGCGCTGTAGCAGCGGCAATTTCCTATTTTAACATGATAAGGGTGTTTTTATACAATTACGCAATTATATGTATCAATCTTTGGGAAACAGTGCCGCTATGATCAAGAAAGAGTATAGGTGGCGTGTTAGCAGCGGCAATTTTATATTTTACAGGCCATAAGGGAAAGGGAGGCTGCTCAAGAGACCATAATGGACCGGGATTCTACTATTGTGAAATTCAGAGAGCTAGTGCAGAAAATGACTGAGCAGTATAACGAGATACGATTACAACTGGAATCCAAACAAGGTGAGTACAAAAAGACCAAAAGACTCCCGAAATATATGTTATGAAAAAATTGACTCTTTGTCACGTTCCGCCTGAGCCGAGTATGTGAGAGCGCTCAACAAGCGATAGAGAGGCGCGATCGGCCTCATTCCGTTGTTCAATACAGCAACGTTTTTCATCAAGGTTTTTACGTCCGTAAAATGTGTAAGTTTTTAAATGGATGTATACAAAAAATTTTACTGACTCATCAATTTACATATTAGAGAGAGAGAGAGAGAAAGAGAACACGTTTATTGTACACCACAAGAAATATACATAGAGAAAACACAATATAATACAATACAATATGGCGGCTTTATCGTTATGTAGCATTTTTTTAAGGAAAATCGCCAAAAAATAAAAGAGTAATGTATATACATGTCACTTGAAGATGATAACATTTCAATTTATAGGTTCACCAGCTCCGAGTGAGCAGGAAACCAGTCCAGAGGCAGGTGCCAGGTCATCACCACCAGCTGAGCTGGGCTCCCTAGTACAGCAGTCCAGGGCTTCCACCCGTTCTATAGATCTGCAGTTGCGAGCACTTGATCTTGCCCAGGCCAGGGCCAGAGCTGATATGCTAGCAGCATGTCTACCTGATCATTTCATGGCGCCCAACGGTGAGTATCTCTAGTACCGATATCAGTAGCAATATTACTATCAATATCTGTATTAATTTACTTTAGTGTCAATATCAGAATTAAAATCGGTAACAATATCAATATCAATACTTGATTAGTAGTGTCTGAATTAATATGGGTATCTGTGTCGATATAAATATAATTCAGCGTTAGTGTATATCTGTATACTTCATTAAGAGTATCAGAATTAATATCGATATCGGTATCAATATTATTCAATAAGAGTAAAATTCAGCGTCAGTTTATTTCATTAACAGTATCAGAATCGATATCGATATTAGTATCAGTATCGGTATGAATATTATTCAATAAGAGTAAAATTCAGCGTCAGTTTACTTCATTAACAGTATCAGAATTGATATCTATATTAGTATCAGTATCGGTAGGAATATTATTCAATAAGAGTAAAATTCAGCGTCAGTTTACATCATTAACAGTATCAGAATTGATATCGATATTAGTATCAGTATCGGTATCAATATTATTCAATAAGAGTAAAATTCAGCGTCAGTTTACATCATTAACAGTATCAGAATCGATATCGATATTAGTATCAGTATCGGTATAAATATTATTCAATAAGATTATAATTTAGCGTCAGTTTACTTCATTAACAGTATCAGAATTGATATTGATATCAGTGTCGGTATTAATATCTTTCATTATCAGTATAATTCATCATTGATATATACATTAGTATACCTCACTAATTGCCTCATTGGTCTAGTGGTTAGCATGTTCGACTACTGACATGAGGTCTTGGTTTCGAGTCCCGGGATGGGCCAATTTAAAAATCAATATCGAGTTTTCTATTATATCAATATCGAGAAAATCTTCTCAATATTTGCCCGAAGTTGGGAAGTTGGCGGTGTGATCCACCCCCGTGCCTCGGAGAGCACGTTTAGCCGTCGGGTCTGTGCCTGATCTCTCTCTGATCGTGTCGGATTCCCGTCACATCGGACTATGAGAGTGAAGGAATAGAGAGTGCACTTGTGTACTGTGCCTGCCAATCCGTACTGAAGCAGCGTGGTGGATCTATGCCCTAAAAACCCTCGCTCCTCAGAGTGAGGAGGCCTGTGCCCTGTAGTGGGACGTTAATGGGCTGCTACTTACTTACTTTTTACCAATATCAGTATCAATATATTAGGTATATTTATATATATTAACGTTCAAGTATACTGAAAGCATAATGCCTATTTATAGTGCTTAAAATTTCTAAGCATCATTAGTGAATATTAACAGCCGATATTACACAGAAATATTTTGAGGGTAGAGTGGAATTCAAATCGTATAGACAATGTCAGTTTGAGCAACAACAGAGCATGGCTGGATTTTACTGATATTCACTAAAATATTCTAATTTCCAGGTGACCACGATGCGATTATGTTCATACTCCTGTTGCAGCGTCTCAATACTAAAGCAGATATTATATTAGGACAAATAAGAGAAAAGTAAGTATACAATATATTTACAAGGTGTTTGGAGGCCGCTGCTGAAAACGAAGACAGACGATAGTACTCATGACACCTTTGATGATGTGATGATGGGATGTGATTTTATTAGCATTATTAACGCTCCATTGTTAGTACAGCTGGTTTCATAGAAAATACATTACTAAAAAAAAACCAGCAATGAAATATAAAATTCGGCGGGTCAACGACCTCCAGCTGTCGGCGCGGGCGCACTAGCTTTGGGCGCGGCCGGTCGTTGACCTGCGCTGTGACGTCAGCTGTTTTTAATTTTGTGTTACGGTGCTAGTTTTTTTAAATAAATGTAAATTGTATGTATGTATGTCCGTTGTTAAGTTTGAAACCATCCAAACGATGTACCACAAACGTTGAAAAAGCAAAATAAATAAAAGTATGTAGGTACTTTACACATGTCAGAAGTGAAGCTTCTTTGGCAAACAAATTTTTAAGTCTTGTTTATATTTACATGTAAAGCTGTAGGTTATCGAGACTAAGAGGGAGGGAGAGAAGATATGTTAGGTCTTTAATGAATTTAATTGTCATTAAAATATAAAAAATATGGAAAATGAACATAATTAATTTTCGACATGTTTTTTTGTAAATATTAAACCTACCTAAGCTTTAAACTTAGCATTAAAAACGCTGCACATCCTCATGACGCTAATCACGCGTTTCATCCGTATAAAATTTATCCTCATGCGCCTAAAGAAGTTTCACTTCAATAAAGCACTAAAAACTGTTCGCAGTTAACTTATATTAGCAAAGTAAATGTTTCGCAATGTAGATGTTCACTATGTACAGATATTTCTATATTCCCAAGGCTACCTGATAGGCGGTAATTTACCTTTTACTGGTTTCTTCGCAGTATCTTAAAGGAACACATTGTGAACCCATATCTTAGTTAGAGAATATCTTCCAATCAAATTACTTCTCCGTTCCAGGTTCCCAGCAGTGAACGTGTGGGATAAGGAGTCCATCATGAAGACCCACACAGCAGTGCAGTACAGCTTCCGTTGCCAGCTGGAATACCAGCTGCAGATGATACAGGTATTATAAGCTGGTGTTTTTGTGTAGCTTTAAACCATCTCGTAAGGCTTTTGGTAATCAGCGGGCTAATAATATTATTATACTCCTTTTAGTGTATGGTCTGTATGTGGAGTGGTGCTCTGGAGACATGTACTCCAGAACTGCTCCTGCGAGCAGCATCAGCACTGCCTGACGCAGCACAACAAGAACGTGCCCTCGATGCAGCTGCTCAACTACTCAAATCCAACGAGCTGGATGAGAACTGTTCCCTTGATGGTAAGTAAGATACTTCATCTTCTTTGATCTCAGAATTGGAACCATTTCGAAATATCAACTTTAAATAAACAAAAGGTATACCAAAAGCAAACGAAATTGGTTCAGCCGTTTTAAATTATAGTCATATTCCCTCGGGGTCAAAAATACGCGTAGGGAGCTGCTAGTTTTTAAGCAAATCTCTCCTCGTTTTTCAGGCATGGAGAGATGTTGGACTTATTTGTCTGCTATGTGGTCAGCTCTCAATATGAGCTCGGTAGAGGGCGCTGGTTGCGCAAGGGAGGTACTTATCCACGCGTGCGCTGCTCTGGATGCGTTAGCACGTGCTCTATCCGCTGACGCCTCTGCCCTTACTCACGCTACACAGGTAACAATAAAAATAATACCTTTTTTTATACAGTGTCAGATAACTGGCCAAAGTTATTTTGTACTCTCTCAACTTTGTGTCAGATAAAATAAAATTTCCTAAGGTTATCTTGCTGGGATTCAAACCTAGTATCTCTACTAAAGTTTGCAAGTATAACATCCTTTTATTTCAGACAACGGAGACACCTCACGAGTTGAGCCAATTGCACGAAGCCATCCAAACCAGCTGCTCCTCCCTCCAGCAGCAGCTGAAGAGTGTACGCAGGAGACTTCCTCCTGGAGTGAGACTGCACTCTCTACCCATCGATATGCAGGTATACCCGCTGCCTAAATAATTGTGATTATTAAATCAAATCAAAGTATCTTTATTCAAGTAGGCATATTATATGTAATGTAAGTCTACTTATAGTACTCAAGAACGAATTAAAATCTAAAGTTACGAGGGTTCCTTCGCGCCCTGATCTGAGAAGAGTCCACAACAAACTCAATCGGGTGTTTTGTATTTTTTTGTTACCATCATCATTACAATATCATATTAGTTTAATATATTTCAATCTTTATAAAAATAACTTGATTTTGGAAGATTCAAACTTCATCTTTGTTCCGGTACAATGCTATGTAGAGACCATAAGAGGTAAATGGCCTCAAACTAGATTAGCGCGCTTCTATCGCAAACTGTAACATCACTTCAAGCCACAGTCAAGCTTTAGCCTGTCAGCAAAAAAATTTGATATATTTTTATCCATTTCAATGGAATAGGTTTAAAAAAATTGATTTAAAATAATTACTAAAAAATACATAAAGTCACATACACACACAAATACACACGGACGCATAAATTAGTTAAGATGCTGTAGATTTTTAATCTATAATATAAAAATGAATCGCTAAATATGTTGGTAAGCGCATAACTCAACAACGCCTGGGTAGACTTTGATAGTTCTTTTTTTAATGTTCGTTGAAGTCCAAGGATGATTTCAACGGTGAGAAAAGTTCGAATAATTGCAGGGGAAAACTCTAAAAACAGCCTTTTTCTGTTTGACATATATTGCTATTCAATAAAGTTCATAATAAATTAAAAGTACTCACTGTTGTCTAAGCAATGTAGGTGTTTTCGGTAACGTCAAAGAGTCAATTTGCACTTTATTGCCGCTGTACAAAGTTCAAAATTGACAATTGAATAATCACAAAATGTAAGAGCTATAGATATTTAGTACTGGTGTAATTTCATTTCGAAAATCATTCGTAAAACTGAAATCTGCCACATTCCAAATCTTTTTGACAGACCGAAGTCTGTCGGGTCTGCTAGTAATAAATAAAAAAGTGCGTGCATACAAAGTACATATGTCTTTATTAGACAGTTTGATATTCTCCTCAAATCGCACCCTTATTGTAAGCCGTTGAGGAGTTCCAAAATTTGACTACGACAAACACTTGACCATCCCAACGTTACAGTAGGTGACCCAAATATCCGGATACCCTATAAAAGGCTCTGCCGAGTATCGTGAATTTGCTCCTAAGAATTGAAGAGTTCCGTCACATTGTCTTAGATCCCATGATCAGAACTTAACTAAACTATCCTCAAACAACCCTTAAAGTATATCCTTTCCAATAAAAAAACGAATCATTGAATTCGGTTGGCATGATCTTGAATTATTCGTCCATTTGTCGCGCACGTGCTTAATGCAAATTTAAGACTTATCCAGTTTTCTCATGGATGCCATCATCAGGACTGGACTTAAAGAAAATGGGGCCTTACGACAAGCACCACCTTTCATATACAAAAGAATCATTGAATCGGTTCACCCAGTCGGAAGATATGAGGTAACAAATATTTTAAAAAACGCTGCAAATCCTTTGTGACGCGTTTACTCCGCGCCTAAGGAAGTCTAACTTCAAAAAGATTTCACACACAGTCATATTCATGTTAACATTTACGTGTGTGTGTTACACAAATAATATTCACTTTACAGTTAGTAGAACGTCTCCGAGGTGATACAGCTGTAGTCCTATGGCGCAGTGCTAGGGCTACTTCCCTAGCAGCTAGGGCAGCTTGTGCCTGTGCAGCTACTGCTGGAGAAAGAGGGGAGGGAGCCCCCCTTCCACACCAGGCTCTCGCAGCCATATGGAACGCTGCCATAGACAAGACCTACCAGCAGGTTTGTATCCAGTAACATGTAGACTGGAGCGTTATTTATTACTTGTCTGAGCTTCGTACCGCCTGATATACAATAAATAAAAAGGGTAGAATGATAATTGCAGAATGTTGCAACTTGTGCTCGAAATTTAACCGAAAAAAAATCTAAATTCCCGCCAAACTCCGTGACATATAGTTGCGATCAGAAATTTTTAGTTGTCAATGTCAAATGTCCAAATATTCTATTAAATTTATATTGACTTCTGAACGATGGGATGAACATCAAACGTTTCATAGGTAGGAATGGTTTCTAAGGTAAATAAAAAAGGTAAGTAACAGCCCATTAACGTCCCACTGCTGGGTACAGGCCTCGTCACTCATATGAGAGAGGGTTTTTAGAGCATAGACCCAGTGCACTCTCTATTCCTTCACTCGCGTAGTCCGATGTGACGGGAACCTGACACGACCGGAGAGAGATCAGGCGCAGGACCGACGGCTTAACGTGCTCTCCGAGGCACGGGGGTGGATCTCAGCAACAATTTCCCAACTTCGGGCAAATATTGAGAAAATCTTAATAGAAAACTCAATATCTATTTCGAATTGGCCCATGTTTATAGTCGAACGTGCTAACCACTAGACCAATGAGGCAGTTTCTAAGGGAAAGCGAAATTGTTTTTTTTTTACTATATTCCAGGCATTATCTTCATATTTGCTCACCTTTTAAATAACAATCCAAAACCAAATTCAGCTAAATCAGTCCAGCCGTTTTCGAGCGAGACTGACGAAAAGCAATTAAGTATTATATATATAGATAAAAAATATATCCAGGATGACCATGGTGCAGTGAAGACCATTAAGCACGCGTTGTCTATCGTGGCGTCGGATGTGGGGAAACTTGCTTCCTTCACCCAGGACAAGGAGTATGACGTCATGTCCTTGACCAACGTTGCCTGCGAAAAGGTGAGTGTGTTTCAGAAGAATACACTAGACTTGTAACGGAATATTTTTTCCTTAAAGTACCCTTTCCACATAAGTGTTTTTGTTCTTAAAGTACTCTTCTCACAGAAACTGTTTTTTCTCAAAGTACATTTTTACAAAAGTAAACTTCTCTCAAAAGTGTTTTTAGAATATATTTGTCACAGAAACATTTTTGTTCAAGTACACTTCTCACAAAAGCTTTTTTCTTAAAGTAAACTTATCACAAAAGTATTTTTCTTAGAGTACATTTCTCACAGAAACATATTTCTTCAAATACACTTCCCACAGAAACATTTTTGTTCAAATACACTTCTCACAGAAGCTTTTTTTTAAAGTAAACTTCTCACAGAAGTATTTTTCTTAGAGTACACTTCTCACAGAATCATATTACATCAAGTATACTTCCCACAGAAACATTTTTGTTCAAGTACACTTCTCACAGAAGCTTTTTTCTTAAAGTAAACTTCTCACAAAAGTATTTTTCTTAGAGTACACTTTTTACAGAAACATTTTTGTTAAAGTACACTTCAGCGTTATAAAAAAAAAAAGCTTTTTTCCTTAAAGTACAATTCTCACAGAAACATTTCTCTTCTAGTACACTTTTCACAGAAGTATTTTTCTTAGAGTACACTTTTTACAGAAACTTCTTTATTGAAGTACACTTCTCACAGAAACATTTTTGTTTAAGTACACTTCTTACAAAGAATTTAATTTTTCTTAAAGTACCTCACCAAAAATATTTCCCACCGTTCCAGCCTAGCGTGACGGTTCAATCTCATTTGATACCCACATACACGTACAAAGCGTTCCCAAAAATGGTTTCACTTAAGGAAAACTATTCTTTATTTACTCGCAGCCAACACCACCAATAGTATTGCGTGCTCAATTGGTGAAGAAGCAGCTGGAAGAGACCAAGACCCTCACTATACGTCTAGAGAATAAAGAAGCAGATATCAAGGAGTTACGGAAAGCACTGAAGGTATTATTATCAGTTATGCCTTTCTTTATCTAAAAAGTAGCCTTATTTACTCATACATTAGTTACTAGTGAAAGACCTTTCCAAGATTTTCATAAAACATATGGAAAAATTTTCAAAATTTTGTTTTTATAATTACCTGTATTTATATAGGTTAAACGGGAGGATTTTAATGACTAAATATATTTCATCTGGATAAACGGAAATAGTTTGTAGATTAAAATTGTTGTTTTTGGCTAAATATGTTGAGTTTCATGATTAATTACATCTGTTCAAGCTTAATAGAAGATTGATGATTTAATATTTCATCGGGCTAAACAGGCAAAGTTTAATGACTAATTGAATTTCATCTGGCTAAACCAAATTAGTTTGGAGATTAACATTGTTGTATTAGGCAAAATAGGTGGAGTTTAGATTTTAAAGCCTAACAGAATATTGTTGATTTAATATTTCATCGGGCAAAAACAGGCGAAGTTTAATGATTAAATGAATTTCATCTGGCGAAACGAAATTAGTTTGGAGATTAACATTGTTGTATTGGGCAAAATAGGTGGAGTTTAGTTCTTCAAGCTTAACAAAAGATTGATGATTTAATATTTCATCAGGCTAAACAGGCAAAGTTTAATGATTAAATTAATTTTATCTGGCTAAACCAAATTAGTTTGGAGATTAACATTGTTGTATTGGGCAAAATAAGTGGAGTTTAGTTATTCAAGCAGAACAAAAGATTGATGATTTAATATTTCATCGGGCTAAACAGGCAAAGTTTATTGACTGAATGAATTTCATCTGACGAAACGAAATTAGTTTGGAGATTAACATTGTTGTATTGGGAAAAATAGGTGAAGTTTAATAATTTAATACATCTCTTAAAAGTAGCTTGATGATTTAATATTTCATCAGGCTAAACATGACAAGTGTCATGATTAAATGTGTTTTATATATAACATTAAACAGGAGTTCAATATAAATAACTAAATGTATTTCATGCTAAACATAAAGGATTTATAAATTAAGCATGTTTCGTTTAGCTATATAGGGGGAGCTTTATATTTCATCAAGCTAAACAGAACTTTGATGACTTAATATTTTATTGAGGTAAATAGGAGGAGTTTAATGATTATACGTGTTTTATAAGACACAGAAAGGATTTGTTAATTACATGTATTTCGTTGAGTTAAATAGTTTTCTCTTAATTAAATGCATTTCTTCAGGCGAAACCGAAACAATCATTGATTAAATGACATACATACATACATATCATCACGCCTCATTTCCATAGGGGTAAGCAATCTCATTAAACCTTTCATACAAGTTCGTCGGTTTAGAGTACTCTTGACCTGGCCCTTATTTAAAATGCCCTGGATTTGGTCCAGGAACGTTCGCCTTGGTCTTCCCCTTCCAACTTTGGCATTCATTCTTGAGTCATAAATCCTTTTTTTCAGTCTCCTTTCATTCATTCTCTCTATATGCCCAAACCATCTAAGAATACCTTTCTCGATTTTATTCACTACAACTTCTTTTATACCACAACATTCTCTTATCACACTATTTCATACTCTGTCACTCCGTTTCAATCCACTCATACTTCTCAACGTTCTCATCTCTACCGCATTTATTTTACTTTTGTGATTCTTCTGCCATACCCAACTTTCACTACCATACATAAGTGTTGGCACCAACACTCCAGCATGCACTGCCAGTCTAGCCCTTTGAGACACCATCTGGCTATTCATAAAGGCGCGCAGGACACCATTTACCATATTCCCTGCATTCACTCTCCTTTCAATATCACTTTCACATGTTCCATCTTTTCTTAATTTAGATCCAAAGTATACAAATTCTTTCACCTCTTCGTCTTGTTTCTCATCTATCAAAATATTGCCATTCATCATAGATTCAACTCTATCAAAAAGCATAACTTTCGTTTTGTTTACATTCACTTTTATTCCTTTCCCTTTCAAAGCTTCATTCATAATATTTAGCATCTTCTGTAACTCATTAGCGGATGACGCAAGTATTACTTGATCATCAGCGTAAAGTAAACATTTGATGAGTAATTCATTCTTAACCTCTACATACTTTCTTTTAAATCCGTAAATAATTTGCATCCAGCTAAATAGGAGATTAATGATTAAACAAATTTCATTAGGCTAAACAGGAGGAGTTGTCCGAGATGCAAATCCGTCGTGAGCTGGGCGAGAGAAAGTTGGTCGCAGCAGCTAGGGATGCTGAGTTACGGTCACAACAACTGCAGAGGCGGTTGGATGACGCACAGAACCAGCTTAAGAGGTTAGTTTATCCATTATATATCTAATGACGGTCCCTACGTAAAAAGAGTCTGATATACAATCCTAATATCATTTACTAGACTGCCTCATTGGCGTCATAGTCGACTACAGACATGAAGTCCTGGGTTCGAGTCCCGGGTCGTACCAATTCGAAATCGATATTGATTTTTCTATTATTTTTTTTTTAAATATTTGCCCGAACTTGGGAAGTTGGCGGTGTGATCCACCCCCGTGCACGGAGAGCACGTTAAACCGTCGGTCCTGTGCCTGATCTCTCTCCGGTAAAATTAAAATACAATTAATGTTAAATTACAAAATTTTACTATAATTACAAAAAAAATTGTGTTATTTACCAAGCTATTTAATAGAATACGGTATAATTCATTATCAAATTAAATATATTATATACGTTGTATATTTCATGTAGTTAAAAAATGCCCTTGACAACATTTGACTTTCATCTCACCTGATGGTAAGTGATAATACAATCTAAGATGGAACCGCGCTAATCTGGTAAGAAGTGATATACCTCTTATGGTTTTTACACAGCGTCGTACCGGAACACATATCTCTTAGTTTGGGAGGTCTCTTTACCTGGGATCAAACCCGGGACCTGTGCTAGCAAAGTGAGTACTCGCACCACTGCGCCAGCGAGGCCATCAATAAAATAAATATCTTTGAAGATAACAGACATTTATTTAGCGGTGGTACAACGACCGGTTTGTGGTAAAGTTATATAAGCGTCAATAAGTTTCTTTCCTTTGTATATATATACGTATTAGCAGACCCGAGAGACTTCGTTCTGTCAAGAAGATTTGGATTGTGGCAGCTTTCAGTTTTAGAAATGCTAAACAAAGCACAATCGATTAAATGACACACAGAATCTTCTATGTTTTGAAACAAAAGATAAATGACATCTTTACATAACCTATGAAAGATGCATAATTTTTAAACACAAGATAGTAGCATAAATGAATGCCATATTTACATAACCTAGAAATGAATTAACAAAACCGTTGCTATAGACAATGTCACAACCTTGTGGATGCGTGGGTAGATGCGTGGGAGTGCGTAGGTGGATGCGTGAGAGTGCGTGGGTGGATGCGTGGGAGTGCGTGGGTGGATGCGTAAGAGTACGTGGGTGGATGTGTGGGTGAATACGTGGGAGGGTGTGCGGAAACGCGTTTATAAGCATTGAAGTGACGTTAGACATTTTGCCGGTCTTTGTGCGCTCGAGTTTTCGTACCAAAAACAAATGACTGTCCACAGAAATTTGAAAAAAAAAATGGTATAGGGTTGATGGAATTCCAAAAATGAATAGCCTAAAACCTTCTACAATTAATTCCGTGTCGAATGGTCATGGTCTCATGCCGATCGGTCCAGTTTTCAAGTTTATCGGTAACAAAGAAAAAAAGAGTTGCTTTTATATAAATAGATAATAAATAAATAATTTCAGAAAGGAGAAGGAGTTCGAAGAGACAATGGATCACTTACAGCAGGATATCGACTCGCTGGAGAGTGAACGAGGAGCTCTACGCGATAAATTGAAGCTTTACGCGAAGAGGGGCACTCATCATGGTAAGTGTTCGCTTGTTTTACATAATATCACGGTATTTTTATGGTGTAAAACTTGTTTTACTTTTACTTGGTCAGAAATAATTTTCACTGTATTCTTTTTTTGTAAGAAAATCTGTTGATATGCCTAAGAGCGCGCGTACGTCTGCATATGCGTGTGCACCTGGGTGCGTGTGTGCACGTGTATGCGTGTGAAGTCCAATTGACTTGAAATTTGGCCTAGTTACTCCTGTCGCAACTTTACAGTCCCTTTTTTTGTAAAATGGCCCCATGAAAAAGGCTGAATTTTGTGGTCCCATTCTTTGTAAAATGGCGCTATCAAATAGGCGGAATTTTTTAGTCTTCATTATTATATGGCTTTATCGGTTTAAGGCCTGATTTTGCAGTCTTTTTTTTTAAATGACCTGGCAGCCAAAAAATCGTTCGGCCGTCGCATTTTTTGGAAAATGGCCTTATCCAATAGGCTCAATTTTGTAGTCTTTATTGTTAAATGGCTTTATCGAATAAAGGATTAAATTTGCGGTCTGTTTTTTTTTAAATGGCCTTATCCAATAGGCTGAATATTATAGTCTTTATTATTAAAAGACTTTATCGAATAAAGGCTGAATTCTACGATCCCCTTTTCTTTAAATGACCTTATCGAAAAGGCTGAATTCTGCGATCCCCTTTTTTGTAAAATGGCTTTATCGAATAAAGGCTTAAATTTGTGGTCTTTTTTTTGGAAAATGGCCTTATCCAATAGGCTGAATTTTGTAGTCTTTATTGTTAAAAGGCTTTATCGAATAAAGGCTGAATTCTACGGTCCTCTTTTTTGTTAAATGTTCTTATCTAGAAGGCTAAATACTGCTTTCTTTCTTTTTATAAAATGAACTTATCAAATAGGCTGAATTTTATAGTCCATTTATTGTTAAATGGCTTTGGCCGTTGGAAAAAACTTTTATTAAAATATAATAAAATAGTATATATATAGCTATCATAATATAAAAAAAATGCTATAGCAGTTGACAGATTTTTTGTGACCAGTTTTTTCACACATTAATGCATTTTTCTTAGGGATCCCTATTTTTTTGTTAATTATAAGTACGTGTGATGTGTTTACGAGTGTGTGTGTAACTTTCCAATGTGTGCAGCGATGGCGTCACCGGCCGCAGCCCGAGATTATATACGTAAGCTTCATGTAGAAGTAACTAACCGCATGTTTGTCTGTTTATTGTACTAGCCATCTGTCTTGAGAATGCCATAATCGGTCATTATTCTCGAGACAGACAAATAATATGCCTGATTACATTAATTTCTGATTTAACTGGGCGCTTTATTGCGTAATTTAATTAAAAAAAAATTGTAGTACTCATGCTTCATTTCATACTGATAATTTTTGATGTGAAACTTCTTTAGGCGCATGTAGGTAACTTTTTTACGGTTGAAACGCTTGATTAGCGTCACGAAGATGTGCATTATTGTGATTATGCCAATCCGTTTTAAGGTTAGGTAGTTTCAATATTTACAAAAAAAAAATAAAGTGGCATTTACAATTCGTCATTTGAGATTTTTTTTATCCCAATGAGTTTATTCAAGCAATTGAACATAATATGAAAAAACTATAAGATTAAATTTATCTAATTATTATTAACAATTCATACTCTCACTTATTACAGTAGATTACAACGAGAAACTTATAAATCTTCATATTTTGTGCTCTAAACACGGAATCTGACTTACAATTAAGTACCACACGTAGATTTCCCATTTAATATTTATTTAATTAACAAACAATATTATTAAAACTGCCTCATTGGTCTAGTGGTTAGCATGTTCGACTACAGACATGAGGTCGTGAGGAAGTTGGCGGTGTTATCCACCCCCGTGCCTCAGAGAGCACTTTAAGCCGTCGGTCCTGCGCCTGATCTCTCTCCGGTCGAGTCGGATTCCCATCACATCGTACTATGAGGGTGAAGAAATAGAGAATGCACTTGTGTACCATGCCTGCCATTCCGCAGTGGAGCAGTGTGATGGGTCTATGCTCTAAAAACCCTCGCTTCTCGGAGCGAGGATGCCTGTGCCCAGCATTGGGACGTTAAAGGGCTGCTACTTATTATTAAAACATCAATTATCACAAAATGAACAAATTATATCGGTCAGCCATCACATTATATGGTGAGAAAATTTGTTATTTTATAGTTTTTTTTTCTTTTCATTGTTTCTATTGGAGTTTCTCGGCGAATTGGCCAATAGAAATCAGTGAGCATTGCTGCTGGCCATTTCCAATTGTAGCGTTTTTCAATCTGCATTATATCCTGATAAAACCTTTCACCATGCTCATCTGATATGGCTCCAAGATTTTCAAGAAAGAAATCTAAATGAGAGTCCAAAAAATGAATCTTGAGTGACATATTGCATCCTAAAGCTTTATAAGCAGAAAGAAGCTCACGAATGATTTGTCGGTACTTCTCACTTTTTGTATTATGAAAAATTTCCACAAAAGCCACCCAAGCTCTTTTTTCTGCTTTTCTCAACTTAGAATCAAGAGCTTCATCTTTCATCATCATCACGTATCTGTGGACCTACAAAAATTCCTTCCTTCAATTTTGCGTCACTGATGATGGAAAAAAACATTTGAATCGTCATATTTATGTCAAAAATTTTTAAAGGAGTTAAATTCCTTTTTCCCTCCCTCTAAGTCTCGGAAATCTAAAGTTTTACATTTGCATTAACATAAACGAGACTTAAAAATTAGTTTGCCAAAAGAAGTTTCACTTCTGTCATGTGTACTTTGAACACAATTGTTTTTTATTTTATTTGGTTAACAAACAGTAATTTCATACATAAATAAAAACTAAATAGAATAACATAACTACAGTGAAGGAGGTAAAAAAAAAGAAATATAAGAATTCAAAACTAAAACATAAAACTACTTCTTAGCTACTTGAATAGTTCTTATTTGCTTTATATTATACTAGCGGCGCGTCCCGCACGGGTAGACATAAATAGGTTCAGGTATTTAAGTTATAAGCATGATAATTAAAACGGCCATGAATTGGTAAATATTATGAAAAAGTGTGATTCCTAATACTAAAACTAAGTAGCTCAGAAAAGAACTTTTTAATTGACGCATAAAGATGTGTTAAAAAAAACTTGAAATATTCAACGTTGCTTGCGTCCACTGCGTAAGTTAACCTGGTACATAATGGTGCACCCCCTTCTCCCTCACTGCCCCTCTCTCGTCGAGTTAGTATTATTATATTAATTTCATGATATCTTATGAATGGAATATTCGATTTCAATCATTCAAAAAGTAATCATCAGGTATTGAGACAGCCTTGAATATTAAATTATTTATTTGGATAAAAATTTATAAATGGTATGGATAACACGGTCAGATTTTGATCGGCATTTCTGTCAATTTGTTAAATGTAAAAAAGTACTTATAATGACGTAACTACAATAGTTAGACATATGGTCTCGCGAAGTTTTTTGTAGATATTTATATATTCTATAATATTGTCGAACATTTTTTTGTCCTATCAATAATACTCTTTACAGTGTATGCGATGAAAGACATTTTATGGCTAATTTTTTTACACCTTCGGTTGGTTTTAATAGAAATTTGTAAAGATTTCTATAGTAATCTAGTACTAAATATAGTATATGTCACTTAGTGATAATGTACCTTTCTAATGAAAAAAGAATTATTAAAATCGGTCCAGTACTTTTTGAGTTTATTCGTTACCTACAAAAATACAAATCTTTCCTCTTTATTAATATTAGTATTATATAAATTTATGAGAATCTAACTATTATATTCTAATTTAGTTTTTGTATATATAAGTTTAATTTTTATCTAATCTCTTCCAGATTTGTATCATTCATGCTTCCATTTGATCCATAATAACATTTTATAGTACCTTAACTTTATGCTGAGAACACTTCATTCCCATTTACCTTGAAGTCTACTTTAATTTTTGTAAAGTATTTAATCTTTTTCCCATTTATATATCACTGTTGTTCCAATTTCTTAAAAGCTTTCATAGAAAGAACATTAATATATTATATAAATTTATAAAAATGTAAAGTTTATAGCCCTCAATTTCCCTTTCTCTTGAAGTCTACATTAATTTTTGTTTTTGTAAATTATTGTTGCTCAAATCTCTTAAGCTTTTATAGAAGAATTAATATTAACAATACGATTTTATAATAATCTGAACTTTATAATGAGAATATGTCACTTCCTTTATACTTTGAAATCTATTTTAATTTTTGTCAAGTATTTAATCTTTTTTCCATTTATATCACTGTTGTTCCAATTTCTTATAAGCTTTAGGAAGGAACAATAACTATATAAATTTATCTCGAAATCTACTGTAATTTGAATTTTTGTTTCAGTTTATTATTGTTGCTCATATCTCTGATAAGCTTATAAAGAAGAACCAATAATATATTATATAAATTTATAAAAATCTAAAGTTTATAACCCTCTATTTCACATAATCTTCAAATCTACTTTTATTATTGATTTTTTTTAAATTATTATTGCTAAAATCTTTCATTCGCTTTTACAGAAGAACTAATATTATAATGTTTAAATTTATAAAAATCTTAACTCCAATAACTATTCATTCTCATTTTTTTTATTGAAATTTTTTTTTAGTTTTTGTATATTATTGTTGTTCTTATCTCATGAGCTTCTATAGAAGAAGTAATATTATATATATAAATTTATTAAAATCTAAAGTTTATAACTTTTCATTCTCATTTATTTTGAAAATGATTTTTATTTTTGTTTTTGTATATTACTGTTGTTCAAATTTCTTATGAGCTTTTATAGAAGTAATATTATATATAAAATGTTATAATAATCCAAATTTTATACTGATTTCCGTTTATTTTAAATTCTATTTTGATTTCTGCCAAGTTATCTCTGTTTCGTGCTTCAATTTCTTATAACCGTTTATAGAAGAACTCATATTTATTATATATTTAACATTATAATAATCTAAGCGTTTAATAAGAACTCTTCATTCTCCTTTAATATGAAATCTAATTTAATTTTTGTTTTTGTATATTGTTGTTGTTTAATTTTCTTATAGACTTTTATAAAGGAACCAAATTTTTATTATATAAATTTATAAAAATCTAAAGTTTAAAACTATTAATTCTCGTTTATTTTGAAATCTACTTTTATTTTGAATATTGTTGTTGTTCAAATTTCTTACAAGCTTTTGTAGGCGAAGTATAAATGTTGAGTTTAAATTCCAAATAATGAGGTTATTACAAATAATTTATTAGAAATTATTTATGGATTTTCCTTCAGCGGTGGTGCCCACGGTGACGACTCCTAAAGACTCAGCGCGTAAGCGTTAAAATAATCGATGTTGCATTAATTTATGTTCAGCATGACTGTGTTTTGATTTGGTTTTGCAGCCTGCTTTCTTCTATATATCATCGTAAATACTCTTTGCCATAGTCTGTTATTTTTACGTCCATATCTCGCATTACAGTCGACCGCGCTGTGTATGTGTGAAGTGAGATACACTCGTCAGAAACGCCAGGGCCAATATGGCAGCGCCTATGGCTTGCATCGGCTGTTTCTGTATTTCATTGTAGATTCATAAAACCATACACTGTTTTGTTTACATTAAAATCGATTTATCTATTTTGGAGTTTAATAAAAAAAAATATGAAAAATAATTCACAAAAACTTATTAGTTTTTTTTGTGATACTTTTTTATCGCCTTGTATTATTATTGGCAGGCAGTGAAATGGAGTGTAATAAATCGAAATAACTCGGTAGAGCAGCCAAGGCCAATATGGCGGCGCCCATGGCTCGCATCGGTTGATAGAGTAGCGTTTATATTCTCATTCAATCGTGTGAATTTAAGAAAGTTTCACTTGCATTATGTTTTTACACATGTTTTTCTAATTACTGTGTAAGAGTGTATTGAATTTTAATTTATTAATTCTTTTCATCTAATGAACCACTCTAGGTATATAAATAGTTTGGTGAATTTGAATTTCTGTGCAATAGCAAGCTTTTTTCTTTATTTAGTTTCTGATGAAGTTAAAACTTTGTTGTAATGGCGACATTTGTGTTATGCAAAGGCCAATAGATATTTCTTTTATTCATTTATAAATGTTTTAATTTATTTTCAAAGCCATAGCAGGAATCGCTTTGTTTAACAGCTGATGCATGATGGCTTAACTCTTTAACATGTTCATGTTTTTTAATAAAAAAAAAATTACCGTCTATAATATTAATAAGTTTGTCTATAATAATAAAATATATGGTTATCTGTGATAAATCATTTATTACTTGTACTACCTTTTGTATTGATGATGATTATAAAAAAAAACTATACGGACCTAAGTTGATGATCATCACAATTACAAAATTATCAATATGTCTATAACACAAGTTGGCCGTTTATGCGTAGGAGGCTTTAATATGTTAAGGTTTAACAATTACTTACTTAGATTATAATAGTATACTGCCTTGGGTAATAATGATGGTTAAAATAAACGATGATGACTTAAGTTGATGATATGTTATGATATAATGTAGTATGATGATATGTTATGATATAATCATCAAAATTACAAAAAAATGTCAAATAGTCCTAAACGCAAGTTGGCCGTTTATATGCAGGAGATTTCGATATGTTAAAGTTTCATAAAATACTAACTTATAACGGTATGCTACTTTTAGTACTGATGATGATTAAAATAAACCAATATAATATTAGATGGTGATCGGGGTGATGTAATCATCAAAATTACAAAAATGTCAAATTAGACATTGTCTTAACAGCAAGTTGCCCGTTTTAACATATTTTAAAGTTCAACAATTACTTATCTTATAATGGTATACTAACTTTTGTACTGATGATGGTTAAAATAAACGATGATGACGTAAGTTGATTTAATCATCAACATTAAAAACAGTGTCTAAAACGCAAGTTGGCCATTTATACATAACGGTGCTTCGGTAAAGGTTCATTAATTAATAACTTAGTTTACAATGTTATATGTTTAAGTAATAGGAATAAAAAATATTACAATTGCAACGAAAAATGATTTAACTAAATATTTTTTGATTTGTTTTAGACAATGTAATGATAAATCATTTATTACTGTACTATCTTTTGTACTAATGATGATTAAAAATACCATGACCTAAGGTGATTGCGGTGATCCAGTTTTTGTAAATTTGATGATTATCATCAAAGTTACAAAAACTGGAAGCGTCTAAAACGCAAGTGCATCAATTATTAATTTAGCTTATAATCATAAATGTTTAACTAATGGACAAAAATAGTTTACCTAATTATATATTTCTTTTGTTTTTATGACCAATTGACAATGGGGGTTTTTCATAACATAATAGCAAAAATATGGTTTCTAAATACTATTATTTATAAGGTGATGTAGTCGCCACTTTTAATTAAACTCTAAACCATTATATAAATTTATTCATTATTATTTTTTTACGATCAAAGTGAATGTCGATTATTTTTGTATTGTCAAATAATATTACGTTGACAAATGGTAATTTAAATTACTTCTCCTTGGAATAAATGTAAATATTTCTTTTACTTATATAACTATTATAAAGTTTAAGAAAATTTAAATTAAATTAATAAGCTCGGTAGTTGTTATTAAAAAATTTAAACAAATATAAAAATTTGTGTCAATCTTATAAAAATACAGAGGTGATTTTGTGTTTTAGAGGAGACGCCAGTGAAAGTAGCGCCGGGCATCGTCGCTGGAGAGGTGAATGAGGCGCTGCAGCATCAGATCAAAGTGCTTAGCTGGTGAGTTTCCTAGCCCATGAAGGGTTTTCTGTGTCTTCCTCGTTGCACCGGATTGCGAAAATTTTGATTGGCGCGTTTTTGCTGGTATGGTGATGGTAATTTCCTAATTTGGCCATTTCTGGAATTGAAAGCGAAGCCTTCAAATTTTCTTTATACAGGACATTGGAGAGAGAGCGCGTGGCGCGTGTGGCTGCTTGTGCGAAGGCAGAACGTGCAGCGCTTCGAGCGCTTCGTCCTCTGCACAATCCAGCTGCACCAGCTGCTAAACAGCGCCGTCAAGCCGCTGCAGTGTTAGAACAACAGCTGGCTAAACTCCAGACTGTAAGTATAATACTGAACTAGCCCTTCTACGTACAACTAGACGTAAAAGAAGTTGAAGTAATCATATTCTAGAAAGACTAAACTCTTTTTTATTTTGAATCCGTATTAATGTATTTTTTCAATCAATTAATTAACCAACTAACCCTCGCCAGTTGTTGATAATTAGTTGCCTGGTTAGTCGTCCTACGATAATAATTAAACTACTGAACTAATTATTTAATAAACCAGTTAATCAACCAACCAACCAAATAACCAGTTATCCAACGAAACAATCTACAAACTAGTCGACCAACTAATCAATCAATAAGCCAGTTAATCAACCAACCAGCCAAATGACCATTTAACCAGCGAAACAATCTAAAAACCAGTCAACCAACTAATCTATTAATTGAACCAGTTAATCAACTAACCAATCAAATAACTGGTTATCCAACGAAATCTGAATCAAGCATTCAACCAACCAACCAAATAACCAATTATCCCACGATACAATCTAAAAACCATTAAACCAACGAAACAATCAATAAACCAACTTTCCTAACAACCAGCGAGTCGACAAACCAGACAACTAATTAAACTATCAGACGTCAGTCAATCAACCATTTAGTTTTTTTTCCTCTACAGGAATGGACCTTGTTCACTGCGAAATCAGGCCTCGTGAAGTTCCCTGAGGACATCAGCCAGTATGGCCGAGCTCTTCAGCAGCACAAAGAGAAGCAGAGAGAAATTAGGCAGAAGTTGGAGGTAGTCTTCTTTCAATTCTTACTAAGAATTTACACTCTTTCTATTTCTCCCTATATAAAAAATTGACAAAATGAAATACATCCAATATTTAATTACTCGATGACTGAAGAGAGGCAAAGAGGGCAAAGTCGCCATTTTGAAGTCGTTTTTGACTGAGACGGAAGACGCGCCATTTTGATGTGGGTTTTGATTGAGACGAAATACCCGCAATTTTAAAATGGTTTTTGATTGCATAGAAAGGCCCGCCATTTTGAAATGGTTTCTGATAGAATTGAAAGACCCGCCATTTTGATGTGGTTTTTGATTAACACGAAACACCCGCTAATTTAAAATGGTTTTTGATTGAATAGAAAGGCCCGCCATTTCGGGGGCGTTTTTGATTGAGACGGAAGATCCGACATTTTGTGATTGAAACGTTAGACATTTTCAGATTGTCTTTCATAAAGGTTTTTGCGTATTGGAATTTTATGTCTGCTGACTAAGAATGACATGATGATTTCTTAACTAGTCGGGCAAAATCGTTTGCAGATTAGAATGTAGCTTTTATAGATTGTGTTATATGATCCAGGAACGGCTGACGACGCTCCAGGCTGAAGTTAGGGAGCTGTTCTCCATCCACAGACCCTGGCGTTGTGTGGAAGCTGACTTCGCACACTTCCCAGCACCTGAACTCACCGCTGTGAGTATCTAACTAAACTAAACTACAAAACTACCCGCTATTGTCTTAAAATTTAGCAACATGGTTCCTTGCGATGCAATGTAGACAGCCACTATCGATATTTCTATATTCGTTCTAGTAGTTCTCGATCACGTGAGAATACGTGGAAATACATTCTCAGTGGCCGATTAATTTACGTCACTTTAAATCTCAATTCTAAATAGTTTTGCTCTCGTTAACTTTTCGCGATAGTGTCACCCGACTGATGCGAGCCTTGGCAGCTCTGCAATGATTCTTTCGCTTTCCCCCACTCAACGATCGTCAGTAATGCGACATGCGATTCATAGATGGAAAAACAACTGGAAATGGAATAAAGTTTCACTATTAAAAAGAGCAAAATCGGTTTCTCCATTTAGGATTTCAATCACACATATATAAAGGTTTTTATAGATCATGACTTCTATGTCATTGTGACCAGTGTCAAGCACTTCTGAGTTCTACATAAAAATAAACTTATGTCCTTGACTTTTCTTTCCAATCCATTACTATAGTCTAGTGCCAACCCGCTGTGTTGCAGCGTGATGGGTTGACACTCTAACAACCGCATTTCCTATTAGTGAGTCAGCCTGTGACTAGTGGGTCGGTGATAGGCTGTTACTTACATTCTTACCTTAACTGTGAAGTAATGACACATAAGTGACTCGTATCTTACATAAATTCTGACGTCACTGTTACGTAAACGTGTTTTTACATCTCCTAATGAAGCTGTTGGAAGGTCAAAGCAAGGTCATGTGTACTAACTTTTTAAATTAATCACAGGCATTGACCGCTAAGTCTGTGGACATCGGCACTATCAAATACCCGGCGCCCGAAGCCGGTAGAGATGACACCATATACGTCACACCCACACAGCTAGCAAGGTAAGTCATGGAGGGTTATCTAATTATTTGAGGGGGGGGCGGGGAGGGGTGAATTTTATGATCCCAATAAAACCATATCGGTTTCCCTCAACGCGTTNGGGGGGTGAATTTTATGATCCCAATAAAACCATATCGGTTTCCCTCAACGCGTTCTTGCATTGATTCTTAATAAGAGAGTCGCGGGTTCGAATACTAAGCACTGGCGGTATAGGGCCCATAATGGGTGGTATAAATCGGCGTGGCCGCTCCAAAGGCAACCAAATGGTATATTATATGAATTTTTTCACTTACTATATTGTTTCACAATATAAACAATTTCACAATTTAACCCACTTCACCATATTATATTACTAATTTAACGATATTACCAATTTTACAGTATCATCATTATCACAATAGCACCAATTTTACAATATAATAAATTTTACGATATTAGCAATTTCACAACCGATTTCACGATATCAACCACTTCACGATATTACCAATTTCACAATATCAGCCACTTCGCGGTATTAGAAATTTCACAGTAACTCCAACTTCACGATATTATATTACTAATTTAACTATATTACCAATTTCACAGTGTCATCAATTTCACAGTAGCACCAATTTCACAATATAATAAGTTTTACGACATTACCAATTTCGCAGTAACTCCAACTTCACCATATTATATTACTAATTTAACTATATTACCAACTAGCAGACTCGAGAGACTTCATTCTGTCAGCAGTACTAATGATCTAAAGCTCTTACATTTTGTGACAATTCAATTGATTTTGAACTTTACTCAGCGGTAAGAAAGTCCAAATTGACTCTTGCTTAGACAACAGTTAGTACTTGTAATTTATTGTGAACTTTATTGAATAGGAATATAGGTCAAATTGACTCTACATTTTAGTTAGAAAACGTTTGAATGGCAAACAGAAAAGGGATGTCTTTAGGATGTTCCTCTGCAATTATTCGAATTTTTCTCGCCGTAGAAACCATCCTTGGACTTCAACGAACATTAAACAAATCTGGCGTTGTTGAGTTATGGGCTTACCGAAACATTTGCGATTCATTTTTATATTGAATAAATACTAAACAAAACACAATCGATTCAATGACACACAGAATCTTTTTTGTTTTGAAACAAACGATAGCGTAAATAAATGACATCTTTACATAACCTATGAAAGATGAATAAGTTTTAAACAAAAGATAGTAGCATAAATGAATGCCATATTTACATAACCTAGAAATGCATTAGCAAAAACGTTGCTATAGACAACAGTCTAATAATTCATGTCACAACCTTGTGGATGCGTGGGAGTGCGCGGATGGATGCGTGGGAGTGCGTGGGTGGATGCGTGGGTGTGGTTTACTTTTACTACTTATATATATATATATATATATATATATATATATATAGATTTCACAAACGACTTCACAATATCATCAATATTACCAATTTCACAGTTTTGAAAATTTCACAATACCTCCAATTGCACAATATCGTCAATTTCACGATACCACCAACCTATTTCCTATTTCACAATATCACCAACATCACAATATTACCAACGTCACGATATTCATGATCTTCATTAAAGCAGATAACATTACATTTATTTTTAATCATAATTATTTATTTCATTCTCTTGTTTTTTTTTGTGTTCTTTGTAATATGTAATGTTTTTAATGGAAACATTATTGGTTTATGTTTTGTCTATTTTGTTTATAAGTATGTATAATTGTTTGTTGCAAAAATAAAATTAACAAGGGAACGGGAAATTCGAAGCTATATCGAAGTCTAACCGGGAGTCGAAACTGGAACATTTTACTTAGAAGTATTTAGTCACACTATTACACATGTTTGAAGTAACACTTCTATGCACAGTTTACTTGAGAGGGAGATAATAGAGAAGACAGAAAGAGAGAGAGTTATGTTTTACTTCATGTTCTTCTTTTGCAGGTTACGTGAAATCGTCACTGAACTACAATCTGACGAAGTGCAATTGGATTTGAAGCCTCTGGACCAAACAATCTGTGCCGCTTAGAGAAGAGAAGAGAATGAAATAGAGAGTGTAAGAGAAAGAAATTAAAATATTTAACTCTTTAATGATATCTAAAATCATACAAACACTGTATAATAATAAAATTATTGTTTTTATTTACTTTAGTATATATAATTTCTATGTGCGTTGTTAAGTCAATGAATTCCTCCTAAACGGCTGGATTGATTTTAGTGAAACTTCCTTTGCGTCTTCTGGTGGAGTTGAGAATGTTTTGAGATTCATTCGAAACCATTAATAACGAAATTAACCCATACCCCCACGGGATAGGGAACTACGCGAGGGACACTGCCGAGAACAGCTAGTTATATATAATAATATCAATATTTATTTGAAATCTCTTGAACTTCAAAGAATTTCCTAGAAAATAACGGATAAGAGAGAGAAAATCGAGATTGTAAGAGAGTGAGATAAGTAGAAAAAAAGGGTTTCATTTAAAACTTTGAGAATAAATCCACATTAATATTATAAGAGTAATAGGAAGTATTAAATAATTAATTAAAAAAAAACAATATCATATATACAAATAATCTCTTTAAATAGATTTAATTATTTTATTTAATATTCCTAATAGTTTTTATATATTATCCGTTAGGGTTGTAATTAGCCGCGGCCGAAGCCTCCAGTCCACATTCAGACTAATAAATACAATTTACTTAATTTCCCCTGTCGAAAATCCAAACTCGTGTCTATTGTTCGTCCGCGTTTAAAATGCAGTGAGTAATCCTTGACCTTGTAATTCAAATTACAAGGTCATGGTGACCCACTGCATTCTTAACGCGAACGAACCGTAGTACATCCAATATTTCTCCGGAGTAACTTCAAATGTATGTGACAATGTAATGCGATATACATATATCTTCTAAAAGTTATGGTTTCTATTCTATGTAACAGTTTTGAGTTGATTTTTATCAGACACGCAATTAAGCTGGGAACGGGAAAATCAAAGCGTATTACTTCCGAAATCGGGGCGGGATGAAAATAGGTCCTGATTTAAAAATATAATTATTCACGCTCCATCAGATTAGTACAACGAATGAAACGACAGTTTTAAAAGAAATACATTATTTCCCCAAAAAATAAACCAGCAATGAAACACAAAATTGATGATGTCACAGCTCGGGTCAACGACCGCTAGCTACGATAGAACTGCGCCTGTGCGTTCGTTGACCCAACATTAGTCGATTTTGTTTTTGTGTTTCATTGCTGGTTTATTTTTTAATGAAGTAATGTATTTTTAATGAAACCTCCGTTTCATTTAGATGTACTAACACGACAGAGCGTAAATAATACTAATAAGACCTTTTGAAAATATGATTTGTTTCCGTCTCAACTTCAAAGGTGTCATTAGTAATGTCTTTCTTCGTGTAGATATACATATATCATCTTGAGTTTTACTTTTGCTTGTTCCGTTTATATTCAACAGCTTTCAATTCAAAATTAAATTGGGAACGGGAAATTCGAAGTGTAGACCTTCTGAACTGGTACTTGCACTAGCGAGGACGTCATATGTATGTATGACAATACACCTAAAGTTTTGGTGTAATGATTATTATTAGAATCGGGAACGGGAAATTCGAAGCGTATAACAGTTTAAACTACTCCTCGCACTAACTCAACAGCGAGAATATCAAATGTATATGTCAATATAGCTATACGTATATCTTGAAAAGTTTTGCTTTGAACTTTTATAAGACTCATGGCAATCAACACGGGAACGGGAAATTCGAAGCGTATAGCTTCCAAAATATCGCGTAACACTCGAATCGATAAAATTGAACTTTAAGTTTGTATTTAAGTCACAAATTATATGAATATATTGGATTTTATTTAGAGTAAGTTAGTCTTAATGTACGCACGTGTACACGCCACTTTAGATGTCAAAGCTAAAGCAATATGGCCGCTGTTTCATTGCGTATTCTGTTATTGTATTAATATGAATTAAACGCTTATTTATTTTATTGCTAACAGTGTTTTATTTCCTGTACGCGGTATTTTTGATTGCGGGTAATTGTTATTAATTACCCTTTGGTGAGGGTAACTGATGACAATTAACGTTAGCATAACAAATTGAGTTATTATTAAATAACTTTATTGGTGTTAATAATTTCGATGGTTATTAATTACCCTTCCAAAAGGTAACTGATATCAATTAACATTATAACTCGATAATGAATAAATTCAGTTGTTTTAATAAAGTCTTTTAAAGTGTGATTGTTATCAATTACCCTTTTAAGGGATAACTGATATTAGTTAACCCTGAATGTTAATACAATATAAAGGTTGAGTTAATACAAATTAGCAATTAACAGTCATTATAATAATACAATAGTAGTAAGTAATAAGTAATAGTAAGTAATAATTCTTTTAACAAGTTTTGTTAAGGGTTATTGTTATCAATTACCCTTTGGAGAGGGTAACTAATAACAATTAAGGTTAGCACAACAGTAAGGTTGAGTTATTATGAAATAGTAACGTCAATGGTTTTAATAAGTTTATGAATTACCCTATCAAAAGGTAATTCGTCGTCGTCGCTTCAACCGATGGACGTCCACTGCTGGACGTATAGGTCTCACGTAATGACGTCCACAAGGCCCGATCTTGCGCCACCTGGCTCGAGCGGCTACCGGTGACCCTCTTTATATCATCGGTCCACCTTGTGGGGGGTTTGCCTACACTGCGCCGTCCGGTGCGGGGTCGCCACTCCAGCACCTTCGGCCCCCAACGTCCATCAGCCCTCCGGATTATGTGCCCCGCCCATTGCCACTTCAGGTTCGCGATTCGTAGGACTATGACGGTGACTCTGGTTTTACTACGGATCTCGTCTTTTGTGATTCGATCACGTAGAGAAACTCCGAGCATAGCCCTTTCCATCGCATGCTGAGTGACTCTGAGCTTCCGCATGAGGCCCATATTCAGCGACCACGTCTCTGAACCGTAGGTCATCGCTGGCAACACGCACTGTTCGAAGACTTTGGTCTTTGGTCAAAAGGTAATTAATATCAATTAACAACAACACAATTTAAAAGATTAGATTATCTTAAGATATAGTTCGAAAATTAATAAATTCAGTTGTTTTAATAAGATTTTTAAAGAGTGATTGTTATCAGTTACCTTTTTAAGGGGTAACTGATATTAGTTAACGTTAACACCAATATAAAGGTTGAGTTAACATAAATGAGTAAATCCAGCTGTTTTAATAAGTTTTGTTAAAGGATTTGTTATGAATTACCATTTCAAAAGGTAACTGATATCAATTAACATCAAAACAATATAAAGATTACTATCTTGTGATATAGTTTGAAAATTGGTAAATTCAATTGTTTTTATAGGTATTGCAAAGGGTAATTGTTGTCAATTACCCTTTTAAGGTTTAACTGATATGAATTCGTTAACACAATATAAGGGTTGAGTGAAATTATAGTAAAATTAGTGAATTTAGTTCTTTTAATAAGTTGTGTAAATGGTAATTTTTGTCAATTACCATTTCAAAAGGTAACTGATATCAGTTAACATTTAAACAATATAAAGATAAGGACGATATTGAAATATAGTTTGAAAATTAGTAAATTCAGTTCTAATTGGTAATTGCTGTCAATTACCCTTGGATTAAACGCTTATTTATTGCAAATCTTGGTTTTTTCCTGTAATTAGTAATTCCAATTCACTGTAATTGTTATCATTTACACTTTTAAGGGGTAACTGATATCAGTCAATGTTATAAGGTTATATTGGGATTTCTTTAATAAAGTTATTTAAGGATTAAGGTAAGTAGCAGCCCAATATCGTCCCACTCCTGGACACAGGCTTTCTCGCTCACAAGAGATAGGGTTTACAAAGTATTTAGTAGCACTGATGCTTCGTGAGGCAACTAAGCCAGGTGGTCCGTAGGGAACCCACTGAGGAGTTCCACGAGTATTGATAAGCCAAGCCATGCCCCAGATGATGCCCAAGTGCCCGTAGTAGGGTAGACCGACCTCGCCCTGCCCACCGTCGTGAGAGCGATTGCGGAGCGGTCAGAGTGTTGGAAAGCTATGGCGTCCTTTAGCAACGAAGTGATGGCGGACCCTGTCGCCCACGTCCTCCGTCGTAGGCGCCCGGGGCGATGAGGCGCAGCTTACGACCGCCATCTTCCCTCTTAGGACTAGCCTCTGGGACGGCGGACTGATGGAGGTCTGTCGTCCCGCTGAGAGAAGCCTCCTATGTATTTCGATCTTTAGGATCAAGGTAGGGGGGAGTCATTGGCGACCTGCTTAGTTGTTCTGGTGAAACAACTTGTCGCATGTGCCGATAGTGATGATGTGTAGGATGGTTAGGTTGTTTTAGCGGGTAGGAGTCCGGCATAATGAATTTTTTGAACAAAAAAAGGCACCTTGGTTTAGCTGCCTTGGCTGACACCGACTCCAAATATAATAATAATTGTAACTACATTATATTATCGTAATAATGTGATATACTTTTAAGGAGTCCAGTGTTTTTAATTTCATTTTAATTAGGAGAACTCTAAAAAAGAATACGCAATTATTAATTACTCTTTACAGCATATTGATATACTAATTTGAAGGCGGTTTTTTCGTTTATATTTTGATAACCCTATATTCATTATTGATGTAATAAAGCGAATGTCATCAGATAAGTCGACATTAAACGCCATTAGCCACGTGTACATGCTTTATTAAGCGCAGCCGAACAAATTGGGCAATGGTAGCGTATCGCGGGGAAGCCCCGCGCGTAACTGTTATAAATCTGTCTTCTTAAACACAGGGACGGATTTAGGGGACGCCCCCAATGTAAATTGAAAAATATAAAACTCCAATGCAGTATTTTTATTGCACATAATTCCGGATTCGTTCAACGTAAACTAACATAAACAGGCAACATTTGAATTTTTGTAATGTTTTCATACAAAAACTACTGGACCGATTTAAAAATTTTTATCACCTTTAGAATACTGCATTTTCATTGAAAGACATAAAGTTTACTACGTTATCAAAAAAATAGGGATCCGTAATAAAAACGCATTAATATTACCCAAGGTGTGAAAAGATTAGTAACAAAAATCTATCATCGCGTTCGCTGCGGAAACTATTGAAGATAGAACAAAAAAGTGTTCTACAATATTATAGAACGTATTAATATCTATATAAAAGTCCGCGACACCATATGCCCAACTACTGTAGTTATGCCACTATAACTAATTTTTTACATTTTGAATGTCTATAATCTAACCATATTTTTCAATACCTCTGTATCATTCCTTATCATATGAAATTATGTTTTTTTTTTATTATTGCTGACAGATAAGCGCTTGACTGTGATCTCACCTGATGGTAAGTGATGATACAGTCTAAGATGGAAGCGCGCTGATTAAGAGGCGATATACCCCTTACGGTTTCTACACAGCATCGTACCGGAACACAAATCTCTTTGTTTGGCGGTACGTTTTTGCTGGTAGGGTAGTAACTAGCCACGGCCGAAGCCTCCCACCAGTCCAGACTCAGACAAATTAGAAAATACAATTTCCTAAATTCGTCCTACCGGGGATCGAACCCGGGATCTCCGCTAGCAAAGCGAAAACTCGCACCACTGCGCCAGCGAGGCCGTCAAAAAGACCGTTTCATAACTAGTAAAATACTTTTTAAATTATTAAAATCATACATGCCATTCAAAAGATATAACGAATTTTAAAACGTTAATCTTAGAAAATAAGTCCAACTTAGTAGATTTTCCATTTACACCATTAGTTTGTTATGTGAAATGTTTTTAATAATTTAACCGATTTCATTGTATCAAAAGACGTACCTCCAAACAAAGATATTTGTGTTCCGGCTCTAATTTTAATTAAAATATAACTAATATGATATTGTAATGATGATGGTAACAAAAAAAAAATACCCGACTGAGTTTGTTGTGGGTTCCTCTCGGATCAGGGTGCGAAGGAACCCTCGTAACTTTAGATTTTAAGTCGTTCTTGAGTACCATCATCAGACGTATATTAGAATCAGAGTGTGGAAAAAAATATAATTTGGCGATTCAAAAGTGCTGTAATATGCCTACTTGAATAAAGATATTTTTGATTTGATTTGATTTGATGCTGTGTAGAAACTGTAAGAGGTATTAACTCTTACTAGATTAGCACGCTACCATCTGAGACTGTATCATCTTTTACCATCAGGTGTGCCAGTCAAATGCTAATCTGTCGGCAATAAAAAAAATGGGTGCAAACAAAGTACACATGTCAGGAGCGAAACTTCTTTGTTAAACAATTAGATATTCTCCACAAATCGCACCCTTACTGTAAGCGGTTGAGGAGTTCCATTGATCATCATACTTGATTACGACAATCACTTGACCATGCCGACGTTACAGTAGGTGACTCTAATATCTGGATAGACGACACTGCCGAGTATCGTTAATTTGCTCCTAAGAATTGAAGAGTTCCTTTTGTCATGAATCCCATCAAACTATCATCAAGCAACCCTTGAAGTATCCTTTCCAATAAAAAACGAAGCATCGAAATCGGTTCGTGTGATTTTGAGTTATTCGTCAATTTACGGTTTTCTCATCATCATCAGAACTGGATAAAAAATGGAAACATCAAGATCGGTTCACCCAGTGGCAAGATATGAGATACATTAAAAAAACGCGGCACATCTTTCGTGACGCGTGTACATTATAAATTTTACCCTAAAGAAGTTTCACTTCAAAAAAGGGTAGTCGGTTATATTGGTAAATGCGGCCCTGTTGTTGCGGAATGTGAAATATTTAAATTAATCCAACAGGGAAGCATCGCTTTGTGCCGGTTCGATTCCGGCGGCGGGAAAACTTCGTCACTGCAAAGGGGACGCGATTTCACTTTGACTCCACGATAAAAAGACTTTCTTCAAGATGGTTTAAGCCTCACAGTGTTTGCTCGATTATAAATAAGTTCTGGGTTCGAGTTCCGGACAAATGTACCTCAGAATCAATAAATAAAGAAGTAGAATGATAATTGCAAGAACAGCAATGGACAAGGAAAAAAACTCGTGAGGACCTCATATTTTTATACGCTGCTGAGACGTGGACATTGCGAGAAGTGGAAATACAGAAAATAGATACTCTAGAAGTGTGGTGATGGAGAAGAATGCTTGGAGTTTCCAGGACTGAGTTTCGTATGTTTGTTACCTCATATCTCCCGACTGGGTGGACTGATATTGATGACTTTTTTTTTTAATGAAAGTTGGTGCTCATCATAGGGTCCCATTTTTTTAAATCCAGTTCTGATGATGGATTCCATGACAAAGTGACGGAACTCTTCAATTCTTAGGAGCAACGGAACGATACTCGACATAATCTTCTATAGGCTATCCAGATATTTGAGTTGCCTACCGTAACTTCGGTATGGTCAAGTGCTAGTCGTAGTTAAATATGAAGATCAATGGATCTCCTCAACGGCTTACAGTAAGGGTGCGGTTTATGGCAGAAAATATAAGTTTCTTTAATCAAATAGCAATGAGCTTACGTTTGTTGCTACATTGCAACACGTTTACTTCAAATTCACTAAAAATCAAAAATAAATAGAAATTTTAACAAAAAAAGAACCGCCTTCAAAACAAACCTACAAATACATTAATATGCTTTAAAAAGTAAGAAATAATTGCGTATTCTTTTATATTGTTCTTCGTATTCTTATATTTGGAGCCTTCAAAACAAACTTGCAAATATATTATATTTGTAAGTTTGTTTTGAAGGCGGTTCTTTTTTTGTTAAAATTTCTATTTATCTATAGTAAAATCTCGCATCCTGACTTTCTTTGGACACGTCTCTGGGGTGGCAATCAGTCCATCGAACGCTTGGTCGTTCAGGGAAAAGTGGAAGGCAACAGACCGCTTGGGAGATCACCTACTAGATGGACTGGCCAAATATGCTCTGGGAAGTCCGTTGGACAAATGCAGCAGGATGACCTCGAGCAGGGAGAAATGGCGAGCCGTCATCTCCGTAACTTCACAACGATTACGACCGCTCTGTCAAGAGCATAACGTAAGAAGAAGAGAATTGCAGGATATAACATTCTGCAAAGATATGTGGTCAAAACATACCGGAACAAAAACAATTCGAAATCAAATGAACGCAACCTTTACGCCTAGATTCCCGCCAAACTCCGTCAAATTATAGGTGCGTTCAGGAATAGTTGGTTGTCAATGTCAAATGTCAAAGACAAATAAAAAAAAAATAAAATGCGTGTGTACGTAGTACACAAGTGAAACTTTCTTGGCAAAATAATTTTTAGGTCTTGTCTATATGTATACAAATGTAAAAATTTATATTTCCTAGACTCAGAGGAAGGGAAAAAGGAAGGTATGTTAGGAATTTAGTTGTCATTAAAACATTTAAAGTGTCGAATATTAAAACAAATAAATGAAATCTCAAATGACGAATTGTAAATAAAAATTCCACGTGTTACTTGTGAATATTAAAGCTACCTAAAGCGCTGCACATTTTCGTGACGCTAATCATGCGTTTCACTTCAAAATGTATTCTTTTAAGTACTGAGCGACGGAAAGAATGTCAAACGTTTGATAGATGTCAATAGTTTCTAATGGAAAGCGAAATTTTTGTTTTTACTATATTACATTTATGTCATATTTACGCACCTTTTATTATTACCTTCCCTGGACTTCCACACATAATCCAAAACCCAAAAAAAACACGAAACGCTTTATCTAAGCTTCTAAGCTTCAATCAGGTTACTCCCCAAGTAGTAACGATAAATGTAATGTCCTTTTGTTTCGGTAATAGAGTTGTATTTTAATTAATTAAACATATCAAATATTATTGCTCGTATCGTTTTTACCACCCCATTGCAGCGTCCATCCCCTCCCCCTCCCCCTCGCGCCGAAGCTGCAATTGTATAGAGTCTATTGCAGAATCTAATCATAGACTAACTACAAAGTTCACAGATACATAACAATAAATATGGCTATATATACAAATAATAGTTCAGAATATGTAAGTGTGTATGTAATAATCTGAAAGGAATTAATTAAAAACTAAATGAAATAAAACTTTTATAATAACGAAAATCAATTTATAGTCACAGCAGGTGTAACTGCGGTTCTTTGTTAGTCTACACTAATATTACAGAGGAAAGTGTATTTTTATATGTAACGAATAAACTCAAAAAGTACTGGACCGATTTTAATAATTCTTTTTTCATTAGAAAGCTACATTATCACTGAGTAACATAGGCTATACTTAGTACTAGGTTACTGTAGAAATCTTTAGAAATGCTATTAAAATCAACCGAAGGTGTAAAAAATTAGCCACAAAATGTCTTACATTGCATACGCTGTGAAGAGTATTAATGATAGGACAAAAAAATGTTCGACAATATTATAGAATATATCAATATCTACAAAAAACCTCGCGAGACCATATGTCTAACTATTGTAGTTACGTCACCATAACTACTTTTTTACATTTAATAAATTGATAGAAATGTCGATCAAAATCAGACCGTGTTATCCATACCATTTATAAATTTGTATCCAAATAAATAATTTAATATTCAAGACTATCTCAATACCTGATGATTACTTTTTGAAATATTGAAAGATACTAACTCGCCGAGAGAGGGGCAGTGCGGGAGAAGGGGGTGCACCATTATGAACTAGGTGACCTTACGCAGTGGACGCAAGCGACATTGAATATTTCCAAGTTTTTTAACACATTATTATGCTTCAATTAACTATCTCTTTGAACTCGAATAATTTCTTTTTTATTATTATTATTAGTTTATCCTTAAACTAAATATCCTTCATGGCAATATGCCTAGAAGGAGAAGGTCGCAGCTTCTAAGAATATTTCCCAAGCGAGATTAGCAAAATACGACGACGTATTGGTGAATCTTCTTCACGTAGTGCACAGGGAGGCTTTAAGTTAAGGTCAAAGATCTTTATTTCTCATAAGAATAAATTCACTTACATGAGAATGTGCACGATTCTACAAAAACTAGCGGGTAGACATTAATAAAAATATCAAATCAAAATATTCTTTATTCAAGTAGGCTCAAAAAGCACTTTTGAATCGCCAGTAGTCTGTCCGTTGGTAACAAATCTACCACCGGTTCAGAAAGTTGAATCCTCTGAGAAGAAACCGGCAAGAAACTCAACGGTTACTCTTTTAAAGATAGTTTTGTATGCTACAATGTGTAATATATTGCTTCTGTGAGCAACTGGAATCCAATCCAAACATTTCTATCGCTTAAATAATCCTCAACATTATAATATGCCTTTTGTAAAAGGATGTTTTTGACATATTTCTTACAACTATGCGGAGGCAGATCCAAAACTGATTGAGGTATCTTATTACTCTCTAAAATATGGAATTACAAGTTTGTTTTTATTTCTTGTGTTAAAATTGTGTATTTCACTTTTCTTACTATATATAAAAACATTGAACATGCGCAACTAACTGGAAGAGACATATCAAATACATATACGTATTTTTAATTTTTACTAAATATCAAATGATTTTGTCATGTGAAATTTTAATAGTTTTCTAAATATTACATGTGATTTTGCGTACTTGATGTCTTTTGGTAATTTATTGTACATTTGAGCTCCTTGAAATAAAATAGTAGTTTGGCCACATCTGGTTTAGACTAGATTTTTTTTCGTTAATGCTACTTGTGTGTGAATATCTTTGTTAAGTATTTTACGAATAGGCAAGTCTTATATTTATATTTTTGAGCAATATTCATTATTTTAGTTTATACAGCTTTACCGAAGAAGTAGTCATATTTGAATAAGGTTTTTATTAATTTATTTTGTGCCCTTTGTAGTGGTAAGTTAAGCATACAATTGTCTTCTAATTTAGTGATTCATGGTCGTTTTAATTATCATGCTTATAACTTAAATATCTGTACCCATTTATGTCTACCCGTGCGAAGCCGGGACGGGCCGCTAGTGTTTTTATAAAAAACAATTCTCATATGCGAAAATCAGTGAAAAGCGGTCGTGAAATTTCATTTACAACATAGTTATTGTAAAGTTCGACATCAAACGGCGAAATTATTTCATAAACCCGCCTTTGATGTTCCCGCATTAATAATAAAAACATTCAATAACATCGGCGCGCCGCACAAAGCATACTGCCGCAGTGTTGCCACCAAACTAATTCATTCTCCCTGAAATTGTAAATGATAAAATGGCGGTAAATTTTTTAAAATATGCCGATGTTACACGCAACTTTATTGCTTTTCATAAAAACCATGTCACTATAAAAACACGACAAAAAGTAACAAGCGAATTTGATGCAGCCGTTTACGAGTGATACTGTGACTAAGGGAAATTGGAGATTAATGCTAATTTATATATTTACAGGAGGTTACATTAGAAGTAATATTGCCTACAGCACTGAGAAGTTTTCATTAAAAAAGTTTATTTTGTCAAAAGCACTATGGAAGTTACATTAAAAGTTTATATTGCCTTAAGTACTGAGAAGTTTTTATTAAAAAGTTTATTTTGTCAAAAGCACTAAGGAGGTTACATTAGAAGTTTATATTGTTTACAGCACTGAGAAGTTATCATTAAAATAGTTTTTATTGTCAAAAGCACTAAAGCGGTTACATTAGAAGTTTATATTGCCTTGAGCACTGAGAAGTTTTCATTAAAAAAGTTTATATTGTCAAAAGCACTAAAGAAGTTAGATTAAAAGTTTATATTGCCTTAAGTACTGAGAAGTTTTTATTAAGTCTAAGTGCTATACATTAGAATGCGGCGTACGTCAGGGAGGTATTACCTCCCCAGATCTCTTTAATATCTAAATCAATGATTTGATCGAGGAGCTGAGAACTACAAAAGTCGGATGTCATATTGGCAACACTTGCTTTAATAGTTTGAGCTATGCTGATGACATGGTAGTACTCAGCCCCTCCATCAAAGGGCTGAGAAAACTAATTTCAGTCTGTGAGAGTTATGCTAGTTCTCACGGACTGAAATATAATGTAAATAAATCAGAAATGATGGTATTTCGGGCAGGTAAGGGACCGGAGAGGGTACCAGACGTAATTTTAAATAACACAGCAGTTCGGATTGTAACCAAATTCAAATATCTAGGCCATATACTTACTGAATGCTTACAGGATGATTGCGATATTGAAAGGGAAAGGAGAGCACTCTCGGTCCGGTGTAATATGCTGGCGCGAAGATTCGGTAAATGTAGCAAGGCCGTCAAGAAAACATTATTCACCGCGTATTGCCAGTGCTTTTATACCTGTCAACTTTGGACAAATTTTTTCAGAAAATCCTACACGGCAATACGCGTGCAGTATAACGACGCTTTTCGCATCTTGATGGGTTTGCCCAGATATTGCAGTGCGTCTGGCATGTTTGCTGAATCGGGAGTGCCCGATTTCTATGCTGTTATGAGGGCACGCATTGCCTCTTTTTGGGAGAGAATGAGGGCATCGCATAACAGCATTCTTAAAACGATTTGTGTGGGGATGCCTAGCCCTATATTCACATATTGGCTGTCTGTTCATCTGACGAGCAACAGAAAATGATGCCTAGGGACAACCCTCAGCTAGTATATAAGACGTCTTTATATTTACAGTATTTTCACATTTGTTTAATTGATAGTCGTTTGATTTTAATTTGATTTGATTTAATTTTATAATTTTAATTTTAAATTTTAAATTTAATTGTTTTTAATTTAAATTCGTTTAATTTCATTCATTTATTTTCTGTATTATTATATTCTATTTGTCACTAACATAGTTATAAGTTATTTGTATTTTAACAATTTGGGCCAAATGTTGCCTTGAATAAAAACTTATTATTATTATTATTAAAAAAGTTTATGTTGTCAAAAGCACTAATGAGGTTACATTAGAAGTTTATATTACCTAAAGCACTGAAAAGGTTACATTAAAATAGTTTTTATTGTCAAAAGCACTGAGAAGGTTACATTAAAAAAGTTTATGCACTAAGGAGGTTATATTAGAAAATTTACAATGGTGGTTAAGTTTACATAAAATTCCTGATGTTCTACGTAACTTTGTTAATTTTTTCTTTCATAAGAACCTTATCCGGACTATAACAAAGAGAAGAAAAAAAGAATCATCGCAATCGGTCCAGTCGTGCACGCTTGATGCCTCGACATACGGGAACAGGGACTCACTTTTATATAAATAGATTATTGCAACAAATATTTTTTTTACAATGGAACTTTAATAATTATCATACTTACTCGTATAATTTAAATAAATTATGGTCTAATTTCGGTCACTGTATCCACAGCAATTTGCTACCAATGTATTTATCAGAGGATGGTAGAAGATGCATCATTTTAGTTCCAATAAACATTTTTATCGCGTAAAACGTACAATAAATCATTGATACCCAACAAAAAGTAATATTTTACGTGTACAGCAACCCGGGTAGGTGGCCCGGGGGGGTGGGGAGCAGGGTAATTATTGCATTCCGCGGCGCCGTATTCATGGCAAAAATATGATTTGTAACACACGATGTACGAAAGATTAAAATATATATATTTATTTAAATTTTATATTTTTTTATTGTTGACAGATTAGCGCTTGACTGTAATCACACCTGATGATAAGTGATGATACAGTCTAAAAAGAAAGCGCGCTAATCTAGTAATGGGTAATTTATCTCTACATAGCTTCTACATAGCATCGTACCGGAACACATTTTGCTTTCTTGGCGGTACGTTTTGCTGATAAACGAAACCACCAGTCCAGAGTCAACTAGTTAGAAAGTCCACTTTCCTAAATACAGCCTACCGGGATCGAACGCGAGACTTTTACTGGCTAAGCAAGTATTTGCACCACTGCCCTAGCGAGGCTGTCTACATAACTTATAACAAACATATCAACGATCTCGACGTATAAAGAGTCAAGTAAAGGAAAGATAAGTACCACTAAAAGTCCCACTGTTGGGCACAGGCATCTTTAATCGTATGAGAGAGGGTTTTTAGCCCGTCCGCGCCGCCATGTTTATAAGAACCTTCTCCTGGATATAATAAACAGAACAACAAAATAATTACGGTATAAGTGGATCGAACCATGTATTTCCGCGAATAGGAATGCATTTTAATATAAATAGACTTGTAATGCCCCGCGGTTTCACCAGCGTAGATACTGATTACGTGGCAGTGGAAAGTCTACAAAGTCGAACTATAGATTTATTTTTGTTATTCAAGTTTTATTTCTTTTAGTTTTTAATCACTTCCTTTCAGATTATTACACAGATTTTTTGTCCAACACCTTGAATCTCATTGATGCATTTTTCGTAGATATCCCAATTTTTTTTAAGACAGCAACATAGCCTATGTCGCTCAGTGAAATGCAGCTTTCCAGAAATGGTGATAATTTTTTCGAAAACGGTCCAGTAGTTTTTGTGTGAAAACATTACAAACATACAAAAACACAACTGTTTCCTCTTTATAATATTAGTTTATATTAATAATGATAGAATTTCGACCACTGGACGACCATTTTATTGAAAATACATATGCTGAATTCGATAAATTAATTGTGAACCGTCTTTACACTAAATTAAGACATTGCATTGCCGCGTCCATTTTAAATATGCCATCGTTGTTTTCATAGACTGCCTCCCGCCAAATTTGGTTAATGTGGCCACCATTTGTCAGCATAGATTAATTATAATGTTGTCGTGATATTAATTTAACGAAACGCGGATCGGTTGGTGGCTGTTATTAATGGCGTAAAATTGTATAGGACACAGATTAAAATATGGTTTTTGAATTATTTTGACATAGCAAAGCGACCGGGCTTCGCACGGGTAATAAAGTCAAAGACTATAATCAGTGTGACTTTTATAATGTTACCTCCTTAGTGCTTTTGACAATATAAACTTTTTTAATGTAATCTTATGGCGTTTGACGTAAATGTCAGCGTTTGACAGATACATAATATATCTATATGTGTGTGTCAAATATATGTACAGTGTAATGTGCTTTATACATAATTTTTATAACTGTCCACTCCTCTATATTTTCCATATTTATGTTAATATAAAAGATGTATTTCACTTAGTTTTTAATTACTTCTTTCCAGATTATTAGACTGACAATTATTCATAATCTATTCAATATATACGGATTTTACTTTACAATGAATATATATCTAACGGATAAATTTTTAAATTCGTAACATCATTTTCGTTAAATGTCCGACATTGGTCAGTTTAAAAAGACAGGTAATGAAAGAGTTTTTTAAATCACTCCAGTAATATGTAGCTTGATAAAAAAAAAGGTATATTATCTTGGTAGGCAATTTGGTATTCTTAGAATATGAGCTAACTCACCAGTCGCAAGCCCAATTATAAGGGACGCTACAATTTTCTGTAGATTGACATTTTTAAATTCGTTATATCTTTTGAATGGAATGTCTGATTATAATAATTTAAAAAGTGTCTTACAGGTCTTTAATAAAATATCAATAATAGGATAACGATGAATACAAATGTATAAGTAATATGGTTTGATTATTGTCTGCACTTTCATTAACTTTTAAAATGCAAAAAAGTAGTTATAGTGGCATAACTACAGTAGTTGGACATACGGCATAGTGAACTTTTTTATAGATATTAATACGTTCTATAAAATTTTAGAACATTTTTTTGTTCTATCATCAATAGTTGCCGCAGTGCATGCGATGACAAAGTTTTTTATGACTAATTTTTTCACACCTTGGATTAATTTAATGCTTTTTTTATTAGGTATAAAAAGGTTTTTATATTTATAAGAAATATTGGATGGTTTTATGAAAATAAGATGCAGGTAACACAACTGACGAGAGCGTTAGCCGCTATATTGGCATCGGCTGCTCTGCCTTTCAATTTACACCCACTACAAAGCGGCTTTCGCTTCAACCCAACTGCCACTGGTTGTATAATACGACATGACAGTAAACTATTAATAAATAAAAAATAAATACGAATTATCAATGATCAAACGTGACGACGGCTGTGTGATCTAAATCTTGGCCTTTTCTATTGAAAAAAGGGATAAATTAAAAAAGAATCACCCTGCCAAATTCAAATATCAATGACACTTGTTCCATAGACAAATATTTAATTGTTTTTTCCGGCGCGTGTCGGCACTCGAACAACATGTTTTCGGCCGCGCCCGGCAATATGGCGACAACAATGGATGACAAATTGGCCGACGACAAAGGAATCAGGTTTATTGGCAACGTTATGAGGGTACTGAGCGAGTTTCTGGAATACGACAAGCCGTGGAATAAATATTCCATTATAATACTCAACTCTGCCACTTTACTCTCCCAAATAAGTATTAATATAACAATTTCAAGCCGTAGGTCAAACAATATATTTCCTGTTGATGTCTTTAAAACAACACATCTTATTACAACCCTTTAGTCGGTATCTGGCGGTCATATAACCATTTGCTAATTTAAATATGGACATGGGCAGCGTTTAGGAAGTACCGGAAGACGTTTTCGTCCAATATCCTTCAGTGCCTGAAGACTAAAGTCTTCGAACAGTGCGTGTTGCCAGTGCTTACCTACGGATCGGAAACGTGATCGCTGACTATGGGACTCATTCGAAAGCTCAGAGTCACTCAGCGTGCGATGGAGAGGGCTATGCTCGGAGTTTGTCTACGCGATCAACGAGATCCGTAGCAGAACCAAAGTCACCGACATAGCCCTTCGAATCGCGAACCTGAAATGGCAATGGGCGGGGCACGTAGCCCGACGAACCGATGGACGTTGGGGCTGAAAGGTGCTGGAGTGGCGACCCCGCACCGGACGACACAGTGTAGGAAGACCCCCCACAAGGTGGACCGACGATATAAGGAGGATCGCCGGTAGCCGCTGGAGCCAGGCGGCACAAGATCGGGCCTTGTGGGCTTCATTTCGTGAGACCTATGTCCAGCAGTGGACGTCCATCGGTTGAAGCGACGATGTATCAATAAACTAACACTTATATACTAATACATAAAATTTATAAATTTGAACGTCGCTTACTAAGAGAGAAGGAAGAAGCATAAAGCATAGAGGCTTAGGGTTCTCCGCCGACATCTTCATTAATGGCATCAATAATTCAATGTCAATGTCAGAAGTGAAACTTCTTTGGGAAACTAATTTTTAACATTATAAGTGTCGAAACAGCATATTAAATGACGAGCGGCAAGTTAAAATGTCACATGTTATTTGTAAATATTAAAACTACGTAACCTTCAAACCAATTAGTAATAAAAAACGTTGCACATCTTCGTGACGCTAATCACGCGTTTCATTCGTAAAAATTTTACCCTCATGCGTAAGTTTCACTTCAATACGTAAGTTATGCTCACTGTTAATGGTATATGTCTATCGCACACTAAACTCCGTGGGAGATAGGGAAGTCGGACAGACTGGCGCCGTAGCGTTACGTAACAAAGCAGTTTACCCTTCCATATATATTTATATATACCCATTTGCTGACCGTTTCGCTCGCACAGTTTTCATAACGTTTTCATTTATCCATTATAAGCGTACACCCCAAGCGTAAATACACTCTCTCTTTCTATCATTACAATACACATTCTGTAACGCTCTCGTCACTCATTCACTAGCTTATATCCCAAGTCAGACGTGCTTAAAGAGGTTTTACTTAAGTAAGTACGTTGAATTCAATAAATTTAAAGGGAAATGTCGACTCTACAGATGGCCTATGCTCATGATACAGTAGGTATGCCAGATAATGTTAGTGAGTTACGGGCTGATAATATTGCGACGAACCATTACAGTCTTATAATCTCTCTCTATTTTACATATATCTGTTTTATTTACTTATTAGCGAACTCGGCTTTGTCTCTATGGCTGAAGATAATGTGAAATACGCTTGGAACATCCCATTCTCTTAAATTGGATATGTAGAAACATTCTATCAGTCGACATTTGGCCATAATTGTTTTAAATTATAACTCTGAACATTATTAAGGTTCTATTGTCAAAGGCAATACTCGAAAAAGTTGTTGCAATAATCTATTTATACAAAAATATGCATCACGCGTGCACAGCAGGACCGATTGTGATAATTCTTTTATTGTTCTGTTTGTTATAAGCAGGAGAAGGTTCGTGTGAAAGAAACAAATAACGAAGTTACGTAGAACATCAGAAATTTAAAGAATAATTAACCACCAAGCAGTGTACATCGAATAAAAACCGAAAAAGACATTATTAAGGTTTTTGGTGCCGAAAGCATTTGATCTTCGGGATATATAATTATTTGTTCAATAATCACTATCATGATTTTCCTGATACAAAGTTAAGTGTTAACATACCATTTCTTATTAATCGTAATTTTAGTTATGTTCGGGTAGCTTTTTCTTTTTGTTTAATATACATATTGTATTTCTATTTTTATGCCTTATCTATTTGTTCAATTTATATAATGACGTCAAAATTTATAAGATACCACTCTAAGTTGGCTATTTTTAGCATGTATCACGTAATAACTACTTTATTTGTAATAATAATTTTCCATCACGTTAATATTTTTTTAGAGAATAGACATACTTCGTTATACCTACATGCTTTATTCCTTATTTACTTTAAAAGTGCATTGGATCTTATCTTTTATTTATTTATTTTAGGTGTCTGTCTTAAGTAATTTAAAATTGGGTTTTATAAATCCGTGTTCTCTCGGGACTCGTCATGAAGAGTTCATTGTGGCTATGGAAGATCATAATGTTGATATTATGGCATTAAATGAAACGTGGCTGAAAGCCGGTGAAGAGGGTCGTGCGCCATTTGTGCCTGGTTACCGATTAGTTCATATTCCGCGCCAAAACGATATTCGACAGCGTGGTGGTGGAGTGGGATTTTATATTAAACAAGGAATATCCCCCCTGATCCATCCTCATCCAATCGCGTCTATGGTAGAACAAATGTGGATAAGTATTAAAATCAATGGTAAAGTAATAGTAATCGGTACAGCATATAGACCACCGTGGCTGAGTGCCGAGATATTTTTCGATGCTTTGACGGAGACCATCGGTTCATTTTCTTATCACGATTACATAGTTATTGTCGGCGACTTCAATATTAATTGGCTAGATCAAAACAATGTCAACCTTAATTGTCTGAAATTTTTCTTATCAACTGTAAATATGACTCAACATGTATGCAAACCTACTCATTACACTCAATTTAGTGAGACTCTTCTTGATGTCATATGTAGTGATACTGAAATTAATCAGATACAAGTAGACTACATTCCCAGTCTTAGCAATCATTCGTTTCTGTCTTTCGAGCTCAATGTTCCGAAAGAAAAATCAGTATCAAGGAAGTGCTTCTTCAGACGTATAAAGGACATAGATATGGAGCAGCTAAACAGTCTTTCAGAAACAGTAGACTGGAATCACATGCTAGGGAATGAAATTTGTATTGATGAGGTTGTTTTCATGTATACGAACGCTACTTTATATTTGTTCGACACTCTCGCCCCTATTAAGTGTATGTACGTCAAAGAGCAACATTATCCCTGGATTACGCGCAACATAAAACTGATGATGCGTTGCCGTGATGATGCTCATATAGCCTCGCGCAGTAGTCAGTCTGATGCCGATAAAAAATATTATAAGGAACTAAAGATTATGGTAGAAGAGGCTATCAAAAGTGAAAAAATCGCATATTGTAATTCATATTTTAACAACAATGCCAATAATGCGAAAATAATGTGGAGTCATTTTAAACAACACTTTTGTTTTAAAACGAAAACTGACGCAATACTGCCAGTTCAATTTGACGACCCACATAAAATTAATAATCATTTCCTTTCCTTACCAGGCAACAATAACATCTCTATGCTTGATATTATAGATTATAGGTCACGTAGATTCGGAACAAGTACTTTTAAATTAAAGCTCATCGATGATAAAACTATCCTTAAGACAATCCATACTTTGCGTTCTAATGCAATCGGTGCTGATGGAATATCTCTCGAAATGATAGCAATGACTATTCCATATACTATTCACGTCATAACGTCTATTATTAACAAATCCATTGACAGCGGAAAGTTTCCCAAGCTCTGGCGTCAAGCTATAATTAGGCCAATACCAAAAGTAAGAAATCCTACAGATTTAAAAGATTTACGCCCCATTAGTATTTTACCATGCTTATCTAAGGTATTAGAAAAGATTGTTTGCAAGCAATTGACAGATTATCTGGAAGTCAACAAAATACTGCCCGTGAATCAATCCGGATTTCGAAAGCGGCATAGCACGTGTACTGCTATGACTGCGGTTCTTGATGACGTTATTACCGCTCAAGATAATGGTGAAGCTACTATACTTGTATTGCTCGATTACTCACGTGCTTTCGATTCTATTAATATCCCATTACTTTTATCAAAATTACACTATTATGGCTTTGAACAAAGTGCGGTAAATTGGTTTGCCAGCTATTTAACGAACAGAAATCAAATAGTAGAATTAAAGCAACAAAACGGGTCGCTCTTACGCTCAGATATTACTCCGGTAGTAAGGGGAGTACCACAAGGCTCCATACTCGGACCTATCTTATATATCTTGTATAGTGCAGATGTCATAACTCGTATAAAAAATTGCAGTTATCATATCTATGCTGACGATTTGCAAATATATATTTCTTTCAAGCCATCAGATACCAAAATTGCAGTAGCAAAGTTGAATGAAGATTTGAATAGTATATATGAATGGTCAAACGCACATACCTTAACTTTAAATGCTTCTAAGACTAAATATTTAGTTTTAGGTACTAAACGACAGATTTCTGAAGTCTTAAATGAAAATCCTAGAATCAGCATCAATGATGTCCGTTTAGAGCGAGTTAATGAAGCGAGAAATCTAGGTGTTTTAATGGACGAACAATTACGTTTTGAACAACATGTAGCCACACTTGTGAGAAACTGTTTCTACCGATTAACAATTCTTTATCGTGTTAGAGATTCAATAACACCAGAGTTACGAAAAACGTTATGTGAATCTCTAGTCCTTTCAAAACTAAATTATTGTGACATGGTCATAGGATGCAGACTGCATGTTCGTTCCAAAAATATTATACAGAAAGTCCAGAATGCCTGTGCAAGATACTGCTTTAACATTCCACCTCGTTCCCATGTAACTCCATTTTTAAACCGATATAGATGTTTAAAGATGGATTATCGACGCCAACTTCATTTTGCTACATTATTGTTCGGTGTTATAAAATATAAAATTCCACTTTATTTATACAATAAACTGCGCTGGGCTTACCACGATAATACAGCCTATGCAACAAGGCATCACACGTTTATGTTAAATTTTCCTAGGTATGGTACGGCTTCTTTTCGTGGGAGTTTTAAGTATAACGCAACTAAGTGTTGGAATAACCTCCCGCCACCGTTTCGAAAGCTCATGACAATTAAGAGTTTCAAAGTTAAATATAAACAACATTTATTAAATTTACAATTACACACCTACTAAAATTTAGAAAGATTAGAATAATATATCAATTGTTAATATACCTAAAGTTAGAAAGTAAATACATTTCTTTGTTAATTATAAAGTATTATATATAAGTTATTACAAAAGAATGGTCTCTGATATCCGCGGATTTAATTTAATTTCAATATATAATTATTAATGATAGGGTCTAATATATATAAAAACACTCTTTTTAATTCTTTTTTTTTATTGTATGTCTATTCTATTTTTGTTCGGTTTTATTCTATTTTTGTTTTGTTTTTGTGATAGTAGTTAAGATTGGATACTAGATTATATTGTGTTGGATAGTAGTTAGATTTTATATTAAGTCTTTGTATTAATATTATAAAAATTAATAACAAGTATGATACTTTGTCCGGGACGGGTTGATGAGGCTGCAGCTGAAAATCGGCGCCATGTGTCATATTTGTGGCACATGGCACAAGCCGAGCTGTTTTGCCTTTTCGGGGCTATGTGGGGTTTGCACGGCCATTAAACAAAGTTGTGCAATTATTATTTTTATTGTTTATTGTCTTAAGTGCATTTAACTCACAGTGCTCTGAATAAAGCTTTCTTTCTTTTCTTTCTTTTCTTTCACAGTATTTTTTCTTGTTTAACCTCCTTAGTGGTTTTGACAGTAAAAACAATTCTTTTGAAACCTTCTTTGCATTATTGACAATATAAACTTTTCTCATGTAACCTTCTTAGTGGTTTTTGACAATCTTAACTTCTCTTATGTAACCTCCTTAGTGATTTTGACAAAATAAACTTGTAATGTAAGCTTCTTATGGTTTTTGACAATATAAACATTTGAACGTAATCTTTTTTCTTAGCGTTTTTGACAATCTAAACTTCTCTAATGTAACCTCCTTAGTGCTTTTCACAAAATAAACTTCTATTATCACCTTCTTATGGTTTTTGACAATATAAACATTTGAATGCAACCTTCTTAGAGGTTTTGACACTATAAGCTTTTCTAATTTAACCTTTCCTATTGTTTTTGACAATTTAAACTTCTCTAATGTAACCTTCTTAGTGCTTTTGATAAAATAAACTTCTAATGTAACCTCCTTATGGTTTTTGACAATATAAACATTTGAATTTAATCTTTTTTCTTAGCGTTTTTGACAATCTAAACTTCTCTAATGTAACCTCCTTAGTGCTTTTGACAAAATATACTTCTAATGTAACCTTCTTATGGTTTTTGACAATATAAACTTCTCTAATGTAACCTCATTAGTGCTTTTGACAAAATAAACTTCTAATGTAACCTTCTAATGGTTTTTGACAATATAAACTTCCCTAATGTAACCTACTTAGTGCTTTTGACAATATAAACGTTACGAACGTTACTCTCTTAATGCTTTTGTCAATATAACCTTCTCAGTGGCTTTTAACAATGTAAACTTTTCTAATGTAACCTTTTTTCTTAGCGTTTTTGACAATCTAAACATCTCTAATGTTACCTCCTACCTTTTTGACAGTATAAACATTTCTAATATAACCTTATGTTATTTGACATCATTGTCAGCGTTTGATAGAAGAGTATATGTGAGTGAGTGTATCAAATACATGGTAGTATGTGTAATGTTATTTTAATTGATTTTATTCATAATTTTAAAAAAATCTCTACATAAAAGTGTGCGTAATTCATGTATTAGTACTCTAATCTGAGTGACAACTATTCCTTTATCAAAGATAGCCTTCTATACGTATACTGTTTAATTTTCAAACGGCTCTCTTATAAAGTTAGCTTTTTTTGAAATGTGTGGTTGTTCTACCAAAGAAGGGATATATATTTAATGGAATGTAATAAAATAAACCTTAACAAGCATTAAGTATTCACGTCAGTTGCAGCGATTAGCCACTTAATGTATGACCCGTTATTAAATCGAGGAATTTTAATCAGGACTCGAGGGGTGCTTTGACAGTACAATAGGGTTCACAAAAACGGCAAAAATCTTCACTAATATTATAAAAATGAAAGTAACTCTGTCTGTTTATTTTTCAGACCAAAAGTACTGCACGGATTTATTTGAAATTTGGTACACAGAAGAGTTGTAAAGGATGAAAGTATAGTCATATTTAGAGAAGGGCTGGAGAAAAATGCTTGGAATATATTAAAAACAACAATTTCGTTATCCATTAGAAAATTTCTATCTGTCAAATCATCTGTTTTTTCATTCGTTTTTGACATTTGACATTGACAACTAACAATTTCTGAACGTGACTATAATATTTGACGGAGTTTGACGGGAATCTGAGCGTAAAGGTCGCTTTCTGTTTTATTGGCGAATTCTTTTTGTTTCGGTGAAGTTTTGATCACATTTTTTATTAAAGTTGAGACATTCTGTAATTATCATTCGGTTTTTATTATAACAACATTTTTGCATTGGTTAATTCAATGGATGAATGTTAAGTTTTATCTTTATACGATTGTATAATAAGAGGCTCAGAAAATGAAACAGACGACGAGAAAAGGACGTTTTATAATAATAAAATACGCAAACTGATTTAGACGTTCGTTTTTTCAAACAAAATTTGTAATATGGGACAATTAGCTTTGTTGATGAGGAATTACTTGAAGGACATGTAATTTTCTCACAGTGAGGATATCGTTAAGAGCATAGAGAACTTTTTGAGTAAGGAATAGTTTTGATTACATTACACGCTATTACCATTTATCTCTGCGCAATATCTATTATATTCTAGCTGACCTAACTTTCGTACCGCCTTAGAATTAATAAATAGAAAAGCCGAATGATAATTGTATAATATTTCAATTTTAGTAAGAAATTAAATCAAAACTTAACAGAACAAAAGCAATTTTTAATCAAAAGAACGCAGCCTTTACGCCCAGATTCCCGCCAAACTCCGGCAAATGTCAAAGTTGCGTTCAGAATTTGTTGGTTGTCAATGTCAAATGTCAAAAACGAGGAGACGAACATCAAACGTTTGACAGGTAGGTATGGTTTCTAAGGGAAAGCGAACTTGTTTTTTTTATTATATTCGAGGCATTTTTTCATATTTACTCACCATTTAAACCGTCCCTGGACTTACACAAATAATTAATAAACAAAATTAGGCCAAATCTTTCCAGCTTTCTCGAGTTTTAACGAGACTAACAATACTAACTTATTTTTATATATATAGATATATTAAACAACAATATAAATGTATTCTATCTATATAACTATATTTTAAGTCTTTTTTATATTTATACAAATGTAAACCTTTAGATTTCTGAGACTAGCATAAAAACGCATCACATCTTCGTGACGTTAATCACGCGTTTCATCCGATAAAATTTTAACGAATAAACGATTTTCTTCTTTCTTTTTCATAACGCTTTTATTAGCTTGGGCTGTATGTATGAATGTAACGGAATCTTTGAGCGCGATTTTTAGCTATCTCCAGAAGTCTAATTAATTGGAAACCTACCATACGTATTAAGTGCCAATGACAATGTCATGATCCGTTAAAAATTTCCAATTATCCTTGTTAGGGCCAGGACTTTTATAGATCCCCTATGGGAGTGAAAGGGACAGAGCTAGTTCGCGATCTGCCGTCTTTTTATAGAGTCTTTTTGAAGGTGGTTTAATTATAAAAACAAGACCGGAACTCTAATTAAGTAGATGTGTAGAAAACTAAAAACTAGAAAATAACTTATAATAAGTTATAAGCAGAATCATTTAATTCAGGGTGAAAAGCGTGGGGTGCATTTCACAAAATTCCTATAACTCTCCTTTCATAGACAGTTGCCAATAGAATGATTGTAACCGTTAATATGTCAAGCACCCCACGGCTTTTACTCTGAATCAAATGATCCTGTTTGACGTGGTCATTATGGCAGAAACTCTGGAAGATCTTAATACTATGATGTCAACAGAGCTTGTCAACAGGTGGGCCTAAAAATGAACATGGATAAAACAAAAGTTATGTCCAATATCCATATTCCGCTCCACCCAGTTATCGTTGGGAACTCAGCACTCGAAATTGTTGAGAATACATACCTGGGACATATAGCCCAGCTAGGAAGATCCAATTTCGAGAAAGAGGTCAAGCGACGGATCCAACTCGGTTGGACAGCTTTCGGAAAGCTACATAAGATCTTTTCCTCCAATATCCCTCAGTGCCAGCAGACCAAAGTCTTCGAGCAGTGCGTGTTGCCAGCGATCACTTATGGGTCGGAAACGTGGTCGCTGACTGTAGGCCTCATTCGAAAGCTCAGAGTCACTCAGCGTGCGATGGAGAGGGCTATGGTCGGAGTTTCTCTACGCGATCAAATCAGAAATAAGAAGATCCGTAGAAGAACCAAAGTCACTGACATAGCCCTAAGAATCACGAAGCTGTGGCAATGGGCGGTGTACATAGTCTGACGAACCGATGGACGTTAGAGTTCGAAGGTGCTGAAATGGCAACCCCGCACCGAAAGGCGCAGTGTAGGTAGAGGTAGAGCGCTGGAACCAGGCGGCACAAGATCGGCCGCAGTGGGCATCATTAGGTGAGACCTATGTCCAACAGTTGACGTCCATTGGTTGGAGTGAGTGATTGAGTGAGTGCGTGAGTGCGTGAGTGCGTGAGTGCGTGGGTGAGTGAGTGAGTTTATGACTTATTATTAAAAGTTATTTTCTAGTTTTTACTTCAGATTGCTATAAAAGCGTGGTTTTTATTAAACTATTATATTTCTTATATTTCTTTTGGCGTTAGGGAAAAATGATAATAATAATTTTTTACGAAGCGCACGCACACCGTCACAAAAAACCGACACCCTGAAGTTAGCTATAGTCAACATTTTAGTTTTTTTGAAAAGAAATTTATCTTGTTACGCCAAGTATAACTTCTAACCCGTCTACACACACACTTTTTCTATTTATTCGTTGCTTTGTGTGTTTGTGTCAACCCTATTGGAGGGTGCCTTCATCGAAAAGCGCATCATGTGATTGTGGACCCTCTCCAGTGTTATACAGTTTGGTGTCCCCTCCGACAATGAGGTGTGCTTTCATTGCATCTCAGTTTTTTTTTTATTTTCAACAAAAACTACCGGACCGATTTAAAAAAATTTTACACCATTGGAAAGCTGAATTTTCACTGAACGACATACGCTATATTACTTTCTAGAAAAAAATAGGGATCCGTAATAAAAATGCCTCAATACAACCCAAGGTATGAAAAAATTGGTCACAAAAAATCTGTCATCGCGTACGTTGCGAAAACTATTGAAGATAGAACAATAAAATGTTGTACGATATTATAGAACGTATTCATATCTATAAAAAAGTCCAAGATACTATAAGTCCAACTACTGCAGTTATGCCACTAAATTATTAAAATCGGACGTTCCATTCCAAAAGATATAACGAATTCAATTAAGTCTCAAATGTCGTGAATAGGGAAGTTCTGAGACAATAAAGTATTACAAATAAATGTCTTTTCTAATATAGACCACATTTTATAGGCAAAGGATTAATACAGGAGAGATTTACTACAAAATACAATTTTGTAAATTCGTCGATTGAGGCATTTAACACGCCACTTTTACATTAGAATGCTTTCTAACATATCGCGATTAATCCAAAAACCACTAAACGGATTTTTATGTGGATTTCACCCATAGATAGAGCGATTTACGAGGAAGGATTATGTATACAATTTGTCAATGTTTTGTATAAATTGGTTAAAATATAACGAAAATAGTTGGAGGCGTCGGAAAAAATCAATTATTGGAGCTTTCATCTACAACGCTACCTAATTCCTTAGAGATATAGCAAAACAATGTATGGTGAGATAATACCTCTATTATAGATCTACAAAAAAGTCTACGATGACATATATCTATCTTTCAAAGGTAACTCACTATATCCGTTTAATTTTAAATGACTTTAGATTAGAATGTGGCGTTCGTCAAGGCGGACTTACTTCTCCAGACCTTTTCAACATTTATGTGAATGATCTGATTGAACAACTTAGAAGTGCCAAGGTAGGCTGTCATATTGGTAGCACTTGCGTAAATAATATCAGCTATGCTGACGACATGGTGCTTCTAAGTCCCTCAATCAGAGGCCTTAGGCATCTGCTTAATATCTGTGAAGAGTTCGCACGGGATCACGGTCTCAAATATAATGTGGAAAAAACAAAATTCATGATATTTCGAGCGGGTAAGGGTCCGGAGAAAATACCACCTATTTTCTTAAATGGAATGTGTATTGAAAGAGTGGAAAGCTTCAAGTACTTAGGACACATTTTGACGGAGGATCTGCGGGATGACGAAGATGTTAAACGAGAAAAGAGGGCTCTGGCTGTTCGGTGCAACATGCTCGCACGTCGATTCGCCCGTTGCAGTGCTGAAGCAAAGTTGACACTGTTTAGAGCATACTGTCAGTGCTTCTACACGTGTCAACTTTGGGCCAATTGCACTAACAACTCACGTAGTGGCATCAGAGTGATGTATAATAATGCATACCGCATTTTGATGAAACTACCGAGATACTGCAGTGCTTCGGGTATGTTTGCCGACGCCAGAGTACCGGACTACTTCGCGATTATAAGATCTCGAATCGCATCATTTTGGACTCGCATTCGTGACTCTCAGAATACTATCCTCAAGATGTGTTCGGAGTGCCCGAAGAATTCCATTCTTAAGTATTGGCTTGCAGTTCATCGTGACAAAAATAAAAAAGTACAACATACTATAAATTTGTACAAATACGAAAATGACGAGGAAGAATTATACCCTTAGTTTTATTTAGTATTTAGTATTTTTGTTATTATTAGATTTAATTTTGATTGTATTCTAATTTAAAATT
>JACTOM010000083.1:112095-191915 GCA_015832385.1 Elymnias hypermnestra
AACTACTTTTTTACATTTCACAAATTGATAGAAATGTAAAAAAGTAGTTATAGTGACGTAACTACAATAGTTAGACATATAGTCTCGCGAAGTTTTTTGTAGATATTGATATATTCTATAATATTGTCGAACATTTTTTTGTCCTATCATTAATACTCTTCACGGCGTATGCGATGAAAGACATTTTATGGCTAATTTTTTTACACCTTCGGTTGGTTTTAATAGGAATTTCTAAAGATATCTCTAGTAATCTAGTACTAAATATAGTCTATGTTACTCAGTGATAATGTAGCTTTCTAATAAAAAAAGAATTATTAAAATCGGTCCAGTACTTTTTGAGTTTACTCGTTACATACAAAAATACAAATCTCCTCGTAGATATCGATCTCGTCTCAGAACTTCCCTATACACTTTGACACTCTTCTTTATATTGAGATTTTTAAATTCGTTTGAAATATCGTTTGAATGGAATATCCGATTTCAATCATTTAAATAGTATTTTTTAGGTATTAAAACAGTCTTTAAAAAAACATTAATAGGATAAGGATTAATAGAGAGTTATGAATAATATAGTCTGATTATTGCCAGCACTTTTATTAACTTTTAAAATGTAAACAAGTATTTATAGTGGCCTAACTACAGCAGTTGGACATATGGTGTTGAAGACTTTTTTGTAGATATTAATACGTTCTATAGTATTGTAGAACATTTTATTGTTCTGTCTTCAATAGATTTTGCAGCACACGCGATGTCAGATTTTTTGTGACCAATTTGTTCACACATTGGGTTACATTAATGCATTTTTATTACGTATCCCTATTTTTTTTTTTAAAGTAATATAGCCTATGTCGCTTAATGAGAATGCAGCTTTCTAATAGTGAAGAAATTTTCAAAATAGGTCCAGTAGTATACTTACATAGATACAAAAACGCAAATGTACTAACTACTTTTTTACATTTCAAAAGTTAATAAAAGCGCCGACAATAATCAAACCATATTATTAATAACTCTTTATTAATTATTAAAGACCGTTTCAATACTTGTTAAATACTTTTTAAATTATTAAAATCGGACATTCCAATTAAAAGTTATAACGAATTTAGTCCGATGAGTAGTTTTTCCATTGCTACGAGATCGGTAACTACGTGGGTGAAACCCCGGGGCATTGCTAGTATAAAAATAAACAAGAGAACTTTTTTAATATCCAAACAATATTGTTTCAAGATTAAACGGGATAAAATTGGGAGGAGGGATGAAGTATTACATTATTATTAGGATGAGACACTTGATATGTCATTACATTTACGTTTTGATACTTATGTAACTTTGCCACACCCTGCGAAAAAATCTCCGCCTCGACATATTAAATCGCTGATATCTCCAAAGATGTCCATTTTAATGAAATGTTGTCAATGACAGTTTTAATCTACATTAAATATACTATGTATTCTATATATTTAATTAAATTAACAACAATAATGTATTGTATAAAACAGATTGGTAAATAACACATATTTTTTGTTATATGTTAATGATAAAAATGGTCACTGTGAGTTACCCTTTACAGATAAATATATACTATAACGGACTTTTTTAGAGATATTTAAAAGATATACAATTTCGTAGTACATTAATTTGATTTATCTCGTAAGGTTTAGTCAGCGTTTGCGATTTAATTACACAAAAATATGTAACGACATCGCATTACAAATCTTTGCTTTTCTAATCTTTTCTGTTATATAATATATATGTATTAGACATATTAACCTTCCTCTTTAATCGGTCTTACTATTTCTGAAAACTGCATTAAAATCTGTTAAGCAGTTTAAGAGATATAAGCGAAAAGACAACGCCAAACACTTCATGTTATACTATGTAAAGAAAACCGTGAGAATTTCATAAATTAAAACTTATTCATATATATAGGGAGACTGTGAACTAATACTAGGAGTTGAAAAACTCAAGTGCCTTGTATTTATATCCATACTACCTGTTTATCGCATATGTGAAACCCGTTCTGTGAGCGTTTACATCTCCAACGGTATATGTTAGTATGTAAATTTGTTTGTATGCGCTAAGCTCAGGAACTACTGGTTCGAAAAGAAAAATTCTTTAAGTTTTAGATAGCCAAGTTATCGAGGAAGTCTACAGGCTATATAACATCACGTCACGACCAATAGCAGCGGAGCTTTAATGGAAAATGTTGCAAAAAACTGGGGAAATTTATCCATTTTGATACCTTGCGTTGCGTGTGCTGTGTAAACGATTAAAGTTACACAATAATAATGTATGACGGAATTGTTCCTCATGAAAAGAAGTTAAAAAAAGTCTAAGACTATATATACCTATCTTTTAAAGTTAACTCTCTATAACCATTTTTATGGTTAACCGGTTTGGTCCGTGACACAGACGAATTGAATCCTGTTAATGCGAGAGACTCCAAAACTACTGAACCGATTTAAATGAAATTTGGTACACAGATAGTCTAGAGACTGAGAAAAGACATAGAATACTTATTATTGCGAAGAAAGTGTTTAAAATGATTGATATATCGTCATTTTTAAAGTCAGCCGCCGACATTCAAGGTTTGTGAAATAACAATCCTTATAACTGTCTTTTACGCTAAAACTACTGAACCGATTTAAATGAAACTCTGTACACAGATAGTCCAGGGCCTGAGAAAGAACAATAAGCTATTTGCAGTGAAACTTTAGTAAGAAATGTGTTCAAAACTTAACCGGAACAAAAACAATCCGTAATCAAGCGTACGCGACCTTTACGCTTAGATTCCCGCCAGACTCCGTCAAATATTATAGTTGCGTTCAGGAATTGTTGGTTGTCAATGTCAAATGTCAAAAACAAATGAAAACTCAGACTCAGGGGAGGGAAAAAGGAAGGTATGTCAGGAATTTAATTGTCATTAAAATATTCAGTGTCGAAAATTAATACAAGTAATTTATTGAAAAAGTGATAAAAAAATATGCCACATGCTATTTGTAAATATTAAAACTACGTTCAAACGGATTAGCATAAAAACGCAGCACGTCTTCGTGACGCATTGTGGGCGCTATGATTGGCGATGAGTCAAGTTGGAGAGCAGTGACGTCCTTCTGCGAGGCTGTCATCTTGCAGAAGGAGTCACTAAACAGGCAAAGGGAGGTTATGGCAGACGCTACTCCCTCTCGCCGGAGGAGGGGGGGCGCTAGAAGGCGCAATTTTGCTCGCCTGCTCTCCCTCAACTAAACTAAACCCTTAAGTCGGATTCATCCGGGGCGCCAGAGCTGAATGCGCCAGCGAACATCTGGACCCCAACACCTGGATGAAGAGGGTTCCGCTGGGTTTTAGTGGGTATCCTGGTACGACCAGCGAGTCCCACACTCCCGGATGTTTACACTTCATCCGGCGTGCATAAAGCATTTCCCAGCGACAAAAAAAAAACGTCTTCGTGACGCTAATCAAGTGTTTCTCCGAAAAAAAATTACCCTAAAATCCTAAAGAAGTTTCACTTTCAAAAAGAAAAAGTATTTTTTTAAATTTCGTTAATTTCTGAACGACGGGACGAACATCAAACGTTTGACAGGTGTCAATAACTTCTAAGGGAAAGCGTTTTTTTTTAATATTCACTCACCTTTTATGCCTTCCCTTGACTTCCACAAATAATTCAAAACTAAAATTATCTAAAGAAGTCTAGTGCCCATAAACAAGTTACTTTCGAAGATTGCTAACGCTTAAAAATTGTATGGGAATGACGTTTATATTTGTCGACAACTTTCGATATGAAACGTCATTCCCATACATCTATCTTGTCTATGGGCCTCATCAAATGTTTGCTCTACGCTGATGATCAAGTAATACTTGTATCATCTGCTAATGAGCTACAGGAGATGCTAAATATTATTAATGAAGCTTTGAAAGGGAAAGGAATAAAAGTGAATGTAAACAAAACGAAAGTTATGCTTTTTGAAAGAGATGAATTTATTTATGAATGACAATAGATTGATAGATGGGGAACAAGTGGAAGAGGTGAAAGAATTATCTAAATTTACAAACGATGGAACATGTGAAAGTGATATTGAAAGGAGTGTATTTAGCTGTTAGCCCTACTGGCTTTTATAGCGTAACCCCAAGATGGATGGGCTCTTATGGAGGCCGCCACTGACAAAGGCTCGCTCTCCGGGGGAAACGCCGCTCCAAGGGCGTCTCCTGCGAGACCGAGCCTCGGCTTGGAGCGTGGTTATCACCGGAAACGGACAAAATCAGAAGCGCCCCCGGGAACGTGGGTGATGTCCACGTCCGGGTGACGTCAGAAATCGGGGACCTCGCTGGGGAGTCGCTGTGTATTGCTTGTGTGTGTGTCGGGCCCTACCTGATATAGGAGGTTGTCTCTCGTAGTCGAGTCGTCTGAATCGTAAAGGACGTGTTTGGGCCGTCTCTCTAGGCGGGATGTTGAGATAGGCCGTATAAGAGGACGCATTAACCATTAGTGGGTTACTATGTTTAATGGCTCTCTCGAAATAATTTTCGGAGAGCCTTTTTTAAATAACTTCTAATCGTGGGGAGTTCTAAGTCCCTATGTAGGATGTCCCTTTGTTACGGACGTACCAGGGGCATCCCGTAGCCATCCTCATAAATTTATTCTGTAGTGTCTGCATACGGTCCAGGCGGTATCCTGGCACGTGTGCGAAAACGACACTAGCGTAAGTGCAGGGAATATGGTAAATGGTGCTCTGCACGCCTTTATGAATAGCCAGGTGCATGCTGGAGTGTTGGTGCCAACACTTATGTATGGTAGTGAAAGTTGGGTATGGCAGAAGAATCACAAAAGTAAAATAAATTCGGTAGAGATGAGAGCGTTGAGAAGTATGAGTGGATTAAAACTGAGTGACAGTAAGAAATAGTGTGATAAGAGAACGTTGTGGTATAAAAGAAGACGTAGTGACTAAAATTGAGAAAAGTATACTTAGATGGTTTGGGCATGTAGAGAGAATGAATGAAAGGAGACTGACAAAAAGCATTTATGTGTCAAGAGTGAATGCGAAAGTTGGAAGGGGAAGACCAAGGCGAATGTTCCTGGACCAAATCCAAATGGAGATATGCAAGGATCGTGGCAAGTGGAAGGACGTGGTCTCTGCCTACCCCTATGGGAATGAGACGTGATTACCATTACATTTATCGATAAACCTCTTTATAAAGAATTTTTGAAGTGCTTTATTGCTATTATGCTAATTCGTTTTAAGGTTAAGTAGTTTTAATATTTACAAATAACATTTGTGGGATTTCAATTAGTTAATGTACTGTTTTTCATAAAATATAATTAATAATTTCCATTAACAATTCGTCATTTGAGATTTTAATTCATTCTTTCCCAATTAATATCATAATTTTAGTCCAAAATTCAATATTAATTCATGGCTTTAAAGGTTCAGACAAATTAAATTCGTCGTAAAATAGTTATTAATTGCTGCTAAGTATTTAATTTTGATACTTTTTGATCTTTTTATAACAAAACCTCATTCTAATCATATTACTTACAACCCGCGCTTCTATATGTTCAGCCGACGCTTTTTAAATCTGTAATATCTTCTAAGATATCCACTTTAATGAATTACTATTAAGGGCAGATTTAATCTACATGAAATATACAACGTATTTAATGTATTTAATTGGATTAATAATAACACTGTATTGTATAAAACGACTTGGTAAATAACATAGTTTTTTTGTAATATGTAAAAGATAAAAATGGTTACTGTGGGCTATCCTTTACAGATAAATATATACTATAACAAACTTTTTTACAGATAATTTTATGATATACAATTCTGTAATACATTAATTTAATCTATCTCGTAAGGTTTAGTCAGCGTTTGCGATATAAGCGCGGAATATGTTTATTAGGATATCGCATTACAAATCTGTGAATTTCTTATCTTTTCTTTACTATAATATATATGTATTATATATATAAACCTTGCTATTAAATTGATCTATCTATTACTGAAATTTGCATTAAAATCTGTTGTATAGTTTAAAAGATATAAAAGAAATATTGTGTAGCGATAAGGCTGCCTTTTTGTGCGATGATTTACATGTCTTTTTACTTTGTTTTCGTTTTATTATACTCGTACTAGTATGTTGTAAAATAAAGTATTATCTATCTATCTGTATAATAAAAATCGTAGCGTACAATATTAATATCGCATCCCGAGTCAATAATTACATGGTTGATATCAGACGCTGCAATGTTCCCGCACTGAGATTATGATATTAAATTGTTACACGGGACGTGAAAGAGGCACAGGAACGGACTCGGGACGTTATTTTATTTAAATTCAATTATTGCGATTAGTTTAATGTCTCTCTATAAAGTCGCTCTCTAAAGTGTTTTTTTTATTACTGACAGATTAGAGCTTGACTGTGATCTCACGTGATGGTAAGTGATGATACAGTCTAAGATGGAAGCGCGCTAATCTATTAAGAGGCGATATACCCCTTACGGTTTCTACACAGCATCGTACCGGAATACAAATCTCTATGTTTGGCGGTACGTTTTTGCTGGTAGGGTGCTAACTAGCCACGGAAGAAGCCTCCCACCAGTCCAGACTCAGACAAATTAGTAAATACAATTTCCTAAATTCGTCCTACCGGGGATCGAACCCGGGACCTCCGCTAGCAAAGCGAATACTCGCACCACTGCGCCAGCAAGGCCGTCAATAAAAGTGTCGGCAATTAATACAAATAATTTATTGAAATCTCAAATGACGAATTATAAATAAAAATGCCACGTGTTTTTTTTTGTAAATATCAAAACTAAACTGTTATCCGACTGCACAGAATATATAAATTGAACACGTACATGTACAAATATAGTCAGTTTAACCAAACTCATCAACACCAGTTTTTTCACACTAAATACTTTATTACAATTTACTATACAAATAATTCACTGATTTACGACACACAATAAACACTTTACTGATCCAATGGTATCACTTGAATGCCTCTCTGTTGTGACGCGATCTCACACGAAGACTTTATTCGGCGGCAAGCCGTTGCCGCCATTTATTTCGTGAACAATGCTGCCACCAGTTTCCGCCGGAAGGTTTTTTTTTTGTCGCTTGGAAATGCAATTTACGCACTAACCCTGACCGATGATCAGTCAGGAGTGTGGGACTCGGCGATGGAAGGTCTCGCAATACACACTAAAACCCAGCGGAACCCTCGTCATCCATCAGTGAGGCACCAGGTGATCAGCTTTCGCATTCTGCCCTGGTGTCCCGGATGGATGAAAAAATGCATGCGACAACAAAACTTAAAACTAATTAGCGTAAAAAACGTTGCACACTTGTGTGACGCCAATCACGCGTTTTAACCGTAACAAATTTACACACATGTACCAAAAGAAGTTTCACTTCAAAAAGATATCTTTACGAACAAATATATATCGTGGTTATGTAATTTTGATTTTATTTCAACTTCCATGTTTTCTATGTATGTTTTTTTTATTGCTGACAGTTTAGCGCTTGACTGTGATCTCACAGTGACAGGTAGGTGATGATACTAAGATCGCACAGCATCGGAACACAAATCTCTTTGTTTTTGCGGTACGTCATTGCTGGTAGGGTGGTAACTAATCACGGCCGAAGCCTTCCATGAGTAAATTACAAAATACAATTTCCTAAATTCGTCCTACTGGGGATTGAACCCGGGCCCTTTGCTAGCAAAGCGAATACTCGCCGAAATGCAAAAAAATAGTAAGTAGCAGGCCTTTCACGTCCCACTGCTGGGCACAGGCCTCGTCACCCCGAAGAATGAGGGTTTTTAGAGCATAGGCCCACGACGCTGCTCCACTGCGGATTGGCAGGCATAGTACACAAGTGCACTCTCTATTCCTTCACTCTTATAGTCCCACGTGACGGCAATCCGACACGACCGGAGACAGGTCAGGCGCAGGACCGACAGGCTTAACGTGCTCTCCGAGACATGGGGGTGGATCATAACTTCCCAACTTCGGGCAAATATTGAGAAAATCTTAATAGAAAACTCAATATTGTTTTTTATTTTGGGCCAATCCGGGACTCGAACCCAGGACCCCATGTCTGATATTTATTTAAATGTTATTAAATGCCGTATCGAGATAGGTTTGAATACGTCCCTGTGTCAATCAAAGGCTTTCCCGACCGCAAATCACAGTGGGACCACACCCACTAAATCTGGCCCCGCCTTTTGACGCATGCGCCACCTCCTCCAATGGCAACGCACCCTCTCACCCCCTCTCACCCTCTGAGAGGACCCAAACAACCCATCATCTACCCTCAATTGACCGCTTTATGCGATGTCATTTTTTTCCCAACAAACCGATCGTTTGACGTCTAGCCCCGCCCCAGTACAGATTTTAAATTCCACTTTTCAATTACAAACCGCAGCGCAATCGCGTCACGACCGCCATTAAGTGAACATCTAATCATTTCCCCTGAAAATTAACCCCTAATACACCATTCAACAGAACAATTTAATAAATTAACAGCTCAAACAATAGGACAGTTTGTTGTGTGAAGTGATGATGTGCGTATCGATGGGTTACAAAGTCAATTAAAGATCAACAATGATGGAGCAACGAGCGAACGTTTACCCCAACTTATCGGATTTAATTTATCAGCAGAACATCGATAGATTGAGCATTGGCGATGAGGAGAAATACGCAGGGAATTTCCCTGAAACTGATCGGTTTGGAGAAGGTAGATACAACGATAACGTTGATACACCATCATCTCCTGTGTCTTTGGAGGAGGAGGACAGTTCGTCAGCTTTCGGCGTTGATTTAACTGGAAAAGGCACTAATTTAGGGGGGAAATCTTTTACAATCGCAGCCATTTTAGGCTTAACTAACTCTGAAGAGGATGTCATGAATTTAAGCGTACAGGAAAGGCTACAGCAGAATCAAAGGCAGCTGCAGAACTATTTATACGCTGGACACGATATGCATAGACTCAACGATGGATTCTGCAGATCTATGGCAGGTGTTCCGCCGGCTTTAAGACAAGGTATGTATCACACAATTAAATAAATACACAATTAGGCAAAGAGGTAAAAACAACCATTATTAACATTAGAATTTAATAGCACAATTTGTTTGGGTGTTTTTCAACAAAGGATAACTCTGAGAGTGATGGTCGTATTTAAAATATAAAAAGAGGGAATTGTAGCTTAAAGTGTCTAGATTTTAGGTATTTACTTTTATTTTTTTAGCAAAAGCGGTTTTTCAGTGATATTAAAAAACCCAACAAAAGAATTTTTTTGTAACCATATTAATGGTGATTTTCAACAAATCATAACTCGAAAAGAGATGGCCGTATTTAAAATATAAAAAGAGGGAATTGTAGCTTAAAGTGTCTAGTTTTTAGATATTCACTTGTATTTTTTTAGCAAAAGCGGTTTTTCAGTTATATTAAAAAACCCAACAAAAGAAAAATTTTCTAACAAAACTTAAGAGACGTTCATTATATTCAGAAATTTTTTGGTGATTTTCAACAAGGGATAACTCGAAAAGAGATGGTCGTATTTAAAATATAAAAATAGAGAATTGTAGCTTAAAGTATCTATTTTTAAGTGATATACATATTTTTTTTAGTAAAAGCGGTTTTGTAGTGACAATCAAAAAACCAACGATAGAAAGAAATTTCGTGATAGGTTTTACGTTCTATAGACATTGTTTTTTTCTATACTCAGAGAGAAGTGGTTGTTAAGAATATTAAAAAAATAAAGAAATGTAGCTTTATGTGTCTAGTTTTAGATAAAATAATTTAACTTTTTTAAACAAAAAGGGTTTTTTGTAATATTAAAAACCAAGGAAAGAAATAAAATTTTTGTTGGAAATGTTCTGGGGAAATTACTTCTTTCGTTTAACCTTTAATAGATGGTTGCGAAGAAAATAAAAAATAGGGAATTGTAGCTTTAAGCATCTAGTTTCCAGGTAGTCAACTGTATTTTTTTATAGCAAAAGCAGTTTTGAATTAATATCAGAACAACCTATGAAAGAAGAATTTTTGGATGACCTTCAAATGGACATCGATTGTTATTCTTTAAACTCAGATAGAGATGGTTGTAAAGAATGTAAAAAAAGCCAAAGCAGTTAAAATATCCAGTAATAATATTAGAACTGACACTTCCTACTTGTATAATATTCATAATATACCTAAATTTTTGGGTGTTTTTCAACAAGGAATAACTTGCATAGAAATGGTCGTATATAAAATATAATAATAAGCAATTGTAGCGTAAAGTGTCTGGCTTTAAGATATTTACCTGTTATTTTTTAGCAAAAGAATATTTTGAATAATCAATAAAAAGAATCAACGAAAGAATAATTCCCTAACAAAAATTAAGAGATATTCAAAATATAGTGTTTTTGGGTGTTTTTCAACAAGGAATAACTCTCATTAAAATATTCGTATATAAAACATGAAAATAGATAATTGTAGCTTTAAGTTTTGAGGTCGTCGTCGTCGTCGTCTCTTCAACCGATGGACGTCCACTGCTGGACATAGGTCTCACGTAATGACGTCCATAAGGCCCGATCTTGTGCCGTCTGGCTCCAGCGGCTACCGGCGACCCTCCTAATATCATCGGTCCACCTTGTGGGGGGTCTCCCTACACTGCGTCATCCGGTGCGGGTTCGCCACTCCAGCACCTTCGGCCCCCAACGTCCATCGGTCCTTCGGACTATGTGCCCCGCCCATTGCCACTTCAGGTTCGCGATTCGTAGGAGTATGTCGGTCACTCTGGTTCTTCCACGGACCTCTTTATTTCTGATTTGATCACGTAGAGAAACTCCGAGCATAGTCCTCTCCATCGCACGCCAAGTGACTCTGAGCTTCCGCATGAGGCCCATAGTCAGAGGCCACGTCTCAGAACCGTAGGTCATCATTGGCAACACGCACTGTTCGAAGACTTTGGTCTTCAGACACCGAGGGATATCGGACGAAAATATCTGCCGTAGTTTCCCGAACGTTGCCCAACCGAGTTGGATTCGGCGGCTTACCTCCTTGTCGAAATTGGACCTGCCTAGCTCGACTATGTGTCCCAGGTATGTATATTCGTCTATAATTTCGAGTGCTGAGTTCTCAACAATGACTGGGTGGAGCGGAACATGATACTGGACATAACTTTCGTCTTATCCGTGTTAATTTTTAGGCCCACTTGTTGAGAAGCTCTGCTGAGGTCAAGAGCTTCGGGGACATTACATCTCCCTGCCGCACTCCACGCTGCAGTTGGATAGACTCTGTGCTATGGCCCGGACTGAGATGATGGCGTTTTCGTACAAGCACTTCAACACGTGTATATACCGGTGATCAATTAATTCGGCATCTCTGCAAAGATCTCAACACGGCCCAGGTTTCTACCGAATCGAAGGCTTTCTCATAGTCCACGAACGCCAAGCAAAGTGGCCGATTATACGAGTACTCCTGGGTCTTGTGTTTAATCTGCCGCAGCGTAAAGATGAGGTCTATGGTACTAAAGCCTTTTCGGAATCCGGCTTGTTCGGGGGGCTGGAAATCGCCGTTCTTTGGTACTGGCTGGTAATGACGTGGATGTGTGAGTCGGAGAGTTATCCGCCTGGTGGAACATACGATACTTTTTGCAAGCTGGCAGACGGACACCTCTACGGTGAGCGTCCTGGTAGCACGATGATCAGACTTCTATCTAACGTAGGCACTTGTTCTGCTGGATCTGCAGCCTCTGGTATCCTGAGCAGAAAGAGTACAAGACAGGGGCCGTATACGCCAGCCTAGAGCGGACGTAGACTCCATAAACCTTCCGTTTGGCTTTTACTGCGAGACTTGAGGTAAAAAGCAACCATAGCAGCGACTGTGCAGCCGCCGCCTGGCGTGAGTCACCGTGTCCTCCAAGCACAGCCCGCGATTGCTGCGGCACTCCAAGAAGCACACTGAGACCTGCCACACCACGTCCTTCCCGCCCACGCGGCTGGTGACGGCCGAACATAATGGCTGACGTCTTGTCAACGTTGACAGACATCTTCCACCTGTCCAGCCAGTCAGGAAGCAGGTCCAGCAGACGTTGTAATGATAACGGTGTGTTGACGCGATGTACACGCTGTCGTCAGCATAGAGTGACAACAGCACGTCCGTTTCCCTCTCGCCCAGATGGTAGCGGAAGGTAGGGATCTTGAGACTAGACTTCATTTAAATTTGTTCAGCAGTTATGTCATACAAGCGTGACAGAGAGACAGTTACATTTAGAATACACAATAAAATAAAGTCATTAGTGTTGTTTTGAAAAATTTATTGTCTCAAAACTTCTCTATACACGACATTTGACTCTCTGGAGGTCGACTCGGGATACATTATTCTCTTTAAATTGACATTTTTAAATTCGTTATATCTTTTGAATAGAATGTCCGATTGTTCGCGCCCGATGGCGCTAGGCATCGGTGCTCTGTGGGCATGGCGCAATATACTCTAAGAGCATAGTGAATCTGTGGCTGTTAGAATCCTTTAGAAACTGTCATCCGCGAACCGGACAGAAGACGGGCGCGATCTAGGCCCGTCTCGGGAATTTAATTGATTTTCGTAAGGAAGTGCGAGATCCTACGCGTTAATTGGTTCGAGGGGCCAGCGGAAACCCTATCCTCGCGTTTTGTAGGCTCTCGTTGCCCCTAGTGAAAGGTGGCGAGTCATAACGTGGCTAGGCTAGCTCGCCCACGCGTTGGCCGCAATAGTCCTTCCTTCCGGTGGATTAAGGAGTAGAAGAGAGAACCAGCGTCGCCGACCACAGCCTTCCGCGACGCTTTGGCGGGTTATACACTACACATTCCATAATACACGCATACAAATACTCATCTCACGTGAACAGACATCTGCCGGAGTCGACGCCGTCGAGGAGAGCGGCGCCTGGAGACCAGGTAGGTGCGAAACCCCATTAACTGTCCGACCGCCCTGGAATCTAGTAAAATTTCTCCTCCCGCCGTGATCGAGACTGCCTGCACCACTATGGGCGCTGGTGACCTTGGGTAGTCTCCACGACCTGGTCACGGACGGCGTGAACACCGATATTTTACAGGTATTGAAACAGTCTTTAATCTAATATCATTAAATAGACTATGGATTAATTCAGAGGTATGAATAATATATATAAATGAATATATATATATAAATGATATGAATAATAATAATATGATTTGATAATTGCCGGGCTTTTATTAACTTTTAAAATATAAAAAAGTAGTTATAGTGGCATAACTACAGCAGTTGGATATATGGTATCGTGGACTTTTTTGTAGATATTAATACGTTCTATAACATTGTAGAACATTTTTTTGTTCTATCTTCAAGAGTTTTCGCAGTGCACGCGATGACAGATTTTTTGTGACTTACTTTTCACACATCGGGTTACATTTTTATTGCCTTCGCTGTGGTGGCGCGCCGACATAGTTTCCACTGCCACGATATCGGTATTTACGCGGGTATATGGACTATTATTTATATATTTTACACTTTTTTTACACAAATTTATATTAAACATACAGAAAATACAAAAACTTAATTTAGGAGACTATATAAATTTGCATAAACGGCGGCCTTATCGCTAGGGTAGCGATTTCTTCCAGGCAACCGTTGATTACGAAAGGAAATATTATTAAATATTTGAGGGTAGCCGATGAACTTACGTTAACTTACACACGAGTACTTAAAATGTATACACGAAATAATGATAGTATGATAAATATTAAAAAATATACTTGTCGGAGTGCAGTAATCTGTGGAACGCTGGCGCCATCTAATCCATCGGCGTGGGATAGAGACATGTGTCGTTAGCCGGTGGCGGACTAGCTAGTTCTCGGGTGATGGCCCGCCGCTGCATTCGACTTTTTAAACTGTCGCGTTCCTAGCTATCATTATTAGTGAGTTTGTGTAAATTGTATCGGGAACATTAAGTGATTGAACATTATAATCCGATTTAATTAATAAAGTGTCTGATTGCACCAATATTATCCTACAAACGCCCACAATATGGAAATTGGATGTCATTAATGACGATGTCGGCTGAGAACCCTACGCGCCTATGCTTTGTACTTCCTTTTATATTATATTCTCCGACATACTAATAACCGTTCGGGAAGCTACGCCTGATATTTTCGTCCGATATCCCTCAGTGCCTGAAGTGGAAAGTCTTCGAACAGTGCGTGTTGCCAGCGATGACCTACGGTTCTGAGACGTGGTCGCTGACTATGGCCCTCATGCGGAAGCTCAGAGTCACTTGGCGTGCGATGGAGAGGGCTTTGCTCGGAGTTTCTCTACGTGATCGAATCAGAAATAAAGAGGTCCGTGGTAGAACCAGAGTCACCGACATATTCCTACGAATCGCGAACCTGAAGTGACAATAGGCGGGGCGTATAGTCCGAAGGATCGATGGATGTTGGGGGCCGAAGGTGCTGGCGTGGCGGCCCCGTGAGATCTATGTCTAGCAGTGGACGGCCTTGCACTCCAACAAATTCAAATTTATTCTTCAGGAATGCTGGAGTTTTAGGATGAAATAGCACACAGTACAGAAGAAAAAGTATCTGTAGATCCCGGCGACGGCGAATAGGAAATCAATTGAGCATTTGACGAAATTTAGATACGTGGTCATAGGAGAAATTTAGATACGAGGATAGAGAGTAGGAGTGAGTGAATACGCTAGCGTAACTGTTCACGCCGGCCGTGACTCTGTCATGGACTCGACCCTGGACTCGGCCCATAAAAGTCCAGGTTGAATCGGTCCCCGAGACAGCGGGAGGAGAAATTACATGAGAGATTCCACAGGGGTCGAACAGATATGAATGATTGTGCACCTACCTGGTCTCCCGGCGCCGATCTCCTCGACAGCGGCGAGCCCTGACAGATGAATGATCACGTGGGTGTGTATTTTGTATGTGTGTATATTTGTGGATGTGTATTTGCCAAGGTGTTGTGGAAAGCCGCTTTCGGCGACGTCGATTTCCTTGGTTTTCCACAGAAAAATCCAAGCTACGGCCACCACGTGGGCTGAATAACCTCTAACCGCTGCTGACCCGCTGCACTTCGATAAGGGACTACGAGAGGGCCCTACAAATCGCGACGACTGCTTCAATGGCATCACAAAACCACAAATAACTACACTTTTCCGACAAAACAATCCAAAACCTACGAAGCAGGCTTCCTTGGCCCGTCACGATACGCCTCGAGGTTGGCAGCTAGTTATCGATAACTATTTTTCTCCATGCTAATGGAACGGCGCAGGAGGCGTCCTCTCGTGTCGGATACCCACGCCTCCCGATAACCAGTGCATTAGTACGTCGGAAAGCTTGCAGATGGCGCGAGTACGCCGCATCCGAGGTACCAATGCTTAGCGCCAGATAGCGCGAGCAATAACTTTGGTAGGGATTGAAAGCAACGCTTGTAGTAGCCTCAATGATATGTTTGTCTGCTTAGCTATGTAAGATATGCGTGCCAAATTAATTCCTGAGCCAGGCATATTCCTAGATCTTTAACAGTAGGTATATGATGATGAATGATTACGCCGTTATATGAGATAGGGGATACCGAGTGCCAGTCAACTCTTGAAATCATGCCTCGACTGCCAATACAACTTTTGTTGTTTTCCAGCTTTATCGTGTGCTCTATTGACCCTACCTGATGTGCCCGGCATGGGTTTTGTGATAGGCGGGGGTTCATATTTTAAAGGATTCCTTGCCAGCTACTTCTGCATCATCGTTTCTTTCTTCTCTTCTTTCCACTTCTGTAATTACAGCTGTCTTTGCGCAGCCTTGCTCAAGGATTATGGTGAACAATGGGGTAGGTTTCTAAAGTTTGTAGACTTAATTGTATGTTTTATTTCCCGGTTGTCCATCTTTATTAAGGCGCTGAAGTTGAAGTTATCCATTTAACGAGAACCTGAAAAAAAAGAATGAACAACAAATTATTTGAATACTAGTTTGTTATAATGAGCTTCTGTTATATAAAAGTTAGGTTGGATATCAACTCCTTTTAGTAAAGTAAAAGATAATTAATAAATTTCGTTAAAACTATTATTACAAATTATATCTCACACTTAACTCTTCTCGTGTAACAAATAGAATGTATCTCACTCTCATGCACTACCATCAATTATACCCCTTGTGTAACTCCCCACTTTAAATATTATAGTGTTTTTATCTTATCAAATTGAATAGTAAAACGAACTATTGAAGGCTCAAATAATGTGATAAGATAAGTCAGTTTTTTTGAGTGAACACTGTTTCCAAGAGAGTATAATTAATGGTAGCGCAAGAGAGTGAGATGCACTCTATGTCCGGCACGAAAAGAGTTAAAATGTGAGATGTAATTTAGATAACATATCTTATCAGATTAAATGAGCCTTCAATCGTTAAAGGAATCATTGAAGGCTCAAATAATTTGATAAGTAGATATTATATTTTGAGTGAAGACTGTTTCCAAGAGAGTATAAATAATTGTAGCGCAAGAGAGTGAGATGCACTCTATTTCCGGCACGAAAAGAGTTAAAATGTGAGATGTAATTTAGATTACATATCTTATCAGAGTCTTCAATAGTTAAATGAACTATTGAAGGCTGAATTATTTAGATAAGTAACATTATATTATTTTTTGAGTGGGGAGTTTTAAAAGAGGGTATAATCAATGGTAGCACAAGAAATTGAGATGCATTCTATTTGTAGCTATATATTATGAGTGTTATTTTTTCTTTTATAGATAGCCCAAGAACAGATCTGAGGCCGCAGGTGGCTCAACTCAAGTCAAGGGCACACCAAGTTACTTGTTCCAACAGGTACTGTTTATTTTTGTTCATTACTAACTAAACCATGATAGATTAGTTGTTAAACGACTGGTAAACTTGTGGATTCTTCTTCAGAGAGTCGCCAGTTCGAGTGATTTAGAAACAAACAATTCAAGAGAGAAACTTTTAAAAACCCTTTACGTGAGCTTTCAAAAGATTGTATTATTGTTACGTTTTTGTAGTTATTTAATTAATTAATATAAAGAAAAACCATACGTTATATGCTTTATATAACTGTACATTTATCTAATAAAAGTCTTTATAGCCGTCCGCGCTTGGTTAATGGTAATAACAGTAGATTGTCCCGGCCCCGGACGGACATTTTTGAGTCGAGTGCTCCACGGATCGAATGATGTCAAAAAGTGACTCATGGGACGTAAATTTTTATAAAAGACTACAAAATGTTATGTTTGCTAATAGTTAAACTATACAATGTTATCATTTGTGTATTAATTTAGCGTCATGTTGCGTTAAACTTTGAGACAGTGAAAAAAGTCCGTCTTGTATTTATAAGCTCATATCTTATAAATTCAAACTTAGCTAAAAGGTTCTCATTGTTATTCACATCACTTATATAAACAAAATCACAAATAATCGCTAATAAACTCAGTTTATAAAATACCACAAAAAACGCACCGTTAGTAACGGTTACTTTGTAACTGATATATTTTTTGTTTTTTCTATTGCCTGCTGTTGTCTTTATGCATATTTTTTTAACGACAGTTATCGAGAAGCGAAATAGATAATACACATTATGGCTTAAAAAAAAAGAGATGGTTATATTTCCACTTGCCCGTGTCGCAACAGAACTATTGGCCCATGTCGCCTAGTAGTCGACACGGGAAGTCTACTACGGTTATAATTATGTCAACTAGTGGTTGTCACGGGCAATATTAGTGTTATAACAATTTTTTACTATTCAATAGTAATTGATGTCTCGAAAGTTTCAGATACGTTAAACTCTTCATTGCTATTTGGTGACAAGAAACAAGTCCTGTCACCTTGTTAAAACGTATAATCTCTATAACGAAACCTCATTGTAACACATTACTTTTTAAAATGTATATATTGATATTACCTTCAGTTTCGATATATAAACGTCGCACTGTATTCAAATGCAATGCTCAAGAGTTTGTGTGTTTGCTTGAACGTGCTAATCTCAGGAACTACTTGTCCGATTTTAAAAACTCTTTCAGTTTTAGCTAGTCCATTTATTCAGGAAGGTTTCAGGCTTTAAATCATCACGCTAAGATGAATAGGAGTGGAGCAGCAATGAAAAATGTTTCAAAATTGGGTTTTGCTCCTTTAGAGAGCTTCCATTGCGTATCCTGTATAAACGGTTAACGTTATGTAAAAATTATGTATAACGAAATTATTCCCATTTAAATTTTGTAAAAAAAATGTTTTATAGCATACGTCTATCTTTTAAGGTTAGCTCACTATAACCGTTTTAATGCTAAACAATTTTGTGACACAGTGTCACAGCTAGTATAATGTCTCAATGAGTCAGGGGGCTTTAATATGTTGTAATTAACACCGCAATTATGCCAGTTCTGGAAGGAGTAAACGCATCAGAACCATATTCACACCGGAGCAGCTGGAACGTCTGGAAGCAGAGTTCGAGAGGCAGCAGTACATGGTGGGACCAGAACGGTTGTATCTAGCTCATGCTCTGCAACTCACAGAAGCACAGGTAATCTTCACATAGATTCGCTTATTTCTTTTAAACTAATTAACAGATTTTAATGCAGTTTTCAGCAATAGATAGAGCAATGCAAGAGGACGATTTATATCTATAATACATATATATTATAGTAAAGAAAACATGAGAATTTCAAACATTTGTAATGTAATATCGTAACAAACATATTGTGCGCTTAAATCGCAAACGCTGACTAAACCTTATAAGATAAATCAACTTAATGTTCCACGGATTTATATATCATTAAAAGATCTATAAAAAAGTCCCGCATAGTATATATTTATCTCTAAAGGATAACCCACTATGACCGTTTTTATCTTTTACATGCTATAGGAAAATATGTGTTATACACCGAGATGTTTTATACAATACAGTATTATTAATTGTCCAATTAAATATATAAAATACGTAGTATATTTAATGTAGATCAAAACAGCCCTCAACAATTTTACATTAAAATGGAGATTTTAAAAGATATCAGCGATTTAAGATGCGGTAGTACAGCGGCTGGCTTCCTATCAGCTTATTCCCCGATAAACTCAATAACTACTAAACTGATTTTTATACGGTTTTAAATAATAAATAGAGTAATTCATAAGGAAGGTTTATGTATATAATTTATAATTATTTCAATTAAATTGTATTGAATATAATGATAATCGTTGAAGGTGTCGGATAAAAGTCGTCTAGAAGCTTTAATATAAAACGTCGCAAAAACCTTTGGAGATATAAAAAAACAATGTAAGGTAGCATAATACCTCTTTTATAGATCTACAAAAAAGTATATGATGGCATGGATCTATCTTTAAAGGATAACTCGCTATATCCATTTGAAGTTCTAAGGCAATGGTACGATACAGTGTCTTTTACATTTCACATCAACAAGTACCATTACAAAAGAATAGATTCATTTTTAGTACAGTTCGTGAATCTCTCTTTAAAAAGAATTTCCTTATTCCAGGTCAAGGTCTGGTTCCAGAACCGTCGTATAAAATGGAGGAAACATCACCTGGAGGTGACTCAACAGAGACTCGCAGTCCTGCAGAGGCACAGGCCGGAGGATAGGGACGATATGTAGATAACCTGCCTAGATTTAGACATAAATATGTATTTTTAATGTACTAGCTAAACCCACCATGTTCTATGGCTTACTTGAGTATTCAGTTCAGTTTTCATTATTTACTCCAGTATTCTGGTTTTAATGATTTGCTTAAGTACTTTGGTTTCAATTATGTATTTTGGTTGTAATTATTTACTCAACTATTCTGGTTTTTCATTATTTACTCTATTATGTTTTCAATTATTTACTCGAGTATTCTGGTTTTAATGATTTACTTAAGTGCTTTGGTTTCAAATATGTACTCAAGTATTCTGGTTGTAATTATTTACTCAAGTATTCCGGTTTTAATTATTTACTCGAGTATTCTAGTTTTAATTATTTACTCAAGTTTTCTTATTTCTATTATTGCTCAAGTATTCAGGTTTCATTTATTCACTCTAGTATTTAGGTTTTAATTATTTACTTAAGTATTCTGGTTTGAACTATTTTCTCAAATATTCTGGTTTTATTTATTAACTCCAGTATGCTGGTTTTAATGATTTACTTATGTACTTTGGTTTCAATTATGTATTCTGGTTGTAATTATTTACTCAAGTATTCTGGTTTATAATTATTTACTCCATTGTTTTCAATTATTTACTCGAGTATTCTGGTTTCAATAATTTACTTACGTATTCTGGTTTCAACTATTTTCTCAAGTATTCTGGTTTGAATGATTTACTTAAGTGCTTTGGTTTCAATTATGTACTCAAGTTTTCTTATTTCTATTATTGCTCATGTATTCAGTTTTCATTTATTCACTCTAGTATTTAGGTTTTAATTATTTACTTAAGTATTCTGGTTTGAACTATTTTCTCAAGTATTCTGGTCTTAATTATTTACTCGAGTATTCTGGTTTTATTGATTTACTTACGTATTATGGTTTCAACTATTTTCTTAAGTATTCTGGTTTTAATTATATACTCCAGTAAATAATTCTTTATAACTACAGTCCGTTCGCGTTAAGAATGCAGTGAGTCATTATATTTCGCTTGCTATGCTTTCAATTGGTAACTGTGAACTTGACCTTGTAATTTAAAAAGATTTGATTGGTTAAGGGGCGGAACTACACCGGTGGACATTTATGACTCTCAGCATTCTTAAAGCGAACGAACTGTAGCTACAGACAAAGCCGCCAGTGAAAACTCAGACCAAATAATAAATTCAATTTTGCGCGTTAAGAATGCTTTGAGCTTGCTATACCTTCAACTGGTCACTGTCAAGGTCAACTTGACCTTGTTATTTGTAAAGGACAATAATGACTCACAGCATTCTTAACGCGATCGAACTGTAGCCATAGACAAAGCCGCTAGTGAAAACTCAGACCAATAAAAACATTGAATTTCGCCTAAGTAGAAGTGGTCATAAAAAGCGTGGTGGGTTTTAGCTCTGAAATCCGTTTTAGCGAGAATATTTTTACGCTATTGTAATACCCATTTACAACTTAAGTTACCTAGATTAAGTTTATTTTGTATAATAAAATGTATAAATAAGTAAGTGGTCATTAAAGTTGATTTATGAAACATCATTATGTTATTAAACCGATTACACTCGAGTTATTAACCTTGGAGAATCTCAAATGACAAAAAAAAGGCAAAAATACTGTATTTTACATTATTTATGATTGCTGTCTGTTCGCTTAGATCTTTTAAGTATCGATAGATTTATTTTCGTTAACATAAAAGTTTTATTTCACTTCCTTTCATATTATTAGCTACTAGGGATATCGGAAATGCAATAAGGTATCGATATATCGGGATACAATACGAAGTTGAATGGCCAGACTAAGTTGCCAACTTAAAACACAGCAAATCAACTCGGCCAAAACTAATGCATAAAATGCAAGCTGAACCCGCGACTTCGTCTGCGTTTATTTTTTCATTAATTTAGATAAATTAAAAACATACGTATAAATACTTCAATGAGTTATTTGCTGTGTATTACTGCAAAGAGCTTATAGTCCTTTTTCGGGCTCTAGATTATGGCTGTACCAAATTTTAATCAATTTCGTAAAATCCGTTCGTAGCTGAGCTTTACTTGGCAACATGAATATTCCTACCAAAATTAGAGTCTCTACGCCTTATGGTTCGAGAGATATCGTGATGAGTCAATAGTTAACACCCCCAACCCGCCTTGCGGGTGGAATATCATAAAATCCGTTCTTAGCTGACCTCTACTCGGCAACGGGAATATTCCTACCAAAATTGGAGTCTCTACGCCTTATGGTTTGAGAGATATCGTAATGAGTCAATAGTTAACACCCCCAACCCCCCTTGCGGGTGGAATATCATAAAATCCGTTCTTAGCTGACCTCTACTCGGCAACAGGAATATTCCTACCAAAATTCGAGTCTCTACGCCTTATGGTTCCAGAGATATCGTGATGAGTCAATAGATACCTGGATATCTCTTTTATATATATAGATAATTTGAAACAAAGAAGAGAGTATAAAAAGTATTCCTTCTAAATTTTTTTATTCTTACCGTGATCCTGCCTTGCTGGCAGAGGTTCCGGGTTCTATCCCCGGTAAGGTGAATTCAGAATATTGTATTTTCTAATTTGTCTGAGTCTGGTCTGCTGGGAGGCTTCGGTCGTGGCTAGTTACCACCCTACCAGCAAAGTTGTACCGCTAAACAAAGAGATTTATGTTCCGGTACGATGCTGTGTAGTAACCGTAAATATCGCCTCTTACCAAGATTAGCTCGCTTCCATCTTAGACTGTATCATCACTTACTATCAGGTGAGATCACAGTCAAGCGCTAAACTGTCAGCAATAAAAAAATGTTTATTGGTCTGAAAAAATATCAATTTTCATAGTTTTAAATATCGCTCCAAAATATCGATATATTTTTTTAAACAACCCTATTAGATACACAACATTTGACAGTATGGAGTTCGACTCGGGTTCTCTTTAGATTGACATTTTTAAATTCATTATATCTTTTGAATGGAATGTCCGATTTTAACAATTTAAATAGTATTTTACAGGTAATGAAACGGTCTTTAATAAAATATAAATAATAGGATAATGATTAATACAAAGGTGTGAATAATACGGTTTGATTATTGCCAGCAATTTCATTAGCTTTCTAAATGTAAAAATAATTATAGTGGCGTAACTACAGTAGTTGGACATGTGGCATCACGGAAATTTTTATAGATATTAATATGTTCTATAATATTGTAGAACATTTTATTATTCTATCATCAATAGTTTTCGCAGCGAACGCAATAACAGAATTTTTGTTACCAATTTATTCACACCTTGAGGTACATTAAGGCATTTTTATCAAGGATCCCTAATTTTTTGAGAAATTAATATAGTCTATGTTATTCAGTGAAAATGCAGCTATCTAATGGTAAAAAAACTTTTCAAATCGGTCCATTAGTTTTTGGGCGATAACGTTACAAACATACATACAAAAATACAAATGTTTCCTCTTTAAACTTTAGTTTATTATACGAGATAGACCAAATTAATGTTCAACAAAATTGTATATCTTAAAAAGATGTATAAAAATATCTTTGGCATTATATTTTTATCTCTAAAGGGTAACCCACTGTGACCACTTTTACCTTTTTATATTACAAATTAATATGTGTTATTTACCGAGCTATTTTATACAATACAGTATTATTCTTCATTCGATTGAATACATTACATACGTTGTATATTTTATGTAGATAAAAACTCACCTTGACAGCATTTCATTAATATGGATATCTTAGAAGATATCAGACATTTAATAACCCTTAGACGGCCCTCACGGACCTTTTTGCCTCAGTTCAAATAATGCTAAAGTGTCTCTTGGGACTTAAATGTTCGTGAAAAACTACCAAATGTTATGATTTTTATGTTTGTTAATAGTTAAACTATATAAATAAAGACTAAGTCACACAGTCTTGTATTTATAGGCTCATATCTTGAAAATGGAATCTCACCTCAAGGCTTTTCATTGTTATTCACATCACTAAAATAATCTAAAATAGAAATATTCACTAATAAACACTCACAATTTTTAAAACAGCACAAAAAACAAAACGATCTTCGATGCAACACACGCACTGTTAGTAACGGTTACTTTGTAACGGATTTTCTTTTTCTATTGTCTGTTGTTATCTGTACGCATATTTTGTTACCGAGAAGCGAAATACACATTGTGACTTAAAAAGAAAGACGCTTATATTTCTGATTGCATGAGTTGAAACAGAACTATTGTATCTTGTCAACTAGCAGTTGACACGGGCTGTTTAAGGGATAAGTGGCGACACAACATTATTTGCACGGACGTCAGCTAGATACGATTAGTCTTTATATCTTTTCTGCTGTTTATTTTAGAGGGTAATATGTTCTTTTTTTATAATTTAATACGTATTCAATTACTGACGTATAACATATTATTATAATTAGATATAAAGGTTAATAGTAATAATTGTATTATATTATTTTAGTATTCCCAATATGTACATTGTCTGGTTGTTGAATATCAATAAAGCTTTTCTATAAAATTCGTATAGTGTTTTAATATACTTTTATTACATAACTCACTAATCATGTATAATTGGTAATATTTATAATAATAAAATATGGTCTGGTTTGGTCTGGTCTGGTCTTTGCCATTCCAAACGTACACTACTAACATTATAAAGAGGAAACATTTGTGTTTTTATAAGTTTGTAATGTATTCACACAACAACTACTGGACCGATTTCAATAAATTTTGCACCATTCGAAAGCTGCGTTTTCACAGATCGACCTAGAATATATTAATTTTTCAATAAAAATAGGGGTCCATGATAAAAATGCCTTAATGTAACCCGAGGTGTGAAAAAATTGGTCACAAAAAATCTGTCATCGCGTGCGCTGCGAAAACTATTGACGATAGAACAAAAAAATGTTCTACAATATTATAGAACGTATTAATATCTATTAAAAAGTCCGCAACACGATATGTTTAACTACTGTAGTTATGCTACTGTAACTACTTTTTACATTTTAAAAGTTAATAAAAATGTTGACAATAATCAAACCATATTATTCATACCTATATTAATCATAGTCTTATTAAATCATATTTTATTAAAGAACGTTTCAATACCTGTAAAATACTATTTAAATTATTAAAATCGGACATTCAATTCAAAAGATATAACGAATTTAAAAATATCAATCTAAAGGATATTGTAGCGACCCTTATAACTGATATACCTATTTTTAAGTAATTTTTAATTGACATTCTACGTAAACGATGTTACGAATTAAAACATGTATGAGTTAGATATGTATTCGTTGTGTTTAATAATCTGAAAGGAAGTAACTTAAACTTTTATGTTAACGAAAATTAAATCTAAAATCCGACTCAGTATACTTTCCACTGTCGATATCTACGCGAGTGACACCGTGGAGCATTGATTATATAAAGAAAGTGTGCCCAATGATAATATTTTTATGAAATAATGCAAAAAATTACACAAAATCAATAAAACACACGTTATACACACGCAGAGTATATAAGCGCATCTGTCAATCTCTGACAATTGTGTCAAACGCAAAAAGGTTGCATTAAAAAGTTTATATTGTCAAAAGCACTAAAGAGGTTACATTAGAAAAGTCACTATAGTGGTTAACTATACTTAATATTTCTAGGTAACTTTGTGATTTTTTTCTTTCATACGAACCGTCTCCTGACAATAACTGATTTTTTATTTTTTTTTTACGTCAGGAAATCCTCTTGGATGCTGTGACACGTCGCAGTGATGCCGTGGGACCGTTGTCGCACGCTTCACAGCCGCACCGGCGACACTATCCGTGACGACGAGCCGAACTCGGTGTCGGCAATCATCCGACCATGCTCTGCAAAGGTAACGTGCCTGGAGCACCTAGCATGCCGCCAGCCACCTCCGAGAATCTCTATGCGGACAACGAGCCCTGTATCCATTGCCCAGAGGTCACTCCCTAGGGAGCGAGTCGAGCTCGTGAGCCGCACGTCGTCTGCCCATCCTTCTTCTGTGTATGGCGGGAGCGGACACGTCTTCTTCTCTCAACCGCACCGCCGTTTTCTACAACATCACTTCTTCAGAAAAAGAGACCATCGCATTCCACGTAATTTCGATGCTGACCATCGCTTTGATGACGGAGGGCAGCGAAATTTGTAAAGCGGAATGTAGTGACCTCGAAACCTCGAGAGCATCAATCCTCCAAGACAGGCAGAATCGTCGCGATTGTCATCCAACCCGAACTTGGAGTGCTGAGTGACTCTCGCCACATGTCAGGGTCGCCTGTATTCGCCTATACCACCACCGGATTTGAGCAGGTTGGGGAAACTCCTCAACAAACAATGATGCCGCGACTTTTTGTTCACAGTATCATTTTCAGTTAATTTGCATGTAATTTTTATAGCAAATAATTTTTCAATTGTTTTATCAGTAAGATTAGTTCAAAAGATATTTGTTATTAAACTAATTTAATTGTTTATGCATGCGGAGGTTACTTTGAAATGAGTCCACACATGTTGTAAGTGCTTTGTAATGTAATTTATGCAAAAATTATGTGAATAAATAACCTTATAATAATAACGCTAATAAGCATCGAGTAGATATCGCCTTACTTCAAGTCTCACATTTGTATACGCAGACGAAGTTGCGCGTGTCAGTTAGTGCATACAATCGAAATTCCTTGCGAATACCGTCGAAGGCAATCAGTGCTCATTGCATAGTATGCAGCCATTAGAAAAATTAATTTGAAGGCCATCATTGCATGAAACGAGTTTATAATGGAATTAACAAACCGCTAGGAAAATGTGTAAGGGTATGAAACTGGTTGGTGTCATAACCTCACGAGTAGTGTTGTTCAAAGTCGATACAACTCACGATAGTTTTGAGCATATAAAAAGTGACGCATCGAAATTATTTTGTACAGGTAGTAAGTAGCAGCCCATTAACGTCCCACTGCTGGGCACAGGCCTCCTCACCTCGAGGAGAGAGGGTTTTTTGAGCATAGATCCACCACGCTGCTCCACTGCGGATTGGCAGGCGTAGTACACATGTGCACTCTCTATTCCTTCACTTTCATAGTTCGATGTGACGGGAATCCGACACGACCGGAAAGAGATCAGGCGTAGGACCGACGGCTTAACGTGCTCTCCGAGGCACGGGGGTGGATCACACTTCCAACTTCCCAACATCGGGCAAATATTGAGAAAATCTTAATAGAAAACTCAATATCGATTTTGAATTGGCCCGACCCGGGACTCGAGCCCAGGAACTCATGTCTGTTGTCGACCATGCTAACCACTAGACCAAATCCACTAGATCGAAACAAATGGAAGCAAATCATTCACTTCAAACACAACCCTGATGCTGAACAGGATCGTGAGATATGAGAGAACGGCCTGAGACAGAGAGAGTATGCAAAAAAGGTTAATCTATGGAAGCTTAATCTCTGTTCCGAAGACTTTCGTATCACGCGTAAATCTTTTGATACTTAGAGTCGGAAATGTTAATATAGATTAATTGTCATTGATTAGGGACTCACAACAATTCTAAGACCGTTTTACACTATAAAACCTACTCAATCATCACGTGATCTCAAAAACTTAATATAAAACCTCTCCGTCACGGGACATAGGTTTGGTTACGAAATAAACACTATAGGTAGGTGCGGCGAGAGAGATCGACGAGGGAAGAGAGGCGACGTGCTGACGCTTCACCGTGGTATGCATTGGTCTCACCCACCATTGTAAATTTTGCAGGTGAAAAGGGGAGAAGAAAAAATACGCCTATTTTTTGCTCTGGGAAATGCATTTACGTAACCAGGCTGACAGTTATACTAACAACCAGGTGTGTGAGACTCGCTGAAGGATAGAATCCCCACTAAAACTCAGCGAGACTCTCCGCATTCTGAACAGTGGCCCCAGAGTTCAGTGGAGACATAACTCTCTGAGACCCCGGACATCTCCCGTTACGACCAACCAGAATAGCAGGATATAGATAGAGATGGCCTGCAGCTTTCATCTCCTTATCTGATGGCTCCTTCTGTGAGGTGACATTCTCACAGGAGGAAGATAACGCAAGTTAACCGCTTTCATTGCTTCAGCAGCCCATTATGCTGATCAGCGAGCGAGATCTGAAACATCGAAATTATTTTGTAATTTAGTGTGGCTAGTAAGATGGTGGATCGCCGAACCGAGTAAGAAGAGAGGTGACGTGGCGACGGCGCATCACACATCACGACTCAGTCTCAGTCAGTCGATTTTGCCAACCTCTCCGAAGCTTTAGATCCCCTAAGTACATTTAAGATTGGTTTTATAGCCAAGGGGTCTCATAACTATATACTTTAAGGAATGTGGTTGTAATATACACACCGGCATATTTAGCGGAACATAAAAAAAATATATCAGTATCATATAGGGTTATGATACTGATATCAAACCTTTTTTTTATAAGTTCCGCTAAATATGCCGTTGTGTGTATTATAATACTGTGTAACATTAATAGTACCATCGTCCATTGTCTTTGGCTTCTGATTCGTATATTTTACATTATCATTGAATATTGACGTAAGTGAAAGTATAGCTGTGCAATAATAAAAAAAAGGTATGTAGCAGCCCATTAATGTGCCACTGCTGGGCACAGCTGAGCATAGACCCACCACGCTGCTCCACTACGGATGGGCAGGGCACACAAGTGCACTCTCTATTCCTTCACTCTCATAGTCCGATGTGACGGGAATCCGACGACCGGAGAGAGATCAAGCGCAGGACCGACGGCTTAACGTGCTCTCCGAGCCACGGGGGTGGGTCACACCGCCAACTTCCCAACTTCGGGCAAATATTGAGAAAATACATACCGGTGCCTCTGCCTCTGCCTCTAACTGCCTCATTGGTCTAGTGGTTAGCATGCTCAACTACAGACGTGAGATCCTGGGTTCGAGTCCCGGGTCAGGGTCTCTCTCCGTTCATCGGATTCCCGTCACATCGCATTATGAGAGTGAAGGAATAGAGAGTGCACTTGTGTACTATGCCTGCCAATCCGCAGTGGAGCAGCGTGGTGGGTCTATGCTCTAAAACCCCTTACTCCTCGGAGCGAGAAGGCCTGTGCCCAGCAGTGGGACGTTAATGGGACTGCTACTTACTTACTTACATACCGGTGCAATAATATCGATGAAATATAATATTATCGATACTACTTTGTTATTCCCCATCACTAGTGCCCGCGAGTCGTTGTCTCTGACTTCTGTTTTGTTTACATATCGCTTGTAAACGGATGTTATCACTCTTTAATTTTTTTGTTTATTGTTCTCGCACGATATTTTGTTTCGCGCGTGTTTTTGTGATTGGTGAATAATTGCAATGGATGTAATCGGTTTGTATTAACTGTTATGATTGTATTTATTTATTAAATATTGTCATTCTATGAAGTGCATAAGGCTTGCAGCTAAAAACCTTTGCCTACCAGGAGATAGAAAAAATATCTTGATATTATATTATTCTAAATTGTTATGAAATTATTTTAAACTTTAGTTAACAATAAATAATACAAATTATTAAGTTTATTTCTAATATCTCTACCTTTATAATAAAAATGTATATACAACTAAAAAATGGCAACTGTTTAAATTCTTTATTATGATATTATTTAATTTCATAATCGTAGTACAATATTTTTATAGTCTTATTAATAATATTCAATTTAAAACCAAAATAAAATTTAATAAAAAATGTAAATAAATTTATTTCATTCCTTTATTGTAAAATGTTGTGATATATATATATATATATATATATATATATATATATATATATATATATATATATATTTTTTTTTTTTTTTTAAATACATAGAAATATTTTTGTCATGAAAAAGTATATTAAATTAAATAATACGAATTATTTAAACTCCCTTCGTGATATTATTTTATTTCATAATTGTAGTATAATATTATATAAACTGAAATGCTATTAATAATAAGATATATTATATTAATTCGGTTTAATCAAATTTAATTATTTGAAGCTTAAACTTGATAAGTTATAAGTAATTATAATTATTCAATTGAAATTGGAAAAATAATATTATATAAAATGTTTTAAATTTAAAATAAATTAACATACATACAAAGAATAAACTTAGTATGTAAAGTATTTAAAATTTTAATGTTTTGATTTGTACCAATCGCTTTACGAGCAGAGGTCCTGGGTTCGATTTTTTACAGGGTTTATTAAGGAGATTGTATTTTCTGAATTGTTAATGTCTGGACTAAATGGAGGCTTCGATCACCCTAAAAACAAATTCAAAATGTTTAACTACATTGTTGCGGGCCACAAGTGTTATGAGAATATTTTAGCGTGCCACAAATGTAATAAGTACATTGTAACGAGCCACCAAGTGTTATGAGAATATTTTAGTGAGCCACAAATGTTAATAAGTACATTGTAACGGGCCACCAAGTGTTATGAGAATATTTTAGCGAGCCACAAATGTTATGAGGATATTGTTACAGGCCACAAATATTGTAAGGTTTTTGGTGCCAGTCACAAATGTTTTGACATTGTTGCGGGAGAAACTTCATTTAATCAACACTATTTGAATTTTGGATTTGTAGATTACTGCCTGTTTACTTTCCACCGTCGATATACTTAAGTTGGCGACACATCGTCGTTGACCATATACGGATATAAAAGGATATTTGAACAAGTCGAGTACCTTGAATATACCTTGACATATAAAGAGATATAAGTACGAAATATTTTATTCCGGAAAACATGAGTAATACAGCTTGTATTTTATGAGGTTACAGTCACCCGCGTACTTCCAGATCCCGTGGAAATATAAAGGAACTCGTTCGTAGTGAGCATTTACGTTACAAGAGGTCTATACCTATCTCGAGCTTTAAATGAACAGGATACATAAATATGGACTTTTTGTTAGAAATATGAGATAGTGTTTTATATAATCCGATCATGTGGTAATGTAATCGCGTTCATAATGAGCGCCTACGTTGCGAAAGAAGCGACATTGTTAAATTTTAAACCAATAGTTCTGCAGATTTTGCAATAAGTCATAGAATGATCTTTTTTGGCTTTTATATCCCGGTCCTGTAGGGATAACGTAAAACCCGTTCATAATGCACAACTACGTTGCGAAAGGGCTAACTTTGCTAAATTTCAAGCAAATCAAACGAATAGTTTTATAGACTTTGCAGGAAATCAAACGGAGTTCGTCTTGCGCTTTTACATCCCGATCCCGTGGAGATAACGTAAAACCCGTTCACAATGAGCAGCTACGTCGCAAACGGAGTGACTTTGCCGAATTTCAATGAAATCTCACGAATACTTACGGAGATATTGTAGTAATTCAGCGAGAGATTTTTGTTTTATTTATTAGGTGGAATTCCGGCGAAATCAACTTTTAGTGAACGTCTACGTAGCTGTTTCAACAAAGGAAGTTGGTATGGCTTAGGAAAAACTCGATCTCTATCAAATATATCGTATTTTAGAATATATAAATTACATAAGTGTCAGTGAACGATTATTTACATACGAAACGAAATCTTATCATTGTGACAGTTCAAAGTCGAATTCATGTGATAAAAAAAGTACTAAAACAATAATATTCTATTATATTTATATAGTATATACATATGTAATATAACGTAGAATATTTACATTAATATTGCAATAAGGCAGCTTTGTCTGTCCGTTACGCTTTGTTGCATAAACTCCTAAAACAAATTGGATGGATCTTATCTTAGAAACTTCTCGTCCGATTTGCAAAATCCTTTTAGTGTTAGATAGTCCATTTATTAAGGAAGGCTCTAAGCTATATATTATCACGCTTCGTACAATAGACACGAAGTACCAATGAAAGATGTTGATAAATTCTTTTTACGAGCTTCCGATGCTGCGTAAACGGTTAAAGTTACGTAAAAATTATTTGTGACAGAATTGTTCCCCTTTAGATGTTGCAAAAAAAAGTCTTAAACAGTATATGACTATCTTTTAAAGGTGGCTCACTATAATAAAAAGGAATGAATCAAAATTATATATAATATTTAGGTGGGAGGTCACCGATAGTTTTCGCATATACTCTTCCTTCAATCGCTCTTGTCTTGTCCAAAATGTTTATAGTGCCAAAAGCATAAAGAAGATTACATTAGAAAAGATTATGTTGTCAAAATCACTAAGAAGGTTTCATTAGAAAAGTTTATAATGTCAAAAGCACAAAGAAGGTTATATTATAAAAATTATATTGACAAAAGCACTAACGAGGTTTCATACGAAAGGTTCATAATGTCAAAAGCACAAAGAAGATTCAATAGAAATGTTTGTGTTGTCAAAAACATAAAGAAGGTTATATTAGTAAGTTTATATTTTCAAAAGCACGAAGGAGGTTTCACTAGAAAAGTTTATAATGTCAAAAGCACAAAGAAGATAACATTAGAAAAGTTTTTATTGTCAGTACCACAAAGAAGGTTATATTAGAAAATTTATATTGTGAAAAGCACGAAGGATGTTTCATTAGAAAACTTTATATTGTCAAAAGCACGAAGGATGTTTTATTAGAAAACTTTATAATGTCAAACGCACGAAGAAGATTATATTTGAAAAGTTTGTATTGTCAAAAGCACAAAGGAGGTTTCGTTAGAAAAGTTTATATTGTCGTAATCACTGTTAACAACTCTCAACACCTGTATTGTATTTGTCATATACACTCTTTTGTTTATTATTACAGTTTGTGGTCAAATTAACAACATATTAAGATACTATTTATCAGACATTTAGCAAACGAAAGAGTTTTTATATAAAACAGTTTCTAAAGAGGTTTTTTTATCAATAATTAATTATTTAATCGCGTGGCGGATAATTAATAGTGTATTGGCGAAATATGTGATAATAAAAGTATAGTCTTTGACAATTTAACCATAATAATGTTCATACGTATAATATAAATTATTTACGGTTGAATTTCGACCACTAGTTATTATAAAAATATATGTAACAATGCAATTTAGTGCCATAAAGTCTACGTGACGAAACACTGATTGTACATTAGTTACGTAAAGATTGTACGATTGCGTTGCTTATAGAAAGTAGATATTTCCTTATAATCCGTTCGTGTGTTTAGGTAATCCGTTGCGTCACTGATTTCCGTGTGTTATGATAAAATATATAATAAACAAGTAATATAAAAGAAACAATTAATTTAATCAGTTAACTACTTAGCTCCTATATGTATACTTTAATACATCCAGTTTCTAAATTATAGTGAATCCAGATTATGTGAAATTGGAACCCACTAAAACCCTCTCTAACCCACCAAGACCCCCTTTCATATGCAAGTATTAGGAGTTAAAAAACACGTCATATAAAAACAATCCAATCAATCAATTCATCGCGTATCTTCTAAAACCTATCTCTAAGATGGGGTAATGCCAGGTTATGTGAAATTGAGACCCAGTAAAACCCTCTCGAACCCACCAAACCTTCCTTTCCTAACCATAAGCATAAGCATAATTTTTTTGAAGCAAGTAGCTTCAAAAAAATAAGTAATATAAAAACAATTAATCCAATCATCATCGGGTATCTACTAATCTTTCTCTTAATGGGGGTAAAACCAGATTATGTAGGATTGGAATCCACTAAAACCCTCTCTAACCCACCAAAAACCACTATTTTCATCTGCAAATACTAGGAGGCAGATAACCAAGTAATATAAAAACTAGCAATCCAAACACACAATTCATCGAGTATCTTCTGAGATCAATGTCTACGTGGTGGAGAGACCAAGTTATGCGGGGCTGGAACCCACTAAAACCTTGCCTGACCCACCAAAACCCACTTTCATATGTACGTACTAGGTAATATAAAAACAATAAATCCAATCAGTAAATACATCGCGTATGTTCTAAGGTCTATCTCTAAGACATTGTAAAGCCAGGTTATGTGGGACTCAAACCTACTCTAACCCACCAAAACCCCCTTTCATCTGCGAGTATCAGGAGTCCAAGAAACAAGTAATATATAAATCAATTAATCCAATCAATCAATTCATCGGGTATCTTCTAGAATCTATCTCTAAGTTGTGGTAAAGCCAAGTTATGTGTGGCTAAAACCCACTGAACCCTCCCTAGCCCCGCATAACCCCTTTTATTTTCACGTATTGGGAGACTAAAAACAATAAATCCAATCATTCAATTTTCCACTAAAAACATTTGTAAATACTATTACAGAAGCCGAACCTCAAGGATTGTCCGGCTGGCAAGAGCCTTTGACAAACTTCGACGGGTGGATATGCAAATTGAACGGATATATGGAAATAAGGTAAATTACAAAACTTTCAGCGTAAAAAGTAACAACCTCAGTTAACAATCGCTGTTATCCGACCTACCCTCCTCTATTACATATAAAGTTTACCGAGCGAAATATAAAAGCGATCGTTGTTTTTATTATCAAAGTAATATGAATATTGTAATATTTACACTTATTTCAATAAAAATTTACATATTTTTTTTCAGATCTTCTCGTGATAAGTCATTAGAAACGATTAAAGAAGATTCCAGAACATCAAACGTCACGAACGCAATTCCATTAAAAAAAATTGAAATAAGTTCTTTACCGTTGCATCATCTTTTGGTCGATGGTTTACGGATAGAAAATTTCGAATCTAATAAAACCAGAACGCCTGTGATAAAGAACCTACATATTTTTTTTAATTCACTAAGAAACGGCGACGAATTTGTTGATAAAGACTACTTAGTAATCAAATATACGAGATCAAAACTTTTATTTTGTTTCATTTTCTCCGCTCACACAATATTTAATTGAAAGTGCATAGAAATTCGAAGTTGCTTTTGGACTCCGTATTTAGTGATCGTCTACGTTGCGAAAGGAGTCTACTTTGCTAAATTTAAAGTGAGTCATGAATAGTTTTGAAGATCTATTGAGGAATGTGTGTTTAGTAGTCTTAAATTATATTTGCTTTTATTAAGACACATCAGTTAAAATATTACAAAGTCTATAATATAAAGCACAAACATTTTTTGTGTCTTTGCAGTCATGAGTTCTAGTCTTTTAAGAAAATAGTATACCATCTAAAAATACCTAACTCATTGATAGCTAGACTGATTTCTTTTTATTTTACTAATCTTTTTAAAATCAAGGGCAACTTGACAACATAATACAATGTGAGGATAAATAAGACGATTTTGAATATATGTTAATATATACGTAAAGCAAAAACTTCATGCACGTTTTTACGAAAATTGCGCGGATGGAGGAGTATAAAAATTCTCAATGTGTACAATTGTAAAAAATACGCATAAAAATTATTATATAACTTAAATATACAATTAAAAGTTGTAAGTATTGAAGAGTTCCGTCACTTTGTCATGGAATCCATCATCAGAACCTAACCAAACTATCACAAAACAACCCTTGAAGTATATTCTTTGCAATAAAAAAAGAATGATCGAAATCGGTTGGCGTGATCATGAGTTATTCGTCCATTTGTCGCGCACATGCTTAATGCAAATTTAACGCTTATCCAGTTTTGTCATGGATGCCACCATCAGAACTGGTTTAAAAAAAATGGGACCCTATGACGAGCACCACCTTTCATTTAAAAAAAAATCATCAAGATCGGTCCACTCAGTCGGGAGATATGAGGTAACAAACATAAAAAAAAATACAGTCGAATTAATAACCTCCTCCTTTTTTTGAAGTCGGTTAAAAAAAGTTTGTATTGTCAAAAGCACTAAGGAGGTTACGTTAGTAAGTGTATAGTCCTTGTATGGGTATAGAGTTGTCTTGATTTATTTCAATTGATCCTTACTCATATTATTGTTACTCATGTCGCACGCTATCGATGGCGTAGGTGTTATGTGGCAGTTAAACACATCCTTTTTGTTAAAAACTATTTATTCACTTAACTTTATAATTTAAAATAAAACTAAACAATAACTTAATTACGATTTAAAAGAAACAGAGTAATGAGAAACAGAGTAACAATATAATAACTAAGAGTGTTGGATATAGAATGTGTGTGTAATTGGGAATGAGGGAGTATTTATATAGGACGATGTGGTAGGGATGAGACATGGATGGTGTGAGAGGGTTGTTAACTTAACTAGCTTGTTTATTGTAACGAACCTTATCTAGTAATTGATGTTTACAATGATAATGAATGAATACTAGTGAGAATATGGAATGACAATACTGAATGTTACTAAGCTAGGTATTTTATATGTATAGATATTAGTATTATATAACATAGGGACTCATTTAATAGGTATACAGATTATTACAACTTCATGAAGTGAAACTTACTCGAAATGATTAAAAATGCTACCCACAAGCACTATTCCATGCAGACGAAATCACGGGCACAGCTAGTATTAATTTTTATACTAATTACTAACACAACTGCTTATAATTGTTATAAGGAAAAAACATAGAGAATAATTAAGTATTACCTAAGTGTGTAAAAAATAAGTGGAAGCTGTAAATTACCAGATATAACATGCACTTCATTAATTTTTTCGTCTGTTGTTGAAGTGCTCGGGCGTCCGGCACGCTCTTCGTCGTTCACATCTTCTCGGCCTTCTGAGAACATTTTGTACCACCGATAAACGTTGCTTCGGTCCAAGGTAGCTTCTCCGTATGCCACAGTCAACATTCGGAATGCATCCGCGCACTTAATTTCGTTTTTCACACAAAATTTGATACAGGTTCTTTGATCCATTTTTTTGAATAGGTAAAAATCGAAGACGATCCAAAACACGTGCAAGCAAAGCAGCTGTCAACAATTAAATGAACATTCAAAATGGCCGAGCTTGTCGGCATAAGTGAGAGACATGAGTACCAACATAACGCCACAAAAAATTCGAAATTCGAATATACGTAACCCCTTTTTGAACACACCTCGTATTAGCGGAATACTAATAACAACGGAATATTCCTTTTCATGAAAGAAGTCCCGCGGTGATTTTTGGAACTAATTTTGACAGGTCGGCCATGTTGTCGTTAATCGATGTTATCAAGTTCGTTTGTTGTTGTTATGTATCTGTGAACTCTGTAGTTAGTCTATGATTAGATGGTATCTATGATAGTATAGACTAGACCTGATCCCTGCCCAATCGCAGCTTCGGCGCGGTGGGAGGGGGGATTATTTTTATTTATTTATTTATTTATCTTCACACACTAACCTAAAATATTACAAAACAAACAAACAAATGTATACATATATAAATATATATAGACATTTGTTTGCTGATACACAAGTGATAATACATAAAGAAAAAGTAAAAAATAAAATTTTGGCCTTAAAGTTAAACCATACAACATATACTTAATAATTATTATGTAGACTGTGTAGTTTGTGCAATATTTTTAATTGTATAATCCAGTGAACTCCACACTTGCAAGATTACTGTTTATTCAATTATACTATCAATTGTGCCTCATTGGTCTAGTGGTTAGCATGTTCGACTACAGACATGAGGTCCTGGGTTCGAGTCCCCGGTCGGGCCAATTCGATATCGATATTGAGTTTTCTATTAAGATTTTCTCAATATTTGCCCGAAGTTGGGAAGTTGGCGGTGTGATCCACCCCCGTGCCTCGGAGAGCACGTTAAGCCGTCGGTCCTGCGCCTGATCTCTCTGGTCGTGTCGGATTCCCGTCACATCGGACTATGAGAGTGAAGGAATAGAGAGTGCACTTGTGTACTATACCTGCCAATCCGCAGTGGAGCAGCGTGGTGGGTCTATGCTCTAAAAACCCTCGCTCCTCGGAGTGAGGAGGCCTGTGCCCAGCAGTGGGACGTTAAAGGGCTGCTACTTACTTAAACTAATAGTAATAATGCGAGCCCGGCTCACTTCATAAACTATACCGCTATAAGTAAATCAAATCATATCCAAAGCACTTTTGAATCCTTATTAGTCTGTCCGTTGGTAACAATTCTATCACCGGTTCAGAAAGCTAATTCCGCTGAGTAGAAACCGGAAAGAAACTCAACGGTTACTCTTTTAAATATAATTACTATCAATGCCCCGCGTAAATACCGATCTCTTGGTGGAAAGTCGGATTACAGAATTATTTCCGTTAACATAAAAGTTGTATTTCACTTAGTTTTTAATTACCTCCTTTCAGATCACGAGATACTCGTACATTACATTCATAATCTAATCAATATGCAGATTTTACTCCCCAACGTAGGTAAAAGGTAAAGGTAAGTAGCAGCCCATTAACGTCCCACTGCTGGGCACAGGCCTCCTCACTCATATGAGAGAGGGTCATAGACCCACCACGCTGCTCCACTGCGGATTGACTCATAGTCCCATGTGACGGGAATCCGACACGACCGGATTTATAGGATTTGAATAAATACAGATGAGGGAATAATATGATTGGATTATTGTTGGCACTTAGAAATTGTAAGAAGTTGTTATAATGGCATAACTACAGAAGTTGGAGATATAGTGTCTTGGACTTTTTTATAGATATTAATACGATCTATAATATTGTAGAACATTTTTTTGTTCTGTCATCAATAGTTTCCGCAGCACACGCGATGACAGAATTTTGGTAACAATTTTTTTCACACCCTGGGTTACATTAATGAAGTTTTCTTCAGGTTCCCTATTTCTTTTGATAAATTAGCAAAGTCTATGTCGCTCAGTGAAAATGCAGCTTTCTTATGCTGAAAACAATTTCGAAATCGGTCCAGTAGTTTTTGTGTGAAAACGTTACAAACATACATACAAAAACACAATTGTTTCCTCTTTATAATATAAGTTTAGATATCATTACCCGTTAATTTTTAAACCCAAAACTAGCGATAAGTATGCCTTTTGTACATGCGTTTATTAATAGTATTACATTTAGTTTTAAATTAAATTAAAGTACAGCCACAAACAATACAAATGGACTTTGAAATGAAAATAAAACAACTTTACAAATAAACAGGTCAATAATCTCCGATATGTTTATATTATCATCGGACGTCTAAAGGACGAAGCCCTAAATCTTTAACATTTCAAATACTATTGATGCATCGATAATTTAAATGTGTATTCATTATGAAACTAATTACAAAGTCCTTTACGAGTGACGTCACAGGTTTTAATGAGGCATTATTGTTGACTTTGTTTTGCGTAGAGATGGCAACATTAATGAATTGTTAATAAATATAAATTCTAACAAAAAAAGAACCGCCTTCAAAACAAACTTACAAATACATTAATATGCTCTAAAAAGTACTTCAAGGGTTGTTTTGTGATAGTTTGGTTAGCTTCTGATGATAGAATCCATGACAAAGTGACGGAACTCTTCAATTCTTAGGAGCAAATGAACGATACTCGACAGAATCTTCTATAGGCTATCCAGATATTTGAGTTGCCTACCGTAACTTCGGTATGGTCAAGTGCTAGTCGTAGTTAAATATGAAGATCAATGGAACTCCTCAACGGCTTACAGTAAGGGTGCGGTTTAAGGCAGAAAATATAAGTGTCTGTAATCAAATAGCAATGAGCTTACGTTTGCTGCTGCATTGCAACACGTTTTTGGTGTACACATATTGAGACAAATTTGTTAGTTTACTTCGGATTCACTAAAAATAAAAAAATAAATATAAATTTTAACAAAAAAAGAACCGCCTCAAAACAGAATTACAAATATATTAATATGCTCTAAAAAGTAAGAAATAATTGCGTATTCTTTTATAGTGTTCTTCGTATTCTTATATTCGGAGTCGGCGTCAGCCAAGGTTTGATTTTTTGTTAAAATTTTTATTTATTTATTGATTTTTAGTGAATCTGAAGTAAACTAACAAATTTGTCTCAATATGTGTACACCTAAAAACGTGTTGCAATGCAGCAACAAACGTAAGCTCATTGCTATTTAATTACAGACACTTATATTTTCTGCTTTAAATCGCACCCTTACTGTAAGCCGTTGAGGAGATCCATTGATCTTCATATTTAATTACGACTAGCACTTGACCATACCGAAATTACGGTAGGCGACTCAAATATCTGGATAGCCTATGGAAGATTCTTTCGAGTATCATTCATGTGCTCCTAAGGTTTGAAGAGTTCCGTGACTTTGTCATGGAATCCTTCATCAGAAGCTAACCAAACTATCACAAAACAACCCTTGAAGTACTTTTTAGAGCATATTAATGTATTTGTAAGTTTGTTTTGAAGGCGGTTCTTTTTTTGTTAGAATTTATATTTATTAACAATTCATTAATGTTGCCATCTCTACGCAAAACAAAGTCAACAATAATGCCTCATTAAAGTCTGTGACGTCACTCGTAAATTAATGAACATGCTGGATAAATGAATGTATTTTTGGCATAGTTGGTCAAAGGTGCAGGTTCCAAAAACAATGATTGGTGCCTTACACTGGTGTTCCTGTGACACTTGAAATAAATATTGCTCAAGAGGAATTTGGCGTCAACTAAGTTATGAAGAATTTCAAATAAAATATATGGTGTCTGATTTTTCTTCTTATTTCTAAGAGATTTCATTGAATATTGTTTGTGTCATTGCCAGAATAACTTTTTCTATATTGTTTTATTCACGCTCAAAATGAAACCAAACGTTTGATAACCCTTTGATACCATATAATCCACATGGCTAGTAAAAGTTAGTTTATGGTCTAAGTGGACCCCTAAATCTCTGATTAACGATACTCTGTTTAAGGCTGTATTGTTCAACATATAATGAAAAATTACTGGATTTATTTATTGGTTTTATATATTGTAAAAGCAAAGCCGTACTCGTCTCGATACAATTATTTATTCCTTCTTTACCAGATTTTCCTTAGTAACAGTTGTACAGCCATTCAATCTTCCACAGGAAGTCGTAATTCAAACATAAATCACTTTCTTCTAATTTTCAATACGGAACGTAATTCCAGCCTTGCTTGCCAGTAACAACGCGCCGACCACTGAACTGAGCATAAATCCTCTTTGGCGCTCTGGATACCGTCTACCCACTTGTCCGTCACTATAATATAATAGCTATCGCACTCCGCTGCTAAAACTGCGCGTAACAATATTTTTTATTTTTTATTTTTATATTTTGACCGTAATCTCACTGTAGGCGACGCGAAATTATTGTTATTTTACCAGTGACAATGGTATACGTAATCTATGTGCGACGTAAAATTATATGATTGTATCTGTTTTCTGGGACCAATAAACGCTCGACACGACAGGGTTTGCGTCATCTTATGGGCGGGGCGCAACAGGAATCCTTTGGAAAAAACTCTCTGCTGCAACGGCTCTCGAAGCGTACACATCGTTACCAAAATTCTTCGAGAACCGTCAATCCAACCGATCCCTGCACAGAGGCGACGCATTCCCCGCTTTTTCGAGCACAATCATCTGCGTGGTTTTATTCTGCCGAACCCCTACACTCATCTAAAGGTAACTGATGATTCACTCTAAAATGGAAGGGCACTGCCCTGTTAAGAAGCAATTTGCACATTATAGTTTCATAGACACATTTTGAAGGGGTTATGGTAAATACTTTCACCAGTCTTTAAAAATAATTTTGCTGCACATGGACGTTACTCATGTTTAGACCATAATCTATATTTAACTTTAATCCACTTCAAGCTAATCAGGAAAGGATAAAACTTGAACGATGGTTACCTCGTGAATTGAGTGAATAGAATTTGCAAACACGCGTTGACTGCTGTGTTAATCTGCTCAACCAACAAAATAATGAAGGGATTTTAAATAGGATCATTACTTGTGAATAATAATGATGATGATAACAAAAAAAAAAAACAAAACACCCGACTGAGTTTGTTGTGGGCTCTTCTCAGATCAGGGCGCGAAGGAACCCTCGTAACTTTAGATTTTAAGTCGTTCTGGATTATCATCATGAGACGTACATTAGAATTAGAGTGTGGAAAAGAAAAGAAAAAAAAAATATTTGACGATTCAAAAGTGCTGTAATATGCCTACTTGAATAAAGATAAAAAAAAACAAGATGAAAAGTGGATACAATACTATAATCAGAAGCGCTCATCGCAATAGCTGAACTTGACGACCCAGACAAATCCAGCCTTAAACGAAAATTGTGGGTATTTGATGAACTAGCGCCAGAGCTTTTTAAAATCTGGCTAAACGTTACGGCAGATATCTATTATCAGCAACTGCAAACCATGAAGGAAGAACTACCTGCTTCACGACAAAGGAAGACCACACACTGCACAACAAACAACCGCTGAGTTAGATGAGCTGCAATTGGAATGTCTGCGACATCCAACGTACTGCCAGGACCTTGCTCCAGTTTGCTATAGTCAATATTTTAGTTTTTTGAAAGGATTTTTATCTTGTTACGCCAAGTATAACTTCTAACGCGTGTGCAAAGGTACACGCACACACACTTTTTTTGGAATTCTAAATCAAATCAAAAATATCTTTATTCAAGTAGGCATATAACAGCACTTTTGAATCGTCAAATTATATTTTTTTTTCCACACTCTGATTGTAACGTCTGATCATGGTACTCAAGATCGGCTTAAAATCTAAAGTTACGAGGGTTCCTTCGCACCCTGATCCGAGAAGAACCCACAACAAACTCAGTCGGGTATTTTTTTTACCATCATCTTTACAATAATATATTAGTTTACTATATTTCAATTAAAATTAGAGCAATTCCTTCAGTCCCAGGCGTTTCTATCGTCTAGGTAATGTTGCAACTTATAATACGATTTCTCTATCAACTTTCTTTTAACGAAGACTTTGAATTTATTAATTGACATCTTTAGAAAGATTCGTACATCTTAAAAGGGAAAAAGTTCATCTCCGATGCAGGCTTTTTTTGTAAAAGGATCAATGAACTACGTTTGAGTTGGCAAAAGTGCATGGATAGACCATCCATGCATTGATTAAGTAAATATATTTTACAAAAAAATTTACTTTAAATAGTAATAGGTCCGTCGTTAGAGCAGACAAGATTCGACCTGTGCATTAAAAATCCCTGATACAAATGAAATTGGCGTTTTTACGGGAGGAGTATAGTCAGTTTTTTTGTAAAATATATTTACTTAATCAAAGCATGCATGTACTATCCATGCACATTTGCCAACTCATTCGTACTTCATAGATCTTTTTACTAAAAAAACCATGGGGGCGAGAATCAATAAACTCTTTGAACTCTTTCTCTTTGGAATACTGCATTGGAGTTGAACTTTTTTCCTTTTAAGATGTACAAATTCCAAAAAAAAAAGTCTGTGTGTACCTATGTACACGCGTTAGAATGATATGCTGGTAACCAGACCGTCTGCTCTATGAGATTAAGAGTGTAGTCAGAGAATCTCTTGGTTTTCTTTTTACGGGCTTTGAAATACTTGGTTCCAGCCGTATGGATAGTTTCTAATAGTAAGTAGCAGCCCATTAACGTCCCACTGCTGGGTACAGGCCTCCTCACTCCGAGGAGCGAGGGTTAGAGCATAGACCCACCACGCTGCTCCACTGCGGATTGGCAGGAGAGAGATCAGGCGCAGGACCGACGGCTTAACGTGCTCTCCGAAGCACCGGGGTGGATCACACTGCCAACTTCCTAACTTCGGGCAAATATTGAGAAAATCTTAATAGAAAACTCAATATCGATTTTTGAATCGGCCCGACCCGGGACCTCATGTCTGTAGTCGAACATGCTAACCGCTAGACCAATGATTCTTCAGTTTTTCGTCCACAACTACAAAATCAATCATACTTCTAGCATTTCCTTCTTCTCTTGTATACACATAAATCTCCTTATGCTCAAACATAGTGTTTGCCACAAAAAGACTATGTTCCACACATATTCCAAGCAGACTTCTTCCATTTTCATTCACCCGTTTGTCACCAAACATACCAAGAGTCCTTTCATATCCATCACGTTTCACACCTACCCATCCATTAAAATCTCCTAACATAATTATTCGTTCATTTGATTCACATTCATTCAACGTATTACTCGGGCTTTCCCAAAACGCATGTATTTCTTTTTGGGCTTTATTGGACTTTCTCGTGCCCAGATCCGTCGGAGCATAAGCACCCAAGACAAAGATCCGAGTAAGTCCAACTTTTAGCCTGATCCAGATGAGTCTAGGACTCACGTATTTCACTTCTTTCACACAATCATCCATTCTTTCGGAAAGTATGATACCAACTCCCTGACAGCCTCTCTTATCACTGCTTACACCAGACCAGTAAGCTGTGTAAGGGCTATGTTTCGTGGTATCACATCCTTTCCTCTTTGTCTCATTCACGCAGAGTACATCTATGCACCTATCATGCATCATCTGGCATACTTCATCAATCTTTTCATTCATTCCTCCTCTTACATTCAAAGTAGCAAAGCGGCTCTCGGTAGCCCGCTTTTCGCCCCCATTAGGAACGTGACGTGATGGATTGCGAATCTCATCGCCGCCATTTTTGGAATGTAATAATATCACCATTGCGTTCCCACGAGTAGCAAGGGAACATAGGTCCATTCTGGCAGAGCCCCGCATGCCAGAATAAGGCTAGCCTATTTCTGGGTTCGCCCGGTCCCAGGGCCACCGCTTGCGACTAGGCAAATGCCCCTAGCCATGAGTCCCTCGGCACGGTACACCTTGGACTGGCAGGAATGGGTAGGAAAATGGAATAAATGGGCGGAACGGGTTAAAAGACAGGAACTTTTGAAGGAAGAGAAAGAAAAATGGTAGTAGGAGGATATTACTGACTCTGATAAGATTCAGTAATAGCTCGGGGAGCCGGGGTCGCATACCCGTGTACCATACTATGACTATCGGAGAGATAGACAAAGATGTGTACCCCCTGATTACTGATAGGGTATCCCTATTGTTTTTTTGAGAAAGTAATATAGCCTGTCGCTCAGTGAAAATGCAATCCAGCAGCTTTTGCGTGAAAACGTAACAAACTTACCTACTTACTTACAAAACCACAAAAGTTCCCTTTTCAACCGACTTCCAAAAAAGGAGGAGGTTATCAATTTATATCTCATATCTCCCGACTGGGTGGACCGATCTTGATATTTTTTTTTTATATGGAAAGTGGTACTCGTCATAGGGTCCCATTCTTTTTAAATCACGTTCTGATGGCATCCATGAGAAAGCCGGATAAGTCTTAAATTGGCATACGCCAACCAATTTCGATGATCCATTTTTTTTTTAATGGAAAGGGTAATTTTATACTTCAAGGGTTAAATAAATAGAAATAAAACGATTACTATGAAAAATGCCACGAGCGTATATTGGTTTACAAACGGGTTTACAAACAATCGAGAACATTATAAACATCAATGCGTTTTTATATGCCAACACTCCCCACAGAACGCATTCATTTTACCGATATAAAACAAAATTTCATTTCATACTCTTCTTGCATAGCCTTCGTTCATTGGTCAGCATCAGATGAAGATAATGCATCTTCTGCTGATTGTGGATTATTTAAAAAGTATTGGACAGTAGCAGCCTACATCACGATCATCAGTTTCTGCATACCGAACAGCTCTCCGTGGACGTAAATTCATATTTCTTATGGTGTCTCATATTCAATTGATTGCTCTGGTGGATGATTGAGCCTACCGAGGTGTGCCACGAATGTGCCTGAGCCGTTGACACGACCCAACACACGCTTGGGGCGTGCCCAGCCTGGAGTATTGAGCTTGCCGCGCTCGTGACGATTATTGGTGTGGATCTCTCGCTCCCCACCGTCTTTAGAATGATGGTGAGCTGCGAGAGAGCATGGTGGGCTACGCTCTCCTTCTGCGGAGATGTCATGTCGCGGAAGGAGATGGCGAAAAAGTTGAGGAAAAACTTGAAAAACGTGACTACTTCAACCGTTCGCAGGAGAAGGCCGAGAAGGAGGCGAGAGGCTACGATCGCCGTCTCCCTCCTTAGTTGTGACTTTTGGGTAACGCAAGCGGGGTCCGTTGCCCAAAATGGTCCCGCGAGGTAGATCCGAATGATGTAGGAGCACCTCTGGGTTTTAGCGGGTATGAGTCCGGCATACCCTGGAACATCCTCCCGAGTATTAAAGGTATCCAAGAGGAATTAGCATTTCCTGGATTTTGAGTCCCAGTATTCTTTTCCAATTATAATCTTTAATAAATTCTGCAATCTTCAATTTATTTTTCAAAAGATAAACATGAACTCGTCTTGTGTAATTGTTCGCGCCATCTGTAAGTTTTCGAGGTAATAACTCGCTAACATGCGTTAGAGGGCGCCACCTGCGCCAGCTGTCATCGACCAAAAGGGGTTACCTTCGGAGCCATAAGGGCCCGCCTCGTGTATTTTCGGTGAAAAGTGTAGTTTTCCATGCGGTTTAGGTATTTTAATTGCGATTGGTGAAGTCAACGTAGTAAAAACCAGCAGTTTGCCCCCTTTCTCGAATTAGACGAAGAGCGGCAGGTCACGCGTCCGGAGTTCATTAAGGTCCATGTGGTGTGCCTTACTTATTGAACATTTCTGTGCCTGGTGGGTCACAGGTCCACCTTGGAGTGCATACGGACGACCAGCGTCGCCGATAGCAGCTCTCCGCGTCGCCTTGCAGGTCACGTAAGACACATATCACACACTACACGATCATAAACACACCCCTACGTGAACAGCCTGCCAGGAGGCGTCGCCGCCCGAGGAGACCAGCGAACGGGATTCGAGATAGGTGCCGATTCACATCTGTTTCGTGGAAGCTCACCCCTTAGGTGGAATTTTCCCCGACAGACTCTCCTCCCGCCGTCTCGGGAACCGACCCGACCTGGACTTCTTATGGGCCCGAATCCAGGGGTCGAGGTCAATTGATAGGGTCACGGCCGACGTCAACAGTAGTTATCTATCTAAGTAATAAAATATTTCATACCTTCCAAAGACTCTCCATTGGTCCACATATATCAGTGTGAACCAGTTGCAGTGTTTGTGAAGATCTTGAACCGTTCTTATCTACCTCGACTTCAGGCGCCGCTCTCTTCGACGGCGTCTACTCCGGCAGATGTCTGTTCACGTGAGATGTGTATTTGTATGCGTGTTATGGAATGTGTAGAGTGTATAACCTGCCAAAGCGCCGCGGAAAGACCGACGTCGGCGACGCTGCTTCACTCGTCTACTCCTTAAACCATCGGAAGGAAGGACTATTGCGGCCAACGCATGGGTGAGCTAGCCTAATCGCGTTATGATTCGCCACCTTTCACTAGGGCGCAACGAGAGCCTACAAAACGCGAGGATAGGGTTTCCGCTGGCCCCTCGAACCAATTAACGCGTAGGATCCCGCACTTTCTTACGAAAATCACTTAAAATCCCGAGACGGCCCTAGATCGCGCCCGTCGTCTGTCCGGTTCGCGGATGACAGCTCGCAAAGGATTCTAACAGCCACAGGTTAGCTATGCTCATAGATTATATTGCGCCATGCCCACAGAGCACCGATGCCCAGACCCATCGGGCGCGAACAGGTGCACTTGAAAAGTTTTAACTTCATACATCCAGTGACGCCTATTTGTCATATGCATTGAGGCACCGGAGTCGCATATACCATAGGTCCGGATTCATTGTCTTAGGAGTTGCTGAAAAATTGCATCACAACCTGTCTTACCTGAATTTCTATTACCATTTATCAATGAATTAGCCTTTTCCATACCTATTACAGGTAGCTGTTTCTTACCAGCAATAGTTATGGTATATATATCGGTGGGCGTGTAGCCACATATATCCAGTGACATCTATTTGTCATATACATGAAGATACCGGAGTCCAAATACAGCAGGTCCGGATTCAATGTCTGAGGAAATGCTGAAAAAACTGCAACAAAACCTTAATTTCCTTCTATATTTTTTTTCGGAGCTTGACAGTACTTAGCAATGTCTATGCTTATTACAATTATTATCTCTATTCATTCGGAGTCTTTTGTAGACCTTTGTTAAATCAGATTGATTTCTATGAATGACTTCCTTCCTTGTGAAGAATGCTGAATTACCACAGCATTGGAAATGGTGTATTTCGCTTATTTTCGTAGCATTGTCTTACGGCATACTGTTATGCGGTAAGGCGGCGGACATTGAAACTATATTTATCTTACAAAAAAAGAAAACCACGTGCCATGTATCAATTGAGATCTCGTGATTCTCTAAGAGATAAATTTAACGAAACATCAATTCTCACAGGACCGTCGCAATATATATGTCGGAGGGCAGATGTCTGTGGAACGCTGGCGCCATCTATCGGCGTGGGACAGAGTCAATGGTGGCAGTCCGGCGGGAGTCTCTCGGCAGTTGTCGGCAGAAGATGGTTCAGAAATCATTTCTCGGGTTGAGCATACAACTATCGGTGTTAGATTTACCTCTGCATAATTTTAAGAAATATGTCAAAAACATCCTTTTACAGAAGGCTTATTATAATGTTGAAGATTATTTAAGCGATAGAAATGTTTGGACTTGATTCCAGTTGCTCACAGAAGCAATATATTAATCATTGTATGAATTTAACGATATGTAATTTAATAAAATAGGTTATTTACTAAAAACTGTGAAAAATTTGTAAAGTTTGAATTTGAGCCTTTGTTGCTAAATAAATGAATTATTACACACACATATATATATATATATATATATAAAACATTGTAGCATACAAAACTATCTTTAAAAGAGTGACCGTTGAGTTTCTAGCCGGTTTCTTGTCAGCAGATTTAACTTTCCGAACGAACATACAGACGATTCAAAAGTGCTTGTTGGGCCTACTTGTATAAAAAATATTTTAGTTTGATTTGATTAGAATTACTTAAGATAAATCATTGTATAAGTCTTGAGGTATTCAATAAATCATTATAAATTATACATGTTCACGTAGAAATGGCTTCTACCGGATCACTTCGTGAGACGCAACAGCTCAAATCCAAACTTGCGTGAATGCCCTTTATTCAAATATCTCAACGTCACTTCATAAATTATTTTGATGCCTCCTCGCAAACAGTTATGTGTCTTACCAGTTCACTTTTACTTTTGGATGCATACTTGCATGAATTACATGAAAATAAGAATTAATTGGCGTGAATTCTCATATGTCTTACTAGATCTCGTTTTTCTCTGCCTGCATACTCGCACAATTCACATGAGAAAGGCTTTTCACCGGTGTGAAGTGTCATGTGTCTTAATAGACCTCCTTTTTGTGTGGATGCATATTCGCATAATTCACACGAGAAAGGCTTTTCACCGGTGTGAATTCTCATGTGTCTTAATAGACCTCCTTTTTGTTTGAAAGCATACTCGCATAATTTACACGAGAAAGGCTTTTCACCAGTGTGAATTCTCATATGTTTTACTAGGGATCCCGTTTCTCTGCATGTATACTCGCATAATTTACAAGAGAAAGGCTTTTCACCGGTGTGAATTCTCATGTGACTTACTAGGCTTCCTTTTTCTCTGCACGCATACTCGCATAATTTACACGAGAAAGGCTTTTCACCAGTGTGAATTTTAATATGTCTTACTAGATATCGTTTTTCTCTGCATGCATACTCGCATAATTTACACGAGAAAGCCTTTTCACCGGTGTGAATTCTCATGTGTCTTACAAGGCTTCCTTTATGTTTGCATGCATACTCGCATAATTTACACGAGAAAGGCTTTTCACCGGTGTGAATTGTCATGTGACTTACAAGCATTCCTTTTTCTCTGCATGCATACTCACATAAGTTACACGAGAAAGGCTTTTCACCGGTGTGGATTCTCATGTGTTTTAATAGATCTCCTTTTACTCTGCATACATACTCACATAAGTTACATGAGAAAGGCTTTTCACCGGTGTGGATTCTCATGTGTTTTAATAGATCTCCTTTGGCTCTGCATGCATACTCACATAAGTTACACGAGAAAGGTTTTTCACCGGTGTGGATTCTCATGTGTCTTAATAGATCTCCTTTTACTCTGCATGCATATTCACATAAGTAACATGAGAAAGGCTTTTCAACGGTGTGAATTCTCATATGTCTCGCTAAACTAACTTTAGTTTTGAATGTATTATCGCATGAACTACATGAAAAACGCTCCTCAATTGTGTGGTTTTTCAAATGATTTATAATACTATCGCGTTTGCTACATTTATATTCGCAATGCTCACAAAAATACTCTTGAAGTTTATCAGTAACTTTCTCTACAAGCTTGAATAGGTTTTCTGCCTCACAATCTATAGTATTTTTCTTTTCGAGGGTAATTTCGTATAGTTGAGTCGGCAACATATTTACTGAAATCAAATTTGTCATTTTTAAACATTAAAATAACGGTTAGCAACAAGAGGTGCGGTAAACGTGTATTTTATGAGTACATGCGCTCATTTAAGCTCTGGAGTGGTTAAACTGCACAATATTTTGTGCACTTCAATGTAATACTTATTGTTGGGCATACTCATTATCGGCCATTTATTCGCTTCTCGACTCCACTACCAAAGCTGTAAACCGCATAGAAAACAAAGGATGTTGTGTCTTGAGAAGTAAAGCAATTTTTCAGATAACATGGGGTATGAGGAAGATACAGAATAGAATAAAGCAAAGTGAGAACATGGTAGTTATGTCTTAGTGTCATGGGTAACCCTTTAAGCTGCGCTCGATATTCGCTTACATGATCAAACTTCCGCAGGCCGTAAACAAATCCTATACAGAGATTTTGCATTCGTTCCAATGTGTCTAAAAGTTATTGGTTGGCATCAATATAACGAATATCCGCATAGTCTAAAATTGGCAATAGTAATGTTTCTGCTAAGGAAATTTTACTTTTTAGTGGGAGGAGATTTTTCCACCGTCCTAAAGTACCGACTGCCGCAAAAAGACGTCGACTTCATTCACTTGTGGTCTCCAAGAAAAGGAAGAGTCCATTATCAGACCAAGATTTTTTACATTATCTTTAAGAGGTAAAACTGTGCCATTTACCAAAACTAGTGGTAGTGTGCCAATATCTCATTTGCATAGCTGTCTGGGATCACCCATAATTGCTAGTTGTGACTTATTATTCTTTAGTGAAAGATCATGTGATTTGTTTCAACAACCAATTTCCTAGCGGTCAGAATTGACCGTGTTGAAACCAACAAAAATTTGATCCACAGGCATCGAAGTGTACGAGGTGTGTTCAAAAAGTATCGCGAATTTTGTGTTTTTTCAAAAATTATTTATTTATTCATGAATATCTATTTTGTCCCCTTCAAAGTAATCCCCATGAGATATTATACACTTGTGCCAACGGTTTTTCCAATCTTCGAAGCACNCCGCAAGAGGTGCGGTAAACGTGTTTGTGTTGTTGTGTTTGTGTTTTGTTTTATGAGTAAATGCGCTCATTTAAGCTCTTGAGTGGTTAAACTGCACAATATTTTGTGCACTTCAGTGTAATACTTATTGTTGGGCATACTCATTATCGGCAATTTATTCGCTTCTCGACTGCACTACCTAAGCTGTAAACCGCATAAAAAACAAAGTATGTTGTGTCTCCAGAAGTAAAGCAATTTTTCAGATAACATGGGGTATGAAGAAGATACAGGATAGAATAAAGCAAAGTGAGAACATGGCAATAGTAATGTTTCTGCTAAGGAAATTTTACTTTTTAGTGGGAGATTTTACCACCGTCCTAAAGTACCGACTGCCGCAAAAAGACGTCGACTTCATTCACTTGTGGTCTCCAAGAAAAGGAAGAGTCCATTATCAGACTAAGATTTTTTACATTATCTTTAAGAGGTAAAACTGTGCCATTTACCAAAACTAGTGGTAGTGTGCCAATATCTAAGTTGCATAGCTGTCTGGGATCACCCATAATTGCTGGTTGTGACTTATTATTCTTTAGTGAAAGATCATGTGATTTGTTTCAACAACCAATTTTCTAGCGGTCAGAATTGACCGTGTTGAAACCAACAAAAATTTGATCCACAGGCATCGAAGTGTACTCGTAGATCTGTAAATCATCCGCGTAAAGGTGAAAGGAGCAGGAAAGGGAAATAATGTAGATTGCAAAGAGGAGAGAGTACACCTCCTTGCAGAACACCGGCACGCAGTTCACGAGAGGCGGATTTATTATAATCCAAACGAACACACTGACACCGATTCGATAATCAACTGTATTAAACGCATTACTGAAGTCTAATAGAACAATAATGGTAACGAGCTGGTTGTCAAAACCATACCGACTATCATCACAAATATGAGTAAGTGACAGTACTATGTCCTGTTTGAAAACCAGACTGAAGATGATTTAAGATTGTTTTTACCAAGAAATAGACGAAGTTGAACATATACAATTCTCTCTGCAACCTTACTTAAAAAGCGGAGAATTGAAATTGGGCGATAATGTGTGAAGGAAGTGGGATTGGTGGTTTTAGGAACGGGTATAACATATGCTGAGGGCGAAAGTGTTAGACATCATTGAGTAATTAAAGATATGGGCGAGAGTAGAGGTCACTTTATGCAATGCTAGTAACATTTTTCGACTTATGCCATCGTTACCTGTAGCATCAGATTTAATGGCGAGGATGTGTTTTGTATGGAGTCTATAAAAAGTATGAAGTTTTTTTGGCATGTTTAGTTAAAACATTATCAGAAAGGGTCAATCAAAATCAAATCAAATTTGATCATGGCCCAAATTAACTTTAAGTACTCATGCAAAGAAACAACAGCAATCTAAGCCAATCATCCAATGTAGAATATTAGGACTGTCACTATCTATACACGTTATAAATATATACCAGTAACAGATAACGTTTATCAATAGTTCTACTTTTATATAACTGTCTTAAAGATCTAACGTTAGTAAATAATATGACATTTATAACTTTAAAGAAAGACTAGTTATTTCATTGCATTATACCACTTACCAGACGTATGAGGGTAGTCAACAGAGGAATCACCACCCACGTCTAGATTGCTCTCACTGGAAAGGACACGATATTTTTTATTTGAACAATATGGCAAATAATTGCGATTGTTTCACGCATTACGGCTCGATTTCTCACCATAATATATTGTAGATTAGACGCTCTTCTTTGGAGATGCTCAAAACGAACCCACACTGGTTTAAGTAGATTTTTGGTTAAACTTTAAAAAGATATAGCAGTACACCTAAATTATTGTATTACCTTAAGAACTAAAAACTACCGTAAAAAAAATTAAGCGTTTTATATTTCAGCTACTTTCACAGCATTACGTCATACGGTATTCCAATTTGGGGCAATGCTGCTGATATACAGATTTTTTCAGAAAAGGGGTATAAGGAAAGACAGGGTAGATTATACACCAAAAATGCTTCCTAGAAAAAATATTAACGTCCCGGAAAACTTTACTTTTTGTCCCATACAAATGTAAAAAAATATATGACTGAAATAAAAATTTCTAAACCTATTATAATAAATACAAAATTCCTGCAAAAAATCAAGAACTGATCTAGACGTAAGACTGCCTTTTACCGTCGCAGTCAGAGTTTATTTTCCTTACTACTCTGTACTCAAATAATATTGCTCAAATATGGAATTATCGTTTCAATTGTCTAGAAGCTTACTTAAATTGTAACTTTCATCGTTGATGTTATCTAATTATTGTAAACAGCCATTGATGGCTGTTTAAGAGCAAGTACCCATACAGTGCTCAGCACGGCGTTTTATGAGCGTCAAGGTATCCACACTATTGGATCTCCCTAAATGTTAAGATACGCAAAAAGCAAAATGGACGTCCTAGTGATTGTGTGTGTGGCTCCTTTACCGTCTTGTTTAAGTTAAGAGGGTAAATTTTTTACGGATGAAACGCGCGGTTAGCGTCACGATTAAGAATAGCCAAAGCACATTGCACCGACTTTCCACGCCCCAACCATTATTTAAAGTACACTGTTTTTAAAAGTGTAAACTCACTCACGTGTCATCGTTGTGGACGTTGTAGGCGTCGTCAGAAGAAACTGAGCACTCTGACTTGATAGATTCAACTAAACCCAGTTCCTTGCTAAGAGCTTCGTCCATAACTTTCGTATCCAACAACATGCTAGCGTCTAACATATTATTTAAACACTCCTCATTTTCAACATTTAAATGCGCAATATCATCTTTTATTTCCTTCCAATTCAGATCTATACCACGTCCATCCAACACGCAATCATAGTCTTCACTTTTTATCGCATCAGGTAGCATAATATTGACTGGGTCTGTCTGTACATTTTCATAGTTGTATTCTTTTATGTGTAAGTCACAGTGGTCAGGTGCAAAATCTATCCTAACAATATCAGATTGAACTAGTTCTCTTATGTACTTCAGCTGCTTTATGTGTCGCATTGTTACCTGACAGAAACAAGAAATATTAATCATGTTGACGTATAGGATATCTTGAAGAATTAATATCTTTTCGCTTACTGTTTCATGCATATTAACCAAGGCCATCATCGCTGAACGGGCTCTCAAGCTTTTGGATCTAAACCTGTCGAAATTTATCAAACGCTGAGCACATTCCTTGCACAGTGTTTGCTTAAGGTTGCCTTNGGACTGTCACTATCTATACACGTTATAAATATATACCAGTAACAGATAACGTTTATCAATAGTTCTACTTTTATATAACTGTCTTAAAGATCTAACGTTAGTAAATAATATGACATTTATAACTTTAAAGAAAGACTAGTTATTTCATTGCATTATACCACTTACCAGACGTATGAGGGTAGTCAACAGAGGAATCACCACCCACGTCTAGATTGCTCTCACTGGAAAGGACACGATATTTTTTATTTGAACAATATGGCAAATAATTGCGATTGTTTCACGCATTACGGCTCGATTTCTCACCATAATATATTGTAGATTAGACGCTCTTCTTTGGAGATGCTCAAAACGAACCCACACTGGTTTAAGTAGATTTTAGGTTAAACTTTAAAAAGATATAGCAGTACACCTAAATTATTGTATTACCTTAAGAACTAAAAACTACCGTAAAAAAAAATTTAACGTTTTATATTTCAGCTACTTTCACAGCATTACGTCATACGGTTTTCCACTTTGGGGCAATGCTGCTGATATACAGGCTTTTTCGGAAAGGGGGTATAAGGAAAGGCAGGGTAGATTATACACCAAAAATGCTTCCTAGAAAAAATATTAACTTACCGGAAAACATTATTTTTTGTCCAATACAAAAAATATATGACTGAAATAAAAATTGCTGACCTACACCATCCCGCCCGGCCTGCCATCTTTTGTCAATCTGTACGACGTCACTGGGTAACGTCAATAGTAAATATTATTGTTTATTAACATAATTTTTCAAATGTCAAGAAAAACGAAGAAGCAATACCTTGGGGTACTTTGCAGATTTTGTATCAAATTTTTCGTATACCTTAGTTCCTCTCAAACAAATTCAACATCTATCCATATTTTGAAATCGAGAAGTTTTATAGAACTCGTAAACTTTCCAGTCTAAATCATAATCAGTGAGCACAAGACAGTACGGTCTGTTCCGTACAGCACATACAAAGGAGTATGTTATATGCACCAGCATAGCAGATACACAAATAACAGTATGGCGTCAGTGTATTAGGTCTCAGCGTTTAAAGGCACTTGATATCTATCAATAAGTACTCACTGAATAAAAGAATCGATCGCAAAGTATCGAGTTTACTAGATACTTTGCAATTTTTTTTTATTGCTGACAGTTTAACGCCTGATTTATCAGTATGGGAGATAGGAAAAAGTAGGTATTTGGGATAAGAGGAGTTTCCGGGAGTATTAGGGTTAGTTAGGAATAAGAGCGGTAATAAGAGCTCGAGGCACTCGGGGTCGCTTACCCGCATACTTAATTTAGTAACCGGACAGGTGACCTGAGTAAGCACTCTGGGGAAATATATATATATATAATTCAGTAATCAAATAAATACATTATTATAAACTAAATTAACTTGATCGCAAAAATTGTACACTTTGAGGCGATTAAAGATTACATTTTAATTTAATTAAGAACTGTTTCAAGGAAGATGCTTCTAAGATTAAAATAAATACAAAATTCCTGCAAAAAATCAAGAACTGATCTAGATGTAAGCCTGCCTGTTGTCGTCGCAATTATAGTTTATTTTGCTTACTACTCTGTACTCAAATAATATTGTTCAAATATCGAATTATCTTTTTAATTTTCTAGAAGCTTACTTAATTTGTAATAGATACTTTCATCGTTAATGTTACCTAATTATAGTAAACAGCCATTGATGGCTGTTTAAGAGCAAGTACCCATACAGTGCTCAGCACGGCGTTTTATGAGCGTCAGGCTATCCACACTGCTGGATCTGTCCGAAAGTAAAGATACGCAAAAAGCAAAATGGACGTCCTAGTGATTGTGTGTGTGGCTCCTATACCGTCGCTATAAAAGACGACGGTAGAGGAAAAAAAATCAACAAGCTCCCCTCCAATAGGTTTTCGAAGTGAAACTTGTTTAGGCCTATGAGGGTAATTTTTTTACGGATGAAACGCGCGGTTAGCGTCACGATTAAGAATAGCCAAAGCACATTGCACCGACTTTCCACGCCCCCTCTATTTAAAGTACACTGTTTTTAAAAGTGTGGTAAACTCACTCACGTGTCATCGTTGTGGCCGTTGTAGGCGTCGTCAGAAGAAACTGAGCACTCTGACTTGATAGATTCAACTAAACCCAGTTCCTTGCTAAGAGCTTCGTCCATAACTTTCGTATCCAACAATATGCTAGCGTCTAACATATTATTTATATAGTCCTCATTTTCTACATTTAAGTGCTCAATATCATCTTTTATTTCCTTCCAATTCAGATTTAAACCACTTCCATCCAACACGCATTCATAGTTTTCTTTTTTTATCGCATCAGGTAGCATAATGTTGACTGGGTCTGTCTGTACATCTTCATTGTTGTATTCTTTTATGTGTAAGTCACAGTGGTCAGGTGCAAAATCTATCCTAACAATATCAGATTTAAGTAGTTCTCTCATGTGGTTCATCTGCTTTATGTGTCGCATTGTTACCTGAAAGAAACAAGAAATATTGATCATTTTATCGCATTAGATATCCTGCAGAATTAATATCTTTTCACTTACTGTTTCATGCATATTAACCAAGGTCATCATCGCTGAACGGGCTCTCAAGCTTTTGGATCTAAACCTGTCGAAATTTATCAAACGCTGAGCACATTCCTTGCACAGTGTTTGCTTAAGGTTGCCTTCGCGACAAATCTAAAACAAAAAGTAAAACAATTTACAGTATTTTCAAATATTATGCATGTTTTTTATTGTTTCACAAAGCACTGTACTTTATATCAATTGTGTAACAGCAAGAACTCGTTTATGTTATAAGTAAGTAGCAGCCCATTAACGTCCCACGGCTGGACACAGGCCTCCTCAATCATATCAGAGAGGGTTTTTAGAACATAGACCCCCACGCTGCTGCACTGCGGATTGGCAGGCACAGTACACAAGTGCACTCTCTATTCATTCACTCTAATAGTTTGATGTAACACGACACGACCGGAGAGAGAACATGCGCGTTTATGCTATGATTGATGGGAAATGAGATTAATCTGAGATTTAACGGACATAATGGACAAAAATATAGAAAAACGGACTTAGACCATTTTGGTAACAGAAAAACGCACTTGGGCCACTTTGGTATTGTTAATCGAAATATAGAAAAACGCTTTGGCATTGTCGACCGAAAACACAGAAAATCGCACTTAGGTCACTTTGGAATTGTTAACCGAAAATATAGAAAAACACACTTGGGCCACTTTGGTATTCTTAATCGAAAATATATAAAAACACACTTCAGCTACTTTGGTATTGATAAACGAAAATATAGAAAAACACTGGCATTGTCGACCAAAAATATAGAAAAACACACTTAGGCCGCTTTGGCATTGTTAACATTGGTGAGGCACCTCGATATACCATATCGCTGTGCTTCTAGAAAGACATGACGATTTTCTACCAAAAATTCAGATAATCTGATGATCCCAGGGCCTTTGAGATTTTTCTTCGTATACCATATGTTGTGTATGTGCGATAGATCCTGAAAAATAACAAGTATAGCTCTTGGTTTGCCATCACCGGGACGACCAAAACGATGGGAGCGTTTAATGGAGTGGTAATATCGAGGATGTTTAAGCGCTTAGATAAAACCTCAGCTATGCAAACAGAAGTATTTACATCCTTAGCTTCCTTTACACCATGCACCAACAATATCCTACGGCGTGTATGTGTCTCAAAGTGTTCATACTGCTTTGACAACAGTTCCACTTCAAGTTGTCAAGAGCGGCCAGCACAAAACACCGAAAACTGTTAAACTGTCGATTGTAATTCATGGTGGGACTAGTAGCCGGTATGCAGTTCTTAGTTCCTTCTGGAAGTCAGCCATATGTGAGTTGATATTTCACTGAGGTAAGCCAAACTATTTTTAAAAGCCTCCATTTTGAATTATATTTCAGTGCTTGTTTAATGTTCAAATAATATGTGATTTGATTTGCTGGCAAGTAGAGGGACTTTACAGGTACATAATTTCACTTATATACATATAAATTACAATCTATCGATCTTGTGTCTGAACTATTACACTCCTACCCTCATTATCTGATTTAATTGGAGAGTATTTTTGAATAAAGAATGACTATGAGAGCAAAGGAATAGAAAGTGCTCATGTGTTTGCAAATAGATTGAGTACTGTATTTCTTGTGGAGATAGCTAATCCCTGCATGAAATTTGCTATTGGGGGATTATTAGTCAATTGTCACAGTAATAAAACAAATCGAAGGGAGAGCAACTGAGCATCCATACTGATATATATTTGATCACACAATACTTACAGAATGTCCTGTCAGCTTTTCATATGCTTCTTCCAAGTTATATTTGCTCAGAGAAACTAAATTTCTGTCTGTGTCCAAGCAAATCATACACAGCTGCAAGAAACTACAGAGCTTTAAAATCAAACAAAATAAATTCTGATACTATTCTTCTTCTTTCTTGAATGGCTTTCAGTGTCAAGTTTATTGGAGAGGACACAAAAGAAGTTGTAAGGTTAATAAGAACATATGAAGTTTAATTTTGATTACTTAGAAATAGTTGAAATATAAAGCTGTTAAACCACCACCAATTAAAACAGACAACATAAGTATATGTATATACATATGACTAATAATAAACAATTATTTTGTACCTTATTTCTATTATGTTCAATATATTTTCATAAATATTTACAATTACTATTATATACAAGACTTAACAAATATTCTACATTTATACGGAGAGGGAGAGGGATATGTGGAACATCAAAAATGGAAACAGAACAGGCCACATTCACACATGAAGTGGTCTCTAATCCAGACTTTGGGCATGTGTACAGGTGTGCATCCATAACCAAAGCCCAGTGCTTTCGCATATGCATCAGCTGTCTCATTTCCAGGGATACCAGAATGGCTGGGAACCTAAACTAGTAACACAAAACCGATCCCTTTGATAACATGAAAAAGGAGCCTCTCTAATTCTGTAAACAATGGAAGCCTTTATTTATCTTTAAGTAGCTTTGGAGGATTTGGAGGAGGATTGGACATCTTTAAGGACATGTTGTAGGATTTCTTTAGTTATTTGGTTTGTTTACTTGATTAAATTCACAGATAAATGTACAGACCTTAACTGTAGATGGTATGACACCGGAACGAACTTGTCTCTGGCCACCTTCAATGTTGCAAAACTCTTCCTCCAGAAAATGCTGTGAGCAGACCACAGACTCTTTGAAAGGCTGATCATGTTTTCCAAGACCTCTGAGCCACTTCATGCGGAGTGCTCCATCCGATGGGAAACTAGGAATGTTTAATACCAATTGTACTATTGTAATCTTTATTGAATTCTCAAGAATCTTTTTAATAATGACATTCTCTAATAAAAAAGTCACTTCTAGTCTTTGAATGATTATAGGTCTAGGCACAATTTCAGAGCTGTGTTTGTAAACACAGACTGGAGGATTTGATACAAATATGAGGACAAGCCCAAGGTCTTCCAATTCTTTCAAATTGGACACATCATATGAATGAGATCAGAGCCCTGAGGCATCTTGAAGGCTGAAGAAATTTGGTCAGGCCCAAATTGAGATGGCTTACAAAAATATGTAAATGTTTGCACATACAGAACGGGAAATCCAAAGAGGTGTGACAGATTTATTTATTTGTGCCCTATTAATACTATGTTATAAATGCAAGTACAAGAAACATGCTCAAAATATTAACACTATACATCCTTGTATTTCATATTGTCTTAATGATTTAGACTTCTGAAAGTGACCAAGATACCTGTTTATTAATTGGTGTGATTAGACTAAAGCTCACTAACTGCTATAGTGCCTCAGAAGAACATTCTACTTGTATAAGGTACAGTTTGTCTATAAGATTCGAGAATTAGTAGTTAGTGATTATATTTTTACATCAGTCATTCTTACTCAATAGAGACTATCTCACAAATGATTTCTCTCCTCATAGCCTATTAATCTTATTGACTGCAACTGGCCACAATTGAAAATTAAACACTGACAGGATTTGTGACCTGTGGTGGTCTACACTGAGCAATAGCACTAACATATTTTATTTAAGAGAGTCAAGTGAACATTGTGGAAGCAGCAGTGAAATGCTATTTATTATTAACATGGTATATTGACCTATTTATGTGAGGTTTTATTGTTGGATACCAGTGATAAGAAAGATCTTTCGGTAACAAATATTGAAAGGAAATTCCATTTTAACAGTTTCAGCGAAATCGACAACTCACTTGTGAAATGTGATCTCATCTGCTCCCGAGGCATTGTTTGAAATGCTTCTACAGAAAGGCACACAACATCGCATTTTTCGTGATTTCGATGAAAAATGGATTAGACACTACACTTTGCGGCGAGCACTCAAACCATTGCTCAATGCCTATAATACAGGGTAACCTAGTTTAGGCATCAGTGACCAACCATCTTATCGGTATCGTTATATTAAGAAATATTGTATTTATCCATAAATGTTTCAAATAAGTTGTTTACCAATAAAGATTTATTTATTATTATTTTTTTATTTATTATTTATATTATTATTGGTTGAGCAATGTAACCGTGACACATAACTATGCAGCACACACTGTAATCCTCTACTTTCAATTAATATTCCCTCAAACAGCTGATTGTTGAATTGTAATTCGTGCATCAATCTTTATCTCTGTTGATCTTTGTTGCCTTCTGCTAGAGCTGTCTTTGACATCAGACTGAGCAATCCAGGCGGCCAATATTGGGACTCAATTGTATTAAAATTTAAAATGATCATAGAAAATACCTATAATGTATTAAGAACAAATGTGAAAACTGAAAGTGAAAACAGAACCCGATCAAACCGTCAAGATATTTTCAATATTGACATTACCACAAAGTAGGTATATGTACTTAGTAGCTGGCAACATTTGGCTCAAAGGACCTAATAGTAATATGTTCGTCGTTACAGCAGACCAGATTCGACCTGCGCACTGAAATCCCTAAGCCGAATGTTGCCAGCTACTGAGTACATATGCCTACTCTGTGGTAATGTCAATATTGTACATTTCTTTATTTTGACGCTTTGATCGAATTCTGTTAGGCATTTTCTATGATCATTTTAACTTATAATACAATTGAGTCCCAATATTGGCCGCCTGGATTGCTCAGTCTGATGTCAAAGTCATCTCTAGCAGAAGGCAACAAAGATCAAGAGATAAAGATTGATGCACGAATTACAATTCAACAATCAGCTGTTTGAAATTCATTGAAAGTGGTGGGCTACAGGGTTTGCTGCAAAGTTATGTGTCGCGGTTACATTGCTCAATCAATGGCATGAGTGCTCGCCTCAAAGTGCAGTGTTTAATCCACTATTGAACATCGAAATCACCAACAATGCGATGCTGTGTGCCATTCTGTAGAAGCATTGCTAACAATGCCGCAGGAGCAGATGAGATCATATTTCTCAAGTGAGTTGTCGATTTCGCTGGAACTGTTAAAATGGAATTTCCTCTCAATATTTGTTACCGAATTGTCTTTCTTATCACTGGTATCCAACAATAAAACCACACATAAATAGGTCTTTATAATAAATAGCATTTCACTGATGCTTCCACAATATTCAATAAAATATGTTGCTGCTAGTGGTCAGTGTAGACCACCACAGGTCACAAATCCTGTCAGTGTTTAATTTTCAATTGTGGCCAGTTGCAGTAAATAAGATTAATAGGTTACGAGGAGAGAAAGGATTTGTGAGATAGTCTCTATTGAGAGAGAATGACTGATGTAAAAATATAATTGCTAACTACTCATTCTCCAATCTTATAGACAAACTGAACCTTATACAAGTAGAATGTTCTTCTTCTGAGGCACTATAGCAGTTAGTGGGCTTTAGTCTAAACAAGCCAATTAATAAACAGGTATCTTGTCACTTTCAGAAGTCTAAATCATTAAAACGATATGAAATACAAGGATGTATAGTGTTAATATTTTGAGCATGTTTCTTGTATTTCCATTTATAACATAGTATTAATATGGCACAAATAAAAATAAATAAATCTGTCACACCTCTTTGGATTTCCAGTTCTGTATGTGCTAAAATTTCACATGTTTTTGTAAGCCATCTCAATTTGGGCCTGACTAAATTTGTTCGGTGTTCAAGCTGTCTCAGCACTGTGATCTCATTCATTCATATGATGTGTCGAATTTGAATGAATTGGAAGACCTTGGGCTTGTCCTCATGTTTGTATCAAATCCTCCACATCCTGTTTACAAACACAGCTCGGAAATTGTGCCTAGACCTTTAATCATTCAAAGACCAGAAGTGAGTTTTTTTTTAGAGACTGTCATTATTAAAAAGATTCATGAGAATTTAATAAAGATTACAATAGTACAATTGGTATTAAACATTCCCAGTTTCCCATCGGATGGAGCACTCCGCATGAAGTGGCTCAGAGCCCTCGGAAAACATGATCAGCCTTTCAAAGAGTCCGTGGTCTGCTCTCAGCATTTTCTGGAGGAAGAGTTTTGCAACATTGAAGGTGGCCAGAGACGAGTTCGTTCCGGTGTCATACCATCTACAGTTAAGGTTGTAATTCTGTACATTTATCTGTGAATTTAATCAAGTAAACAAACCAAATAACCAGAGAAATCCTACAACATGACCTTAAAGATCTCCAATCCTCCTCCAAATCCTCCAACGCTACTTAAAGATAAATAAAGGCTTCCATTGTTTACAGAATTAGAGAGGCTCCTTTTTCATGNAGACTGGAAGATCTTTATACAATGTTCGATGACGTATGCAGAGTGTCTCAACAGGTAGGCCTTAAAATGAACATAGATAAGACAAACATCATGCCGAACATCCATGTTCCGCCCCACCCGGTCACCGTTGAGAGCTCAGTACTCGAAGTTGTAGACGAGTACATCCACCTGGGACCCACGATCCAGTTAGGTCTAACTTTATAAAAGAGGTCAACCGCCGGCAGCGTTCAGAAAACTACGGGACATGTTTTCATCTACAATTCCTCAGTGCCTGAAGACTAAAGTCTTCGAACAGTGCGTGTTGCCAGCGATTACATGTGGTTCCGAGACATGGCCGCTGACTATGGGCCTCGTAAGAAAACTCAGTCACTCAGCAGGCAATGGAGAGGGCTTCGCTCGGGGTTCCTCTACGTGATCAAATCAGAAATGAGGAGATCTGTAGAAGACCTAAGTCCATCGACGTAGCCTACTGAATTGCTGAACTGGCAATGGTCAGGGCACATAGTTCGCAGAACCGATTGACGTTGGGGTCTGAAGGTGATAGAATGGCGATGTCGCACCGGAAAGTGCACCGTCGACAGACTCTCACTAGGTGAACCGATGACATCAGGCTGTTGGATACAAGCGGTGCAAGGTCGGACCCAGTGGAATTCATTAAGAGATCTTTGTCCAGTAATAATCATCCGATAGATTCGGTAAATATGGTAAACACACACTTTTCGAAAGTGGGATCATAGTTCGCCAATAAAATTCTTACAGATCACAATATTCCTGAAAACGCCTTGCCCCGAAATACTATAAACCAAAATCAATCATACTTATCATTTGCACTTTATTATACCGATGAAATCGAAATTCATAAAATAATTTCTTCATTAGACGCTGAAGTAGCTACAGGATGGTACAACATTCCTACCAAAATCTTGAAGATAGCTAAAAATAACGTATGTTTACCTATTGCTTACATATGCAACACTTGTATTGAAACAGGAGTCTTACTACCGTTATTATCTAAAATAATTGAGAAAGTCATAAACTTTCGGCTAAGATCGTACTTAGAGAAACATCTAAAACTTTCACCTAACCAACATGGATTTCGTGGCAATAAATCAACCGAAGACGCAGTATCAACACTGATTAGTGAAATATCGTTAAATTTGGACAAATGGTTAAAAGGCCTAGGTGTTTTCCTAGATTTGGCTAAAGCCTTTGATAAGGTCTCCATCCCAATCCTCTTGGCTAAACTGGAATCTTGTGGTATCCGAGGAGTTAAATAAATCTTTTTAAAAGCTATGTACAATTTCACCAGTAGTGAAGAACACGTACCATTCGGAGTGCCACAGGGAAGCGCATTAGGGCCTACACTATTCTTGCTTAATATAAATAACCTTTGCAATATGAAAATAAGTAGTGCCAGAATAATAACGTATGCGGACGATACAGTACTTCGTTTTGCAGGTATGTCGTGGCCAAAAGTTATTACAGAAGCTGAGATGGGATTGAGCTTAGTACAAACGTCGCTTAATAATAATCTTTTGAGTCAAAATACTCAAAAAAACTATATTTATGACTTTTACATACACTCCAACAACGTTAGAAAAGCCGAAAGCAACACAAATTACAATACATTCTTGTTTCAACACCGATACAAACGTCAAAAGCGAGTGCAAATGTCCTCAAATATGTCAAACAACTGAAATAAGTATCTCGGAGTATAGCTTGTTGAACGTATATCCTGGGATCGACACATAAACAGCCTTACACTCCGTATTAGAAAATTAATTTATGTTTTTAAAAATATACGTAATATTGCGGACCAGGCCCTTATTAAACAAGTATATTACGGATTAGGACATACTTTAATCTCTTATTGTCTATCAATTTGGGGTGGTTCCAGGAAAATTAAAGTTAAAAATTGAACGAGCACAATAAGCCGTTTTTATAATTTTATAATAATTAATATATAAGTATATACATAAAATTTTAATAAATAAAGAGAGATATATATTTATATTTCTTTATTTATTAAAATTTTATGTACATTCTTAAAATATATTATAATCCTCAAGTATATTTAAATCACATTTTAACTTATATTAATAGCCTTTAAGAATTGGAAGTTATTGTAAGACAAAGATCTTAATCTTTATGTTGTTTACTTACCGACATCTCAAAAATGTTGTTAAAAATTGAACGACATTCACATGGTGACTACGCTCATGTCTCCTTTAGTATGCTCAAAAATCTAAATCTTTGTGTTGTTTACTTCCCGACATCTCAAAAATGTGTTACACAATAATCGGTTATAATTGCATGGGTGTACAACTTAGTTTAATGTGGCATGGCGGTATGATGTTAAAAGTATTGCTCATAGTTTTAAGTTTCTTTCTAATAACTTAGCTTGTTTATGAAATTATAGAATAAATGGCAAAGACATTGAACTAAGGTGCATAAGCGTCCGCATGTGAAGCATATGTGATATCCTAAACACAGGAAACTAGTTAGGAGTCAGATACTCACTCACTTGACGTGTGCCGAAATTAAAACTTTGTAAATTCTAAAATTGTGTAATATGTGAGTGTACTGTGTGTTACTGTAANTGGCGCTGTAGGCCGAAATATAGTTTTAAGTAGTTCAGTTACGGAGGATCACATAATTTGGGACACACTGTATATATTAGAATTACTTAAGTTAAATCACTGTATCATTCTTTTTGGTTTTCAACAAATTATTATAAATTATACAAATGACTTCCACCTCGTCATTTCGTGACACTCAAGTCCAAACTTACGTGAATACCCTTTACAAATATCTCAACGTCACTTCATAAATTACTTTGTTGCCTGCTCGCACACGGTCATGTGTCTTCCTAGTTTACTTTTACTTTCGCACGCATACTTGCATGAACTACATGAAATAGGACTTCATTGGCATGAATTCTCATGTCCTACTAGACTTCCTTTATGTTTGCATGCAAACTTCCATAATTTACAGGAGAAAGGCTTTTCGCGACGTGAATTCTCATGTGTCTTAATAGATTCCCTTTTTCTCTGCATGCATACTGACATAAGGTACACGAGAAAGGCTTTTCACCGGTGTGAATTCTCATGTGTCTTACTAGATGTCGTTTTTCTCTGCTTGCATATTCGCATAATTTACACGAGAAAGGCTTTTCGCTGGTGTGAATTCTCATGTGATTTACAAGGCTTCCTTTTTGATTGCATGCATACTCGCATAATTTAGATGGTTTTACACCAATGTGAATTCTCATGTGTCTTACAAGGTTTCCTTTATGTTTGCATGCATACTTGCATAAGTTACACAAGAAAGGTTTTACACCGGTGTGAATGCTCATGTGCCTTACAAGCTTTCCTTTTTCTCTGCTTGAATACTCGCATAAGTTACACGAGAAAGGCTTTTCACCGGAGTGAAGTCTCATGTGTCTTACTAGGCTTTCTTTATGTTTGTATGCATACTCGCACAAGTTACACGAGAAAGGTTTTACACCGGTGTGAATGCTCATGTGCCTTACAAGCTTTCCTTTTTGTCTGCATGCATACTCGCATAAGTTACACGAGAAAGGCTTTTCACCGGTGTGAATTCTCATGTGACTCGCTAAACTATCTTTAGTTTTGAATGTATTATCGCATGAACTACACGAAAAACTCAACTCCTCAACAGTGTGGTATTTCAAATGCTTTATAATATTATCGCGTTTGCTACATTTATATTCGCAATGCTCACATAAATACTCTGGTAGAAAATTCTGCTGATTTGTGGTGTCGGATATTGCAATTAGGCTATTAACCTGAAGTTTATCAGTAACTTTTTCAACAAACTCGAACTCCGTTTCATTGACCGGAACCCGTATTTGTAAGTTTTCCGTCTCACAGCTTATAGTATTTTTCTTTTCGACGCCCATTTCATAGACCTGACTCGGCAACATATTTGCTGAAATGAAATTTCTCGTTATTAAACATTAAAAAAATGGTTATCCCGCATGTATTTTAGAAGTAAAAGCTCATTTATGCTCTTGAACGGTTAAACTGCACATTATTTTGTGCACTTCAATGAAGTAGTTAGTGTTGGGCATAATCACTATTGGTCATTTATTCGCTTCAAGACTCCACTACCTAAGTTGTAAACCGCATAGAAAACAAAGGAAGTCTTGTTTTAAAAAATATTACTAATTTTGTACTGGCTCCTGAAACACAGTTAGATCTAGTTCAGGAACCAGTAACTCACGTTATTTAAGAGCCAATTGTAAGCAATTGTAAACTTAAAATAAATTTCATTTCATTTCATTTCAATATTCAGGATGACCAACGCCGAGGGCAATAGTCCTGTGATACTTTTAAAAGATATTCTTTCGACTACAACGCTCTATGGTTACTCTTATTATGGAAACTGAATATAATCGTGCAATAGCTACGACACCCGAGCCACACTGTCTATCTGTCGCGCTTTCCGTCAAAACTACTAAACACAGATAGTCTAACGCCTGACATAGCCGCAATGCGAAAAAGTGATGTACGGGATGGAAAGATCGTCACATTTAGAGCTAGAAGCTTTAAACTTATTTTTTAGGCTGTTAATTGGATAAAAATAAATGAGACGTTCATAGTTTATAAAAATTGTATCCTGAAGATTAAAAAAACATTATTAAAAGTGCATTCGTGCAAAGTACACATGTCATCAGTGAAAATTCTTTGTGAGGGAGGGAAAAGAAAGATATGTTAGCAATTTAATGAATTTAATTGACATTAAAATGTCGTGTTTTTTGTGAATATTAAAAATTATTAATTAAATTTTGTTTTTGCATTTAAAATTTAGAAAAGAGAATTTATGAAGTATTTTTATTTTAAATTTTATGAAAAATATTATATTTAGTAAATTATCAAATAACTACCTAACCTTCAGACGAATTAGCATAAATAACGCTGCTCATCTTCGTGGCGCTAATCACGCTTTTCAACTGTAAAATTTTTACCCTGCTGCGACTAAAAAAGTTGCCCTTCAATAACAATCCTTATCCTTACTAACATTAAAAAGCAAGAGCTAGTGGTAGCCCAATAACGTCCCAACTCATATTAGAGAGGGTTTTTAAACCACGCTAACGTAGTTACTAACATTATTAAAGCAAAATAACTCTTTCTGCCTCGGCCAGAACTAACTTGAACGAATTTAGAGCTTCAGTTTCCACTGCAAAATGCTCATTCAAATATTTATACGTGTCTAACTTGTAAAATAATAAACCGAAATTTTTAAAAATGCTATCCAAAAATAGTTTGCATTGGTACGTATTTGCCCTAACATTGTTGTACATACAATTTTGTATTTAAAACGATTATTATTAAATATTTGTTTTATACGAACATGGCGTATGACAGACACAATTTTATTTTAAAATATGCTTTAAATACACGGTTTGTTTGTATTTACTCTATTAATATAAAACGTGATTCTTTTATGAACTAGTCGGCAAATAGACAAAGGCGCAAATCATTGCATATTAAAATGCGATTTAAATACAAGAGTGCAAGGTCGGATTTTATTTACCCGGAAAGAAAAAGGGCCGTAATTCTGTGACAGGTTTAAACACTTGGCTCTAGCGGCACTTTTCAAAGGAAATCGTTTGTTTTACATAAAGAAATTTAAATTTATGTCAGTAGATCAATGTCAGATTATCAACGTGCGTTATGCTATTACGTATTCCACGACAAGGACGGCTTTTGCAAAAAAAATCTTTTTTAAAAGAGTGCTTCAGTGTTTGTGAACATGGGTGAACTTTGAATTAAAGTAAAAAGCTATAAAGTGTAAGAATATGGGACGCCAGCGTTTCGAAAAGTAAGTACTAGACAGTAACATGGAAAACGTGTCGATACTTTAAGGTTTCGAAGGCCTCGATGGCGCAGTGGTGCGAGTACTCGCTTTACTAGCAGAGGTCGCGTATGCGATCCCCGGTAGGACTAGTTTAGGAAATTCTACTCGTATTTTCTAATTTGTCTGAGTTTGGATTGGTGGGTGGCGTCGGCGGTGGCAAGTTCTATAAAATCTGCAAAGCACCCCAGGGTATTAATTGCTGCTTTGTTTTTATATATAAGATATTTTGTAAACGTTTGTATTTCGCCAGTGACGTCACCGCGCGGTAACGCGCTAGGTGTAGGTCACTACGCCTATAGTTTCCTTTTTTAGCTTGCTTCATTCATTAAAATAGGGTTGTCAATTTTTATTTCAGTCATATATTTTTTTTATATTTGTATGAGACAAAAAAGTAATGTTTTCCGGCACGTTACTATTTTTTCTAGGAAGCATTTTTGGAGTATAATTTACCCTTGCTTTCTTTATACCCTCGATCAGTATCTCCCTGTATACACATTATAAATATATACCAGTAACAGATAAAGTTTATTAATAGTTCTACTTTTATATAACTGTCTTAAATATTTAACGTTAGTAAATAATATGACAATAGTAGAAAAACATTTATAAATACACAAATTGCAGAGACATGTTCGTAAATATAGAAAAAGACTACTTATTTCATTCCAGTATACGACTCCACTTACCGGACGTATGAGGATAGTCAGCAGAGGAATCACCACCCATGTCAAGATTGCTCTCCCTGGAAAGGACACGACATTTTTTACTAGAACAATATGGCAAATAGACCTACATTATTGAATTAACTTGAGGAATAAAGTCTACTATAAAAAAATCTGATTAAAAGTATACTTAATGTAAATGGAATGCGTGGGAATAAGCGAATTGCTCTAATTTAAATATAATAAACTAATATGGTATCGTAATGATGATGGTAAAACAAATACCCGACTGAGTTTGTTGCTCTTGCTTGTGGGCTCTTAATTAGTTCTTTAATATTTTTTAGTCGTTGTTAATGCCATCATTAGTCGTAAATAAGTATAACTGTGTGGGTAAGACAATATATTTGACGATTTAAAAGTGCTGTAAAGGCCTACATAATAAAGACAGTTTGACTTTGACTTGGAACGTTACGCAGTGACCGGCAGGATTCGAACAAAGCGTTGAATCTTTTTCTTTAGATACCGTCAAACTTAAAACTTCTTTAAGAGGAATCTTCTACCTATTTTAATATTATTATGATTGCTAAATAACAGCGCGTTTAATACCTTAATAACGATAATCGAAAGGAAAACCTAATACCGACGGAGTGTTGGAATTATCTAGATGAAAGACTGCCTGTTACCATCGTAATTATTGTTTATTTTCCTTAGTACTCTGAACTCAAATAATACTGCTAAAATATAGAACAATCGTTTCAATTGTCAAGAAGCTAACTTAAATTATAATAGGTAGTTTCATCGTTAATGTTACCTAATTATTGTAAACAGCCATTGATAGTTGTTTAAGGGCAAGTACCCATACAGCGCTCAGCACGGCGTTTTGCGAGCGCCAGGGTATCCATATTACTGGATCTGTCCGAAAGTGAAGATACGAGAACAAAATGAAAAGTAAAATGGACGTCCAAGAGATGGTTTATGTGTGGCTCCTATACCGTCGCTATAAAAGACGACGGTAGAGGCACTTGTTTAGGCGCGAGAGTGTAATTTTTTTACGGACGAAACGCGTGGTAAGCGTCACGATTAAGAACAACCGCAGCACATTGCACTGACTTTCCTCCCCCAACCATTATTTAAAGTGCACTTTTTTTAAAAGCGTAAACTCACTCACGTGTCATCGTTGTGGCCGTCGTGGGCGTCGTCAGAAGAAACTGAGCACTCTGACTTGATAGATTCAACTAAGCCCAGTTCCTTGCTTAAGGCTTCGTCCATAAGTTTCGTATCCAACAATATGCTAGCGTCTAACATATTATTTATACACTCTTGACTTTCAACATTTAGATGCTCAATATCATCTTCTGTTTCTTTCGAATTCAGATCTATACCACTTCCATCCAACACGCATTCAAAGTCTTCACTTTTTAACGCATCAATTGCATCAGGTAGCATAATGTTGCCTGGGTCTGTCAGTACATCTTCATAGTTGTATTCTTTTATGTGTAAGTCACAGTGGTCAGGTGCAAAATCTATCCTAACAATATCAGATTGAACTAGTTCTCTTATGTACTTCATCTGCTTTATGTGTCGCATTGTTACCTGACAGAAACAAGAAATATTAATCATGTTACCATAAAGGATATCTTGCAGAATTAATATCTTTTCGCTTACTATTTCATGCATATTAACCAAGGCCATCATCGCTGAACGGGCTCTCAAGCTTTTGGATCTAAACCTGTCGAAATTTATCAAACGCTGAGCACATTCCTTGCACAGTGTTTGCTTAAGGTTGCCTTCGAGACGAATCTAAAACGATAAGTAAAAACCAATTCCTTCAGATTACTGCATTTTCAAATATTATGGATGTATTTTATTGTTCTACAAAGCACTACCTCCAGATTTAAACTAAATAGAAACTGGTTGCTGTACTTTACATCAATTGTGTAACAGCAAGAACTCCTTTATGCTATGATTGATGGGAAATGAATTAATCTGAGATTTAACAAATACTACATCGAATGGATGTCGAAGTAAAGTGTAACTTAAATCAAATACATGCAATGCATTTAAACGGAGAGTATTTTAAAATAAAGTAGGACTATGAGAGTGAAGGAATAGAAAGCGCTCATGTGTTTGCAAATAGATTGAGTACTGTATTGCTCGTGGAGATAGCTAATCCCTGTAAAAAATTTACTATTGGGGCAGAGATTTGTTTAGGGGGATAATTATTCAATTGTTACAGTAGTAGAACAAAATGAAGGGAGAGCAACTGAGCATCCATACTGATATATATTTGATCACACAATACTTACAGAATGTCCTGTCAGCTTTTCATATGCTTCTTCCAAGTTATATTTGCTAAGTGAAACTAAATTTCTGTCTGTGTCCAAGCAAATCATACACAGCTGCAAAAAACTAGAGCTTTAAAATCAAACAAAAATAAATTCAGGTACTCTTCTTCTCCTTTGTTTAATCGCTTTCAGTGGCAAGTTGATTGGAGAGGATACGAAGGAAATTGTATAGTTTATAAGTACATATGAAGTTTAATGTTGATCACCTATAAATATATATATATTGTTAAATCACCACCAAATAAAACGAACAACACAACATGAATATAATAACTTTCAATAAACAAAGTTAACCTAATTCTATTATGTTTAATATATTTACAATTAGTACTATTTACAAGACAACAAATATTGTTGACAAATGAGTGTGTTTTTTTGGTTAACGCACGTTACTCGAGACTGCGGTGACATTTTGATTTTGCTGTTTATTGTGTATTAAATAGTTGATATTTTGTCAGGTTTGATATTTTCGGTGCTGGCAAGATATATTTATTATATTTGTAGTGTTTAAACCTCTACTTAAGTTTGTAGTGTATTTGTAGTGTATGTGTAGTGTCCATAAAAATGGAGTGTGACCCTGATCCCAAGCCTACCGATCCGGGCGGTACTCAATCTAATAGAAAGCGACACGTTAATGATGGAAATGCTTCCTCCGCATCTTCCAAAAAATCCAATACAGACTCCATTAACCCTTCAATTCAGACGACATTCGGCCTCCCATCCTTTTCCGAAGGCCTGAAGTCTTGAAGTCCTACGACAGCGATGATAAGAGTCCCTTCATTGTTGAGGTATCACGAGAAACCGTTGATCCTTCGTCAGGGGCTAGTCTCCGAGCTATAACATTCGGACAGTTTTTGCACAAACACATCTTGGATTCCCACTTAATCCATTGTTCACACTTTCAGGGGTCAGATGCTCCCTGCCAGAGTGTTCTCCTACCACAGTTCCCTCCCCGTTGAATCCTATAAACTCCCTATCCTAACCATCCAATGTTTAAATTGTTGTCGTTTTGGCAACACTAAACTAAACTGTCGGTCCAAACCTAGGTGCTACAGGTGCACTCAACCACACACAAGAGATAGCTGTCAAATAATTAAGGATTTTGCGATTTGTATACACTGCAATGGCAGACACTTCTCCATTGACAAGAAGTGTTCCGAACTCACTCGTCAACAATCAATTAAAACTGTCATGTCACAAGATAACCTATCTTACATGGAAGCAGCTGCTCAATTTCCTCCTGTCCGCCGTTCTTACTCAGAGGTAGCAAAGGAGATGTTCTCGGTTCCAAAATCCTTTCCAAACTCGTCATCGAACACTCCCCCTCATTCTCAAACATATAGGAAGACTGTGTTTCGGTCTCCCCGTCCTCGAGTCCCTCATGGTAAAGGGTTACGATAGGTTAGCCAACCAAAACGTCTCTTAAGTCTCATCCCTTCCTAATGGTTGTTTGTAAAACCACGACAGTGATAACATTTCTCCCCCTCATTCCACCCAAGGTAAAATGCTGGAATTCATCTCTGAATTCCTCCTCAGCATTCTTGCCCCATGTAGTGAAATCCTTTTACCGTCCAACGTTGCCTATATATGCCGGACTCTTACCGACTAAAAACAACCCGCCATCCTACGCACTGTCACAATGGCGACGCGACAGGTTAGCTAGAGAGTAAAACTGAGCACGCCGCCGTGACTCCCCGTGAGGGGCCCCTAACTTGATCCTAAGGATCGAGCTACCTATGGGGCCGTGTCCCTGAGGACGTGAGGAAACGCTGAAATCCACGTATCTGTGGTCCGAAAGCGTCTCCACGCGATCCTGGACGAGCCAATGGCGCACATCGCGCGCGAGCACGGGATCAGCGAACGTGACATACACGATCGATCCCCCGTTGGCTCGCACACACGTCTGCACGGATCCCCAGTTCATTACAATCAGACAGACCCCCACGTGCCATTCGTCTACCGCACTCCCTCGAGCGTTCGTAACCGGGCATCCCCACGCCGTCGACTTGGCGTTGAGATCCCCGGCCACGATCATCTCCGGAAGCGGCTGCGACCAATGACGGTGCCGACCTCGTCCAGAAACGACTCGAACTCCGCGAGACTGCGGTTGGGTGAGAAATACCCTTCACGTACGAAGAGATCCCCGGAGACCCGTGCTAAGGACGAATTCCGACGGCCACCAGTCCGTCTTCGTCGCCGACCCAATCGTCTCCCGAAAGGACCCGATACGGCTCGGCGACAATCGCGACGTGTGTCAACCTCTCGGCCAGTCCCTGAAACAATAGGTCCTGAGCCCTCGCTGAGTGGTTGAGATTCGCCTGGAGGAACCTCTCCGGAGTCATTATTTAGACGGCGAAGGAGCTGCTCCCGCCGCTTTTGCCTGCGCGCCTTGTGGTGCTTTAGCGGCCGCGGGGAGTTCTTCTTCGAAGCCCCGCCGCTCTTCCTACCCTTCTGGGCCTTTGGAGGGGGGCCGCAGGCTGTTCACCTTATGGTCCGCGGGCTTTCCGGTCGCGGCGCAGACGACGCAATGCGCCGTCGGCGCCATACAGGCGGCCACCCTATGTTCTGGTTGGCCGCAGCGGTAGCATAGCCCGCTGCGGTCAACCTCGCACGTGCATTGCGCCTGCACATGCCCTACCATCAAACAGCGGAAGCATTGAAGATGCCTCCGCTCTAAAAGGGTCACGCGCGCGGAGTCCCACCCTATAAGGATGCGGCCCGCCACGGACAACTTCCTTGCCGCCACCGTGGGGCAGCGGGCCCAGACGGAATCCAGCCCCGTCTTACCCCACTTAATTGTGCCGACGCGGAGCTCGTCCACGGGGCATCCCGCTACCCTAGCCGCTACGGCAGCCACTTCGTCGCGGGTGACCGAGTCGTCCAGACCCGACACCCGCAGTTCCGCGGAAGCCACAGGCCTAGCTATACGGACTATGCCGTTGCCGACCACCTCCTTCAGCTTTTGGGCAAAGCTATCAGCTTTAGCCCCGCTGTTCATACCCGGCACTTCGGAGATCCGGCCACCAGAGGCCGCATTCTTCACCCAGAGTGCCGGGATTCCGAGCTCGCCAATATCGACGCGAAGCTTTGCCTCCGCAACGATGTTGGCGTATGTTGCGCCTTTCGCCACCGCCTCCGGCAGCAGTGTTACCACCACGGCTGAGGAGCGGGGCTTCTTGGGCTGGGCCGCCTTCCGCGGCGGCTCCGCTTTTTTAGAAGCTGCCGCCGACTGCTTCCCAGCCTTCTTCTTCTTCCTCCGGGTGACTTCCTGCCACGGCTCTTGCACGGCAGGGCCCTCCGGAGGTGAGGCGGACGGCGACTTCTCCTTCTCGGGTACAACCCGAGCGGAGCGTGTCGCCTTCGCGGGGTCCTTTGCAGGACTCCCCTCCACCTTTCTCTTCTTAGCACCCTTGGATGCGCCTGTCTCCCCCTCACTCAGGTTAACCGGTGCTTCCGGGTGCTTTAGCGACTCTTGACGGACATCCATCGGGACGCCCATCTGAGTCACCACCTTCCTGATGAGGTCCTCCAAAGAGGCCTCATTGGGGGATGGACAATAAGCAACTCCCAGTCCTGACTCTGTTAGATTTTTGCAATGCATTTAACTCGGTAGACTTTGATGTCCTGCTAGCTATATTATGTTCTCTTAACATATCTCCATCGGTGATTGGTTGGTTTCAGAGTTACCTTGGAGGACGCTTGCAGAGTCCGGATTGAGGACAATACTTCGTCTTGGTGCGAGGTGCGTGCAGGTGTCCCCCAGGGAAGCGTGTTGTCACCACTCCTCTTCGCCATTTTTATCAATACGATCTCTCAAAATATAACTTCTCTCTACCACATGTATGCAGACGATGTCCAACATTATAACCAGTCTACACTTGAAAATCTGTCTTCAGCTATTTCTATAGCCAATAATGATTTGACCGCAATTTATAACTGGAGTAGTGCGTTTGGCTTAAAAGTCAACCCAAAAAAGTCGCAGGCTATTATTATTGGCAGTAGAAACTTGATTTCATGGGTAGACTGGACCAATCTTCCACCAATTTTATTTAATGGCATCACTATACGTTACAGTGAAACAGTAAAAAACCTAGGGATATTGATTGACAACACCTTATCTTGGACGCAACCCTTGAGAGAGTTGAGTAAAAAGACATTTGCCGCTATGGGTACTCTGCGCCGTTTGCGCTCACTGCTTCCCATTCCTACCAAAATTATGCTCGCACAGTCTCTACTTCTTTCCGTTCTTGATTACGCTGATGCAAGCTATCCTAATCGGACCGAGGATCAATTGAACAAGCTTGAGCGATTACAAAATCTGTCTATTTGGATTACGCAAATATGACCATGTATCAGAATTTCGTGCGAAGCTCAAGCGGTTGCCTATACATTTTCGCCGGAATTTGCATATTGTTTCCCTTCTGTACTGTGTGTTATTTAATCCTGGTGCTCCAGCTTATCTCAAGGAACATTTTAGTTTTATTGATTCGGACAGAAGANGTTTTAATGATTCGGACAGAAGATGTTTAAGGCCATCCCGGAGTCTTATACTAAATATTATTCCCCATAAAACTATGTTCTTTGAGCAATCCTTTGCGGTACAGGGGATCGAGTTATGGAATGAGCTACCTCTGACGATCAGAGAGGCCAATTCTTTTAATGTTTTTAAAAACCTCGTCAAGGTTCACTACCTCTCTCTGTGCACTTAGACGACGACTATATTTATATATAATTATATATATTAGTTTATTATAATATGTATTTTTGTGTAAATATATATTTATTACTATGTATTTTTGTATGTATCTGTTTATGTACTCATGTATGTTTTATATGTATCTATAAACTACACCTTTTATACACCACCTACCCTTTTCCGTAATAAATTTGTCTAACCCTAAGGTTGCCTGGCAGAAATCGCTACTTAGCGATAAGGCCGCATTTTTGTACCCTATGATTAAGTTATGGTATATATTGTATTATTTATGGTGTACAATAAAGTGTATTATCTCTCTCTCTAATGTTATTCGTGCGGTTTCTGGTGAGTGGTGGGGTGCTCATTCCTACAACTTAAAGTTATTATATAATGCCTTAGTACGCAGCCACATGGATTATTGTCTTTGTTTGTTTTAGAACCTTTTAATAAAGCGGCCGCGGAAAAACTTAACAAAATTTAATACAGGTGCATCAGAATTATTCTGGGTGCTATGAAATCTTCCCCCACTAATGTTTTGCAGGCAGAGTGTGTTGACCCTCCTTTATTCATCCGTCGGCAATATCTTTGTGACCGGTTTGTCAGCAAAATTTACAGCTGTCATTCCATCCTCTTTGGCTTCGCTTGACTCAGCCCATATGCCTAGTAATCGGAATTCTTCCTACATTCTAATAGACAGTTTCCTCAAATTTACCTCTCTGCCACATCCCATAATATCTCTTCCAGTGAATCTCTTCTATTATACTTCCTTTCAAGCTCTTATTTTCAAACCTCCTATTGTCACAGATCTGAGTAAAGGATCCCCAGATAATAATATCAAATTATAGGAATTTATTCATCAATATTGATCAATTTCCACCCTTATATATACAGATGCATCAAAGTTATCACCTGATAGCTGTGTTGGTGCTGCCTGCTGATTTCCCAGGTTCAGAATAGCTTTAAAATTCAAGTGTCCTCCAGAATCCTCAGTGTTTACAGGAGAGGCCATTGCTTTGCTAGAAGCAATCCTGTATGCGTATTCCCATAACATTCAACAGACTGTTATTCTGACTGACTCATTAAGTTATTTATTGTCTATTAAAGAAAACCCCTTTAGAAATAAATCAAGATTTCCCATTGTTTTCAGAATCAGAGAGGCTTTGTATTCATGCCATCAACGGAATCTATCAATGTTGCTTGTTTGGGTTCCCAGCCATTCTGGTATCCCTGGAAATGAGACAGCTGACTTTTGTGCTAAGGGTGCAGTCCAAGATGGAACGCTCGACCATTTTCAAAACTACTCACATGATTTAAGCTCGCTTTTCAAGTCTTATATGGAAAATTCTTGGAACTCATTCTGGATTTCATCAAAATTGGTGAAAGGCAAATATTATGCCTCCATTCAGCCAATCATTCCAAGGCGACCCTGGGTTTTTCTTCATAGATATGCAAATAGATCAGTATCATCAACTATCTCAAGAATGCATCTTGGTCATTTGTGTTCCCCTGTCCACTAGCTAAACTTCGGATTAGGGACAGTTCTATTTGTGAATGTGGTCTAGACAAAGGCTCTATTCCCCACATCTTTTTCAGCTGCCCTAAAATTTCCCATCCTATCCATGACATCAACCCCCCCCCCCCCCCAGAGTTCCTTTTCCTTTAAATGTTGAGTATTTTTTAACCCTTGTATATAGTCCCTACTGTAAATATCTTTGTAAATTTATTAAATGTAATAGAATTAAGTTGTAGATGTTTTGTAAAAAGTGTTCATCTTGTGTTGTATTGTGTTGTTCCTAACCCTTAATTATTTTAATTTTTATTTGGTGGTGGTAAGTGAGTATAAAGTGTCAACTACTTGTAGATTATCAAAATTTTGATTTTGCATCACAAAAACTGTACACAATATCCTACGTGTCTTCTCCAATAAACTTGACATTGCCAAGATAATCTGTGCCTAATTGGCACACCTGAAAGCCACTAAACAAAGAAGAAGAACAAATATTGTACATTTATAGGACGAGGGATTTATTGAGGGAGAACATCATAAATGGAGTGGGAAAGTTTGGGATAATTAAGAAGGATGTGGGAAACAGAACACATTCACACATGGAGTGGTCCCTAATCTGGAGTTTGGGCAAATTTACAGGTGTGCATGCATAACCAGCTGCAAGACGGTACTGGTGATGCAGCAATTGGCATATCAATGAAGGGTCGTCTTGGTATTTTCGGTTGTATGGATGAATAATATTTACTTTTGTCCAATTTTGATGAGGACCAAAATGAATTCCAGGATCTTTCCAGGAATGTTAAGAAGAATGAGGTTAAGTCTTGTGCACAATTTTGAAAATGTTTGCACATTCCATATTAGACTGCTGCTATTGCATATGAATCAACAGTTTCATTTTGAGGGATACCAGAATGGCTGGGAACCCAAACAGGTCACAAAGTTAGATTCCCTTCAGCATCCCCAGATAACATAAAAAAGGAAGGCTCCTTCTTTAGAGGCCTCTAATTCTGTAAACAATGGAAGACTTGATTTTTTTTTAGCAACATTGGTGGGTCTGGAGGAGGATTGGAGATGTTTAAGGACATGTTGTGGGATTTATTTGGTTATTTGGTTTGATTACTTGATTAAATTCACAGATAAATGTACAAAATTACAACCTTAACTGTAGATGGTATGACACCGGAACGAACTTGTCTCTGGCCACCTTCATTGTTGCAAAACTCTTCATCCAGAAAATGCTGCGAGCAGACCACAGACTCTTTGAAGGGCTGATCATGTTTTCCGAGGGCCCTGAGCCACTTCATGCGGAGTGCTACATTCGATGGGAAACTGGGAATGTTTAATACTAATTCTAATCTTCCAAAAATACTCATATATAATAATTATAGTCTCAAATAAAAAGTCACTTCGGGTCTTTGAATGATGAAAAGGTAGAGGCACAATTTCCTAGCTGTGTTTGTAAACAGGGAATGGAGGATTTGATACAAACATGAGGACAAGCTGAAGGTCTTCCAATTCATTCAAATTGGACACATCATATGAATGAATGAGATTAGAGTCCTGAGACAGCTTGAAGGCTGTAGTAATTTGGTCGAGCCCTAATTATAGATGTTTTTTAATGTTTTAAAAAGCACTACTTCTGATTGCTGGACTTTATGTCAATTGTGTAAGAGCAAGAACTAGTCTATTCTATGATTGATGGGAATTGAATTAATTTGAGATTTAACAAATACTACATTGAATGGATGTTGAAGTAATGTTTGATTTAAATCAAATACATACAATTCAATTAAACTCATTTAAAGGAAGAGTATTTTGGAATAAAGAAGGACTATG
>JACTOM010000083.1:193207-217918 GCA_015832385.1 Elymnias hypermnestra
GTTCCATCTTTTGTAAATTTAGATCCCAAGTATACAAATTCTTTCACCTCTTCCACTTGTTCCCCATCTATCAAAATATTGCCATTCATCATAGATTCATCTCGTTCAAAAAGCATAACTTTCGTTTTGTTTACATTCACTTTCATTCCTTTCCCTTTCAAAGCTTCATTCATAATATTTAGCATCTCCTGAAGCTCGTTAGCGGATGACGCAAGTATTACTTGATCATCAGCGTAGAGTAAACATTTGATGACTAATTCATTCATTCTTAACCCATACATACATTCTTTTAAATCTGTCAAACATTTATCCATGAAAAGGTTGAACAGCCATGGTGACGCAACACATCCCTGTCGAACACCTCTTTCGACAGGAAACCACTCCGTGTACGCTCCGTTTATTCTGACACAGGCACTAGAACCCTCATAGAGAGACTTCAATGCTTGGATCAGACAACCGCTCACCCCATACGTAGATAACGTTGACCACAGCTCATTCCTCACCACTCGATCATAGGCCTTTTCTAAATCTACGAACGCGCAATAAACTTTTTGGTGTTTAGCCAAACATTTTTCAGTTATGCACCGTAACGAAAAGACCTGATCCGTACATCCCATTCCTCTTCTAAATCCCGCTTGCACGTCCCATATTTTCTCACAATGTGCGCAAGTTACATATGAAATTGTTTTTTTTTGTAAAATATATTTACTTTATCAAAGCACGTTGTTATCTGTGCATTTTTGAGATCTCATACGTATTTTACTGATCCTTTTACTAACTATATAAAATAGTGGTTGTTTGTTGTGCAGCGTGTGGTCTGGCTTTGTCGTCAAGCAGCAGCGATTGACCAATCTCAGTTGTTTAGCAGCTAGTTCTTCCTTCTTGGTTTGCACTAGCTGACAATAGATATCTGCGTAACGTTTAGCCAGATTTTAGAAAGCTGTAGTGAGCGACATCGGGGCTAGTCCACACAATACTCAAAAGTAATTGTTTCTTAGTAAATTTTGTCTTGGTCTCCAAGTTCAGCCATTCAAAATAGCGCTTCTGATTAACGCACAGTCTCCACTTTTCATCACAAGTAATGATCCCATTCAAAGTCTCTTCATTATTGTGTCGGTTGAGTAAAGAAACAACAATCAACACGAATTTGCAAATTTAATTTACAAAATTCATGAGATAATCGTTCTAGTGTTTTTCCTTTTCTGATTATCTTTCAGTGTATTAATACATTTTTGTCACTTACCCTGAAGCCTGCAGCAATCTCTGAAGTGTTTTCTTTAGCGAAATCAGTGGCGTACACATCATTAATCCTTCGAGCTGCTTCTGCAACACTGGTGTCACGGTAGAACTCGTACTCGTAAATATACTGTTAGAAATGCCACACCAATTTGTAGAGGGCCACCCCAGTTTGTAGCTGACGACACTGGTTGCTAGCTGGCCACACTAAAGCAGTCGCAGAAACACCGCGCACGCGAACAGTCTTCTTTGTTGAATGGCTTTCAGGTGTGCCAAATGAGCACAGATTATCTCGCCAGTGTCAAGTTTACTGGAGAAGACACGAAGGAAATTGTTCAGTTTATGAGAACATTACAACTTTAATTTTGATAATCTATAAATGGGTGAATTATATATTGTTAAATCATCACCAAATAATCAGAAAAAAATAAAAAAGAACAATGTTAGCATTAATAAAACTTACATTATACAACTTAATTTTATTATATTTTATATATTTACATAGATATTTACACTTACTACTATATACAAAACTTAACAAATATTCTACATTTATAGGAAGAGGAACATGTGGAGGGAGAAGATCATAAATGGAGTGGTAAAGTTTGGGACAATTAAGAAGGATATGCGAGACAGACCTTCGTCTAGGCTACATTCACACATGGAGTGGTCCCTGATCCGTAGTTTAGCCAAGTGCACAGGTGTACAAGCATGACCAAGGCGCAACCGCGAGATTGTACTGGTAATCCAGCGACTAGCATATCTATGATATGCTAGTCGCTGGATGAAATGAAAAAACCAAGGTCGCCTTGGTATGTTCCGTTGTATGGAGGCATAGTATTTACCTTTTGTCAATTTTGATGAATACCAGAATGAATTCCAAGATCTTTCCAGGAATATTTTAGAGAGGGAGGTTAAGTCTTGAGCACAATTTTGAAAATGTTCGTGCGTTCTATTTTGGACTGTTGCTTTCGCACATGAATCAGCTATCTCATTTCCAGGGATATTGGAATGGCTGGGAATCTAAACAAGTAATATAGACAGATCTCTTTGATAACATGAAAAAAGAGCCTCCCTAATTCTGAAAACAATAGGAAATCTTGATCTACTTCGGAAGGGGTTTTCTTTTAGTGACATTAAACAACTTAGGGAGTCAGTCAAAATAACGATCTGTTGTATGTTATGGGAATATGCATACAGGATTGCTTCTAATACAGCAATGGCCTCCTGTAAACACTGAGGACATTAAAATTTTAGAACAATTTTATATTTGGGGATCCAACAGGCAGACACACTATAATACGAGTATATAAGTTACCTCCTACCGGCTTATTGGGCTTCCGTTTTACAATGAATCATCAGTGATCTTTCGGCGAGATTACGGCCAAACGCTAACCTGTCATCAATAAAAATTATATAAAACCGATAAATAAAATCCATCTATCAATATTCTAATATTTCGTGTGGTTCCTACATGACATTCCACAGTTGTGTATGAAGCGAGACTCCTGCAGTCTTGGTGTCGGATGCAGCATCCTCTTTTTACTTACAGTAATTCTCTTAATACCGTCGCAGCATATATTAAGTAAAATCTTATATATCCGTGATAATATACTGTTAGAATTGCCACACTGATTTGTAGGGGGCCACCCCAGTTTGTAGCTGATCACATTGGTTGCTAGCTGGCCACACCGGAGCTGTCGCAGAGAAGCCGCGAACCGCGGACGCTATCGCTCACTTTTGACTTTTCTGACGTCAGTCTTTGCCTATTTTAAATATTGCCGCCATTTTAATTTGTTATGGATAAATAAACGAATTAAGTACGTAGTGAATTTAATTTATAAAAATATATTTATTCAGTAAGAAAAGTGAAATACACAATTTTAATACAAGAAATAAAAACAACCTTGTAATTTCATATTTTACAGTGAAGAAGGTTCAGAAATCATTTGTCGGGTTGAGCATACGCATTTTTAATAACCTCAATCAGTTTTAGATTAGCTCCCACCTAATTTTAAGATATATCTGTCAAAAACACCCTTTTACAAAATGCAAATTATAATGTTGAAGATAATTTAAACGATAGAAACGTTTGGACCTGATTCCAGTTGCTCAAAGAAGCAATATATTACACATTGTAGCATACAAAACTATAGAGTAACAGTTGAGTTTCTTGCCAGTTTCTTCTCAGCGGATTCCCTTTCCGAACCGGTGGTAGATTTATTACCAACGGACAGACTACTGACTATACAAAAGTGCTTTTTGAGCTTACTAGAATAAAGAATATTTTGATTTGATTTGATTAAACATATCTCTCGTTGTTCTGCTGTAGGCTGCTGGTGCATTAAATCCACTCATGTAGTGGCACTCCATTTGGCCAAAACTTTTTTACTGTTAAGTAAACTCAAATATACTCATAGGAAATGTTAATAAAAAAGTAAACCTTGTTAAACAACTTTAATTCCAAACAAGCTATATTGAAAACTTAATTACACACACCCCAGATCGTATAAAACTAAGGCTACAGAGAACGTAACGTGTACATAATAACTATACCCCTATCACGCTGCTATATCATAATGAATCGTAGCTTCGACGACTTCCAGTCTCCCGAACAAGCAGGCTTCCGAAAAGGCTTTAGCACCATAGACCACATTGATACGCTGCGGCAAGTTATATAGGAGACTGAAGAGTATAGCAGTTGTGAACTATGAAAAAGCGCTTCGATTCGGTGGAAACCTGGGCCGTATTGAAGTCTTTGCAAAGATGCACGTTGTAATGTCCTAGTTCGGGTATAGAGTTGTTTTCGTCATGTAGTTCAATTAATTATCACGTATCAATAATTGTTAGGCATCGCATCGTTTTATCCACCCGCCATTGTAGCGTCCCCCCCCCCCCTCATCCGAAGCTTGAGATCACGTATGGACAGGCGCTATCATAGACCATCTACAAAGTTCACAGACACGTAACACACGTGTTCAAGTGTTTGCATGAAAACGCCACCATGACAATCCGTGTACAGGACCAAAGCATGTCTGTCCAATTGCTACGAGGTGTGCGACAGGGGGATGATATCTCCCCGAAGCTATTTACTGCGGCGTTGAAAGACACCGTCAAGCTTTTCTATTGGAACGGTTTCGACGATATAGTCGTAATGGCAGCGACTCTGGAAGGTCTTAATACAATGCCCGATGACCTCTGCAGAGTGTCTCAACAGGTGGGCCTTAAAATAATCATGGATAAGTCAAAAATCATGCCGAACATCCATGTTCCGCCCCAACCGGTCACCGTTGAGAGCTCAACACTCGAAGTTGTAGACGAGTACGTCTACAACCCAATTAGGTACAACTTTAAAAAAGAGGTCAACCGCCGGCAGCGTTCGTAAAACTACGAGATATCTTTTCATCCACAATTACTCATTGCCTGAAGACTGGTCTTTGAACAGTGGGTGTGGCCAGTGATTACATATGGTCCCAAGGCATGGCTGCTGACTATGGGATTCAAGAGTGACACAACGGGCAATGGAGAGATCAAATCCTCAGGAGAACTAAAGTCATCGACATAGCCTACCGAATTGCAGAAGTGGCAATGGTCAGGCCCCATAGTTCGCAGAACCGATAGACGTTGGGGTCTGGAGGTGCTAGAATGGCCCACTGGAATTCATGAAGAGAGACCTTTGTCCAGCGATGGACGTCCATCGTCCTCATACACTATGCCGGTTCAGTCAAAATTGTAGAAGATAGTTATAAGTGAAACGCCTTCGTTTATTCAGTACTAGAGCCAGAGTGCTTCCTATGACCGTCGTATGTGGCGTCTTAGCAACGGATGGTGACGGCGTGTCCATGCAAAATCGAGGTGACTGCGCGGGCGCCCTTATCTATACAAAGATGTCTCCCTGTTAGGGTGGTCGCCGCCACCCGTTATACACGACTTCGCTAGGACTGCACTCTGTACCCTTGTTATCTTTATTACCAAACTTTGAATATTTACAAAACTGAACATAATTCTATGACAATGGAAACTTACTAACAATGGAACCTATTACAATTATCTTATCTTCGTTTGCAAACATTTACCTGAAACAATAAAACTATATACATTTACACACTATTCGTTCTATAAAAAACTAACAAAGTCGCGAACAATAATGACAGCTCTTTTATCGGTTACATACATTTTTGGTTAATTTTGGAGATTGGCGCTGTAAGCCGAAATACAGTTTTAACTATTTCGGCTACAGAGGATCACATCACATTATAAATTATACATGTTCACGTACAAAGGCTTCCACCGGGTCACTTCGTCAGACGTAACAGCTCAAGTCCAAACTTACGTGAATGCCCTTTACGAATATCACAACGTCACTTCATAAATTACTTTGTTGCCGGCTTACATACGGTTGTGTGTCTTACTAGTTCACTTTTACTTTTGCACGCATACTTGCATGAATTACATGAAAATAGGACTTCATTGGCGTGAATTCTCATATGTCTTACTAGACTTCCTTTATGTTTGCATGCAAACTCGCATAAATTACACGAGAAAGGCTTTTCACTGGTGTGAATTTTCATGTGAGTTACAAGGTTTCCTTTTTCTCCGCTTGCATACTCGCATAAGTTACACGAGAAAGGCTTTTCACCTGTGTGAATTCTCATGTGTCTTTTTAGGCTTACTTTATGTTTGTATGCATACTCGCATAAGTTACACGAGAAAGGCTTTTCACCTGTGTGAATTTTCATGTGACTCTCTAAACTATATTTAGTTTTGAATGTATTATCGCATGAACTACACGAAAACCTCAGCTTTTTATTAGTGTGGTTTTTAAAATGCTCTATAAGATTTTCGCGTTTACTACATTTATATTCGCAATACCCACAAAAATACTCTCGTAGAAAATTCTGCTGATTTAAGGTTTCGGATAGTGCAATAAGGCTATTAACCTGAAGTTTATCAGTAACTTTGTCTACAAACTTGAACTCCATTTCATTGTCCGGAACCCGTGTTTGTAAGTTTTCCGTCTCACAGTATATAGTACTTTTCTTTTCGAAGGCCTTTTCGTATAGTTGAGTCGGCATCACATTTACTGAAATCAAATGTCATTTTTAAAATAACGATTACACCGCATGAGGTGCGGTAAACGTGTATTTTAGGAGTAAATGCGCTTATTTAAGCTCTTAAGTGGTTAAACTGCACTATATTTTGTGCACTTAAATGTAATACATTATTTTGTTATTTATTCGCTTCTAGACTCCACTAGCTAAGTTGTAAACCGCATAGAAAACAAAGGATGTTGTTTTGAAACGTATTACTGATATTCAGGACGACCAACGCCGGGGGCAATAGCCCTGTGATACTTCGGCATTAATGTACATAATATAAAATATATGCAGAATATTTGTCGACTACAACTTTTCCTTTACACTCATTTCGGAAGCTGAATAAAATCTCGCAATAGCTACGACACTAGAGCCATACTCAACTGGAGCGGACAGACAAAATTGAAACTAATTGCAACCATAGAGCTTTGACATCTACAGAGATTCGAGTTCGGTTCGAGAAAAATATAATTGCCTTCGCGTCTATAAAAAGAATGGAATTTTTTGGCAAGAAATGACAAAAAGTTAGGGTCAAAACTGATCGTGGCCCTAACTACAAAAAAAAAAACAGTTATTCCAAGTTCAATACAATTAAACGCCGCAGATATTAACGTATTTAAGCATTCATGTAAATAAACAACAGCAATCTAAGCCAATCATCTAATGTAGAAAATTAGGACTGTCACTATCTATACACGTTATCAATATAAACCAGTAACAGATAAAGTTTGTTAATAGTTCTATTTTTATATAGCTGTCTTACAAGATCTAACGTTAGTAAATAGTATGACAATAATAGAAAAACGTTTATAAATACATAAATTGCAAAGACTCGTCCGTAAAAAAAGACTAGTTATTTCATTGCATTATACGACTCCACTTACCGGACGTATGAGGGTAATCAGCAGAGGAATCACCGCCCATGTCAAGATTGCTCTCCCTGGAAAGGACACGACATTTTTTACTTGAACAATATGGCAAATAGTATCTAGTAAGGTTCCACAGCAACTTATAGAAGTAGACCTACATTATTGAATTAACTTGAGGAATAAAGTCTACTATAAAAAAAATCTGATTAAAAGTATACTTAATGTAGATGGAATGCGTGGGAGTAAGCGAATTGCTCTAATATAAATATAATAAACTAATATGGTATCGTAATGATGATGCTAAAAAATACCCGACTGAGTTTGTTGCTCTTGCTTGAGGGCTCTTAATTAGTTCTTTAATCGTTTTTAGTCGGTCATTAATGCCATCATTAGTCGTAAATAAGTATAACTGTGTGGGTAAGACAATATATTTGACGATTCAAAAGTGCTGTAAAGGCCTACATAATAAAGACAGTTTGACTTTGACTTGGAACGTTACGCAGTGACCGGCAGGATTCGAACGAAGAGTTGAATCTTTTTCTTTGGATACCGTCAAACTTAAAACTCCTTACAGAGGAATCTTCAACCTATGTTAATATTATTATGATTATTAAATAACAGCGCGTTTAATACCTTAATAACGATAATCGAAAGGATAACCTAATACCGACGGAGTGTTGGAATTATCTAGATGAAAGACTGCCTGTTACCATCGTAATTATTGTTTATTTTCCTTAGTACTCTGAACTCAAATAATATTGCTAAAATATCGAATTATCGTTTCAATTGTCAAGAAGCCAAATTAAATTACGATTAAGAACGGCCGAAACACATTAAGCTGACTTTCCACGCCCCAACCATTATTTAAAGTAAACAGTTCTTCAACTTGTAAACTCACTCACGTGTCATCGTTGTGGCCGTCGTAGGCGTCGTCAGAAGAAACTGAGCACTCTGACTTGATAGATTCAACTAAGCCCAGTTCCTTGCTTAGGGCTTCGTCCATAAGTTTCGTATCCAACAATATGCTAGCGTCTAACATATTATTTATACACTCCTGATTTTCAACATTTAGATGCTCAATATCATCTTTTGTTTCTTTCGAATTCAGATCTATACCACTTCCATCCAACACGCATTCATAGTCTTCACTTTTAATCGCATCACTTGCATCAAGTTGCATAATGTTGACTGGGTCTGTCTGTACATCTTCATAGTTGTATTCTTTTAGGTGTAAGTCACAGTGGTCAGGTGCAAAATCTATCCTAACAATATCAGATTGAACTAGTTCTCTTATGTACTTCAGCTGCTTTATGTGTCGCATTGTTACCTGACAGAAACAAGAAATATTAATCATGTTACCATATAGGATATCTTGCAGAATTAATATTTTTTCGCTTACTGTTTCATGCATATTAACCAAGGCCATCATCGCTGAACGGGCTCTCAAACTTTTGGATCTAAACCTGTCGAAGTTTATTAAACGCTGAGCACATTCCTTGCACAGTGTTTGCTTAAGGTTGCCTTCGCGACGAATCTAAAACCATAAGTAAAAACCAAATCCTTCAGATTACTGCATTTTCAAATATTATGGATGTATTTTATTGTTCCACAAAGCACTACGTCCACAATTAAACTAAATAGAAACTGGTCGCTGTACTTTACATCAATTGTGTAATAGCAAGAACTCCTTTATGCTATGATTGATGGGAAATGAATTAATCTGAGATTTAACAAATACTACATTGAATGGATGTCGAAGTAAAGTGTAAACTTAAATCAAATACATGCAATGCATTTAAACGGAGAGTATTTTGCAATAAAGGACTATAAGAGTGAATGAACAGAAAGCGCTCATGTTTGCAAATAGATTGAGTACTGTATTTCTCGTGAAGATATCTAATCCCTACATGAATTTCCTTTTGGCGCAGATATTCGTTTAGGGGGATTAATAGTCAATTGTTACAGTATTAGAACAAATTGAAAGGCGAGGAACTGAGCATATATACTGATATATATTTTATCATACAATACTTACGGAATGTCCTGTCAACTTTTTATATGCTTCTTCCAAGTTATATTTGCTTAGTGAAATTAAATTTCTGTTCGTGTCCAAGCAAATCATACACAGCTGCAAGAAACTTTAATATTTCAATATCAGTAAACAACAAACAAGTGTGTAAGCATGACCAAGGCTAGCCGCAAGATGGTGATCCAGCGTTTGGCATATCTATGAAGAAATGACCAGGGTCGCCTTGGTATGTTCGTTTGGATGGAGGAATAATAAAATACCTTTGGCCATAATATGTAGAGAGCCAGCATTACATCCGCATATATACAGAGTATCTGGAGGCAAGTAAGGGTAATCTACTTATCCAAACCAGGTAAAGTTGATTACGAACTTCGAAACTTATATAGACCCATAAGTCTACAGTCCTTCTTCCTAAAAACAGTGGAAAATTTAGTAGACTATTATGTTAGAGAGGTACCACTTAAACTGTACCCCATACACACGATGCAGTGTGCTTATCAAACGGGAAAATCAACCGAGACTGCTCTTCATTATGTAGTAGCAAAAGCCGAGGGCGCACTGGAGCACAAAGTAATATGCTTAGCGGCTTTCCTTGACATTGATTGCACCACCTTTGACTCAATCAAAGCTGCTGCAGAAAAGTGTGGTATACCAAATACTACCTCAAGATGGATACCATTCATGTTAAAAGGCCGACTTATTAAATCCACTCGACTTGGAGACAATTTGTCAGCAACCACAAATAGGGGATGTCCACAAGGTGGTGTTCTATCACCAATACTCTGGTCCCTAATGGTGGATTCACTGATCAAAGGACCAAACAAAGGACCTCTTCTTACGGTAGGTTATCCTGATGATTTAGTGATATTTACAAGTTGGAAATTCCAATCCTTAATATTAGAAGTACTATAAAGGGCCTTAAACAGGTTTGAGGTTTGGTGCACAAGGAATCATCTCATCATCAACCCGGACAAGGCAGCTGTGATTAATTTCACAAGGAAAAAGGAACTGGGTGAGCTAACCAGCCCTGAGCTCTATGGGCGCAAACTAGATTGGCCTATGGAGGAAAAGTATGTAGAAGTAACCCTAGATCAACGCATAACATGGGCATCACACGTAGCCAAGACAGTCAGTAAGGCCGACAGAGTCTTGGCTATGTATGGATCGAGCAACGGGAGGTCTTGGGGACTAAACCAAAAGTCGTCAAATGGATATACGAATTTATGATGCTGCCAGTGATAACTTATGGGACCGTTGTATGGTGTCAGAGAACTAAACTGGTTACATGTAAAACGGCAGTCAACGGTGCACAACGCGTAGCGTGTATTGCGATCACGGGGCCCTCCGGTCAACGCCGACAGCGTCGCTACTGATGCCACTGGTGTACAATGCGCTCTATGTTGACGTCGAAATTTGTGCAAGGAAAGGTATACACGGACTGGAAATGTCTGGACAGGAAGGACACAGGTACTAAAAACGAGACACGCGTGTTTTTAAAAGGACGAGGATCTAGAAAAGATACTTGAAATGGGATGTGACAAAATAACACCACTTCAAGTATTTGGCAAAACTTATGAAATGCACATTCCCACTAGGGTGGAATGGAAAACAGGGTTAGAACCTGAAAGACATGGTACATGGTACATGGGCGCCTAACATGGTACACTGATGGATCACGGAGGAAATCAGGAACCAGTGCAGGCATACACAAAAAAAGGCTGAGTAAAAGCTACAGACTAGGGCAATACGCTACGGTTTTTCAATCAGAAATGTTTGCTATAAACGCTTGTGTCAGAGAAATGCTGAACCGCATGGTCGTTGATAGCGACATTCTCAGCGATAGCCAGGCACTAAAAGTACTTGAGACAAGCAAAGTCAGATCTGGCCTAGTGCTAGAATGCGTGAGAAGCCTTAACTGTCTTGAACAGAACAATATGGTAAGGCTTGCATGGGTACCAGGTCATGAAGGTATAAAGGGCAAGCTCGATCGAGCAGAGGGTTCATAAGTCCTAAACCCTGTATAGCAATAGCACCGTGCGTGATAAATGCCGCACTATCAAAATATGCCAGCAAAAGCGGATTTGCGGAATGGGACAATTATAGGCATCTCCATCCCTATTCTACTTAACAAACTTGAATGCTACGGTGTTCGAGGTCATGCTCAAGAAATGTTCAGGAGCTACTTAAATAATAGGACCTAATGTGTCACATTAGATAATTTTATCAGTAGTGACTTATCCCTATCCTATGGCGTCCCCCAAGGCAGTGTCTTGGGCCTACTCTGTTCCTTGCCTATATCAATGAGCTCTGCAGTTTAACTGTTCCTAAATGTCATATGCGAATGATACGGTCTTACTCATAGAGGGTGACAACTGGTTGGATGTGAAAACAAATGATGCAAATACGCTTCGTGTTGTGAGTAGTTGGCTAAACTGTAATCTACTTACGCTTTTCACTGAAAAAAAGAAATTCATTACATTTGGAATAAGAAGTCGGTCACTACCGTCGTCATCCTTCTTTCTTCAAGTTCACAAATGCCAGCAAACCCTTATAAATACACATAGTTGTGAACCCATTGAGCGAGTTGATCACATAAAATATCTTGGCGTCCAAATAGACTGTTTCTTAAATTGGAAGTATCAAATAGATTCGATTGTTACTCGAATTAGGAAACTTATACACTGTTAAACACAATGGGGGTGTAAAGCCGGAAAAGGCAAATTATACTCCAAGAACCTTTCCTAGAAAACATAATACCGAGCCGAAAAACATTACTTTTTTTTACCATACAATTTTAAAAAAATATATGACTGAAATAAAAATTTACAACCCTATATTAATGAATGGGAATGGACAGGGAGCTATCTGACCTACACCAATCTAGCCCGGCCCCGGCCCATTTTATGTCAAATCTGTATGACGTCAATAGTAAATATTATTGTTTACTTACATAATTTTTCAAATATCAAGTTTCTTTGTTACTAAAATAATATGGAAGTCTTATCCACATAAAGATTATTCTTTTTACCTATTGGTATTATTACTTCGTAAGGTAAAGTAAGTAAGTAAGTAGCAGCCCATTAACGTCCCACTGCTGGGCACAGGCCTCCTCACTCCAAGGAGCGAGGGTTTTTAGAGCATAGACCCACCACGCTGCTCCACTGCGGATTGGCAGGCATAGTACACAACAAGTGTACTCTCTATTCCTTCACTCTCATAGTCCGATGTGACGGGAATCCGACACGACCGGAGAGAGATCAGGCGCAGGACCGACGGCTTAACGTGCTCTCCGAGGCACGGGGGTGGATCACACCGCCAACTTCCCAACTTCGGGCAAATATTGAGAAAATCTTAATAGAAAACTCAATATTGATATTTGAATTGGCCCGACCCGGGACTCGAACCCAGGACATCATGTCTGTAGTCGAACATGCTAACCACTAGACCAATGAGGCAGTTTTTTACTTCGTAAGGTATTGAATATTAAATATTAAACATCGTTTACAAAATATCTTAAATAGAAAAACAAAGTAGCAATACCTTGGGGTACTATACAGATTTTGTATAAAATTTTACGTATACCTTTGTAGTTCCTCTCAAACAAATTCAACAGCTATCCATATTTTGAAATCGAGAAATTTTAAGTAACTCGTATACTTTGCAGTCTAAATCAAAATCCGTGGGCAACAATACAATCCACAAGATACAGTACAATTTGTTCCGTACCACTGACAGTTTAACGCTTGACTGTGATGGTAAGTGGTATACCCCTTATGGTTTCTACACTGCCTCGTATCGGAACACAAATCTCTTTGTTTGGCGGTACGTCTTTGCTGGCAGGGTGGTAACAAGCCACGGCCGAAGCCTCCCACCAGTCCAGACGCAGTCAAATTAGAAAATACAATTTCCTGAATTCGTCTACCGGGGATTGATCCCGGGACCTCTGCTAGCAAAACAAGTACTCGCACCACTATTTGTGAAAAAATGGTACATTTTTGAAGTTTTTATGTAACCGGGAAAAGTGAAAATTAATATTAAAATAACAATTAATTACATTAGAAATATTGACTAAAATTAAAACAATTGCATATTATGTGATGTTCAGTTGTTTTCTTAATTGGAATTGATTTCTTTTTATATTAAATGACGTATAAACCAGCCAGCAACTTTATATGATACTGATATCAAATCTTTTTTTTATGTTCCGCTTAATATGCCGGTGTGGATCACATATCGATATTTTTTGAAAATATCAATATCGATATATCGATGTATCCGTATAATTTAACAGAGAATATTTGTGCTCTAAAAGTTATTTTATTTGGCCTAAGCTACTTTAGTTAACTAAAATTGCTAGATAAATATTAATCAATAGACATCAATTTCAATCGATTGATTGTTTGAAAAGTATTGTAAACATAAGTAAATCATGTCAACAATACGAAAGGGCAGTCGAGGTTGAAATTAACGGACTGAATTGCCAACTTAAAACCAAATTATAAAACAGCAAATCGAGTCGACCAAAAATAAGAAAAACATGAAATATAATTTGTAAACAAGAAGGGAATATGAAAAAGTATTGGTTTTTAGAATTTTTTAAATCAAAAAATTTAAAAATGTTTATTGGTTATAGAAAAATATCGATATTTATACTTTTTCGATACTTATAGCGGAATGCGTAATAGCATAACGCACGTTGATAAGCTGACAATGACCTACTGACATAGATTTAAATTTCTTTATGTAAAACAAACGATTTTCTTTGAAAAATGCCGCTAGAGCGAAGTGTTTAAACCTGTCACAGAATTACGGCCCTTTTTCTTTCCGGGTAAATAAAATCCGACCTTGCGCGCTTGTATTTAAATCGCATTTTAAAATGCAATGATTTGCGCCTTTGTCTATTTGCCGACTAGTTCATAAAAGAATGACGTTTTGTATTAATAGAGTAAATAATAACAAACCTCGCGTGCTTATATTTAAAGCATATTTTAAAATAAGATTGTGTCTGTCATGCGCCGTGTTCGTATAAAACAAATATTTAATAATAATGGTTTTAAATACAAAATTATATGTACAACAATGTTAGGGCAAATACATACCAAGGCAAAGTATTTTTGGATAGCATTTTTAAAAATTTCGGTTTATTATTTTACAAGTAAGACACGTATAAATATTTGAATGAGCATTTTGCAGTGGAAACTGAAGCTCTAAATTCGTTCAAGTTTAGTTAGTTCTGGCCGAGGCAGAAAGAGTTATTTTTAATGTTAGTAACTACATTAGCGTGGTTTAAAAACCCTCTCTAATATGAGTTGGGACGTTATTGGGATACCACTTGCTCTTGCTTTTTAATGTTAGTAAGGATAAGCATTGTTATTGAAGGGCAACTTTTTTATTCGCAGCAGGGTAAAAATTTTACAGTTGAAAAGCGTGATTAGCGCCACGAAGATGAGCGGGGTTTGAAGGTTAGGTAGTTATTTCATAATTTACTAAATATACTATTTTTCATAAAATATAAAATAAAAATATTTCATAAATATTCTTTTCTAAATGTTAAATGCAAAAACAAAATTTAATTAACAATTTCTAATATTTACAAAAACACGGCGTTTTTTTATATCCAATTCGACATTTTAAGGTCAATTAAATTCATTAAATTGCTAACATATCTTTCTTTTCCCTCCCTCTAAGTCTATATAAAGTAAACAAGACTTAAAAATTAGCTATCCAAAGAAGTTTCACTTCTGACATGTGTACTTTGCACGACTGCACTTTTAGTAAAAAAAAAATTAATCTTCAGGATAATTTTTTTATAAACTATGAATGTCTTATTTATTTTTATCCAATTAACAGCCTAAAGAATAAGTTTAAAGCTTCTAGCTCCAAATGTGACGATATTTCCATCCCGTACATCACTTTTTCGCATTGCGGCTATGTCAGGCGTTAGAATATCTGTTTAGTAGTTTTGACATGAAAGCGCGACAGATAGACAGAAATCACTTTCGTGTTTATAATATTATTAAGGATGATTTACTTTTATGATTTAATTGAAACACTAATAATAAAACCAAACCACTGAGATAACTTTTTCTTGTTTTAAAGCTAGAATTTAGAATCGGTTCTAAGCCAGTCATGTAAGGGTTAATGTTAATTCATTACGTTACATGCCTTGTCTTGCACAAGAGATTTATTTACATAATGGTTTGGAAATGAAAATTTAATGCCAGAAATCTAATTCCAATTGGAATGTTTTTCTTTATTTTATGATTCACTAACTTTGTTTCTACCAGCTAGTCTGTACTGTGTGTAGACTAAGCTTTAGTTTTTATGTGATACATAATATTGTTATTTATTCGTTTCATTCATGTCAGCCGTGTTTAGGGCTGGCACGAACATTTGCCATGAAAATCTTGTAGGCTTTAGAACTCCTTCAGGAATCAAGCTACAGGTCTCGTAGTATTTTCCCCTGGCTTAGCACAGCGCCCTCTATCGCTGGCATTCGGGATCTAATTAGGTAAACGAATAACGTTGTATATATTTTTAGATCTCTTTGTAAAATTGCAGATATTTCGCTAATGAAAATGGTGTACAATGCATTGGCTCCGTCTAAAATAACATATTGTATCTCTGTTTGGGGAGGAACTGGTAAAACTCTCTTTATCCGCATTGAGAGAGCGCAGAGAGTCTTGTTAAAGGAAACAGCATGTAGACTAAAGCTATTCCCAACTAAAGATCTCTATGCTCTTTGCGATGTCCTCACCGTCAGAAAATTATATGTCCTCCAAGTAGTAGTTCGTCAACATAGGCAATTGCCTTATAATCCTAGTTTTATTGCAAATAAAAGAACTTCTGAGTCAGTTTGCCAATGTTATTATCGTAAAATTTACTTTTCTCGTCGTCTGTTCACATTCCTGAGTCCATAATCGAATAAATAAAAATCTTCAAAAATATTATTATTATCTGGCTTAAAGAACAATCGTATAATGATGTAGAGAATCTATTAACTATTAATAAATTTTAATAAAATGCACTAATAATATATTATAACACATTAAATATAACACACGCACATCCTACACACTTATACACACATGGATACACACACGCACTGATACACATATGCTTGCATGTTTTTTAAGAATAATTTAAAACTCGAATGTAATTTTATTGTTTAAGTTTTTTTGCGGAACATCCTGTACCATTGCATAGCGGAGGCCTAACAACTGTGACTCAGTCTTTGACTAATGCAATTGTTATGGTCACGCATATTTTGTACAGGTAAGGTATGCCTACTTTCATAGTTTTTGAATGGGTGTTTGAGTGCATTTAGGGGAGACTAAAGGATGGGGCGCGTATAAAAGATTCACAAGGGTTGAAGTGCATCGACTGGCTCAGTGGGCCCCACAGCGAAATAATAATAATAAAACCTTTGGCCAATTGTAATGAAGACCAGAATGAATTCCAGGATCTTTCCAGGAATGCTATGAAGAATGATGTTGGGCCTTGTACACAATTCTGAAAATCCTTGAGCATTCCACATGAGTCAGGTGTCTCATTTCCAGGGATTCCATTCATTGACAACATGAAAAAAAAGCTTCTCTAATTCTGTATGCAATGGGAAGTCTTGATTTATCTTTAAGTGACATTGGAGGATCTGGAGGAGGAATGGGGATCTTTTAGGACATTTTTTAGGATTTCTTTGGTTATTTGGTTTGTTTGCTTGATTAAATTCTCAGATAAATGTACAGAATTACAACCTTAACAGTAGATGGTATGACACCGGAACGAACTTGTCTCTGGCCACCTTCAATGTTGCAAAACTCTTCATCCAAAAAATGCTGCGAGCAGACCACAGACCCTTTGAAAGGCTGATCATGTTTTCCGAGGGCCTTGAGCCACTTCTCGTGGAGTGCTGCATCCGATGGAAAACTGGGAATGTTTAATAAGAATAGCACTATTGGAACCTTCCTTAAAATACTCATGATTTTTTAATAATTATAGTCTCAAATAAAAAGTTACTTCTGGTCTTTAAATGATAAAGGTAGAGGCACAATTTCCGAGCTGTGTTTGTAAGCAGGGAATGATTTGATAAACATGAGGATAGGCCTAAGGTCTTTCATTTGATTCAAATTATACACATCATAAGAATAAATGAGATCAGCGTTTTGAGGCAGCTTGAAGACAAAGGAATCAGGCCCAAGTAGAGATGGCTTACAAAAATATGTGAAATCTTTGCACATATAGAACTGGAAATCCAGAGAGGTACAACAAATTTATTTATTTTTATTTGTTTCTTATTAATAGTTTATTATATATGCAAGTACAAGAAACATAGTGTATTAATGATTTAGACTTTTGAAAAATTGAGAAATTGGCTTGATTAGGCTAAAGCCCACTAATAGCTTAGTGCCTCAGAAGAAGAATATTCTACTTGTATGAGGAACAGTTTGTCAATAACATTGCAGAATAAGTACTCACTTCATCAACAAAACCTCACATAAATAGCTTGATAGGTCACCTTAATAATAAATATTCAATTGACAGTCTTAAATAAAATATGATAGTGCTAGTGTTCAGTGTAGGCCACAGCAGGTCATGAATTCTATCAGTGTTTAATTTTTCTTGTGGCCAGTTGTACTTAATAAGATTAATAGGCTATGAGGAAAGGAAGGATTTGTGAGATAGTCTATTGAGAAAGAATGAATGATGTAAAAATATAAAATAGATAATTGCCAAACTGCAATTATATTTTTACATCAGTCATTCTTTCTCACACTGAACATAGTCTAAACTGAACACTAGCACAAACATATTTTATTTAAACTCATAACATAACTCACTCGTAAAATGTGATCTCATCTGCTCCCGCGGCATTGTTTGCTATGCTTCTACAGAAAGGCACACAGCATCGCATTGTTCCCGATTTCGATGTTCAGAAATGGATTAAATTACACTTTGCGGCGAGCACTCAAACCATTTATTGAGCAAAGTAACCGCGACACTTAACTATGCAGCACACACTGTAGGCCTCCAATTTTTAATGAATATTCCCCCAAACCGCCGATTGTTGAATTGTAATTCGTGCATCAATCTTTATCTGCTTAGATCTATTTTTCACATCGGACTGAGCAATCCATGCGGCCAATATTAGGATTCAATTGTATTAAAAATTAAAATGTCCATAGAAAATATCTATAATGATATAAGAACAAAATACAAATGTGAAAACAGAACCCGATCAAAAATTCAAAAATTCAAAACGTCTAGATAAAGATATGTACAATATTGACAATGCCATTACTGTCATTAACACAGAGTAGGTACATAGTAGCTGGCAGTAGAGATGATAGGTATACATCGATGTTTAGTCTGAAAACACCGATGTTTTGTTTTCGATAATATCGACGTTTTGATTTCGATAACATCGACACAGCAATGGGAATAAAATGTCGTAACTTGTCCTAAGAGATAAAAAAGGCCACCTTCATTAACCGTCATCAACGGTCAACAAATCAAACAGTGAAACATCAAACAATCAATACTTGCGCCTGGGACCCGTACTCCCTTATCCGTAGCCCACGTTATTCTTTAAATAATAAACAAATTTATTTAAATCAATCATAGAATGTCACTCATACAGGTGTGTAAAGCAATGGGTTTTGCTTAAAACTTAAGTTGCATTCCAAAAAGCATGATCATTGGCTTTCACTTGAAATTAAGTAAACTACACGGTATAAATATATACCATAAATAAAAAAACATTAAAACTAAATACCAATAATAAATCTAAAAAGAAAGAACCTAATATTGAGTAATCTATTACATTTTTAGCGTACAAAAGTGAAAAATGATTAAATATGTTTGTACATCACAACAAACATAAATTCATTAATAAACACAAATTGGTACAAAATAACAGACTATCAACCACTCATTAGACGAAAAGACTCATTGAATAAATAAAAGAAGATCGAACCAGTTCGGAGCCACAGACCGTGTCGAGTGCCGCCAGCAGAATGCCCCCAGCGCCTTTTTTTTTCGAAGTGTGTAGTTGCTGTTAGCCCTACTGGCTTTGACAGCGTAACCGAGAGGGATGGCGAGCGCAGAAGCTCTGCTGAGGGGTGGGCCCGTAGAAGGGCCCTGCTGCGTCGGGGGAAAACGTTGCTCTAAGGGCGCCTCCTGCGAGGCTCGGACCTAGGCTTAGAGCAACGTTTGCTGCTGCTGAAAAAGACAAACGGACAGGTGCTTAATCTTGACGCCCATGGGTCCGCGACTGGGAGCCGCGGCCGGGGTGCGTCAGATAGCGGGGGCCTCGTCTTCGCCGGCGAAGACGCTGTGTGTGTGTGTTAGTGTACGGGGCATTGTCAATAGTAATCTGGTCGTCTGGGTCGTCAAGGACGTGTTTGGGCCGCCTCTTCCTAGGCGGGATGTTTAGCCTAATCCCATAAGAGGCGGCATTTCTAATGAGAGGGTTGGGGTGACTGACGGCTCTCTTGAAGTAGTCTACGGAGAGCGTTTTGAAATGATTATTGACCGTTGCGAGGTCGAGATCTCTGTGGAGATCGACGTTGCGCATGAACCAGCGGGCGCCCGTGGCTATGCGCATGAATTTGTTCTGCAGCGTCTGGAGTCGAACCAGCCGGCGTGCAGGAACGTGAGCGAACACTACGCTCGCATAAGAGAATATGGGGCGGATGCAAGTTTTGTAGAGTGTCACCTTGTGGCGCAGTGACAATATACTCTTATTGCAGATCATGGGTTCAATGTAATCTCCCCGAAGCTCTTTACTGCAGCATTGGAAGACCTCTTTAAGCTTATGGAGTGGCACGAACTATCAATATCAATGGCGAGTACATCACAGATCTACGGTTTGCCGACGACGTGGTCATTATGGCAGTGACTCTGGAAGATCTCAATGCAATGATCGATGACCTCGGCAAAGTTTCTCAACAGGTGGGCCTAAAAATGAACACGAAAAAAACGAAAGTTATGTCCAATATTCATGTTCCGCTCCACCCAGTCATCGTTAAGAACTCAGCACTCGAAATTGTAGACGAATATACATACCTGGGACACATAGTCTAGCTGTAGGTAGGTAGGTCAAATTTCGACAAGGAGGTCAACCGGCGAATCCCACTCGTTTGGGCAGCCTTCGGGAAACTACGGTAGATACTTTCGTGCGATATCCCTCAATGCTTGAAGACAAAGTTCTTCGAACAGTGCTTGTTGCCAGTGATGACCTAAGGCTCCGAAACGTGATCGCTGACTATGGACCTCATACCCCGCACCGGGCGGCGCAGTGTAGGGAGACCCCCATAAGATGGACCGACGACATAAAGAGGGTCGCCGATGGCCACTGGAACCAGGCGGCGCAAGATCGGGCCTTGTGGACATCATTAGATGAGACCTATGTCCAGCAGTGGACGTCCATGTTGAAGCACGTGGTTGAAGCGACGACGACGAAGCAGTTAAATAATGTATCATTCTTTTGAGGTTTTCAATAACATATTATAAATTATACGAATTACTTCTACCGGAACACTTCACGATACGTTACAGCTCAAGTCCAAACTTACGTGAATGCTCTTTACAAATAAATAAAATAAAATAAATAAAAAGAACTTTATTTACAAAACATGTAAAACAAAAATATAAATAACTTAAAGTAAGTAATACCTATTTGAACTCAAATTAAAATGTCTCAACGTCACTTCATAAATTACTTTGTTGCCGGCTTACATACGGTTGTGTGTCTTACTAGTTCACTTTTACTTTTGCACGCATACTTGCATGAATTACATGAAAATAGGACTTCATAGGCGTGAATTCTCATGTGTCTTACAAGGTTTCTTTTTTCTCTACACGCATACTCGCATAATTTACACGAGAAAGGCTTTTCATTGGTGTGAATTCTCATGTGTCTTACAAGGTTTCCTTTTTCTCTGCATGCATACTCGCACAATTTACACGAGAAAGGCTTTTCACTGGTGTGAATTCTCATGTGACTTACTAGCTTTCCTTTTTCTCTGCTTACATATTTGCATAATTTACATGAGAAAGGCTTTTCACTGGTATGACTTCTCATGTGTCTTACAAGGTTTCCTTTTTCTCTGCATGCATACTCGCACAATTTACACGAGAAAGGCTTTTCACTGGTGTGAATTCTCATGTGACTTACTAAATGTCGTTTTTCTCTGCATGCATACTCGCATAATTTACACGAGAAAGGCTTTTCACCGGCGTGACTTCCCATGTGACTTACTAAATGTCGTTTTTCTCGGCATGCATACTCGCATAAGTTACACGAGAAAGGCTTTTCACCGGTGTGAATTCTCATGTGACTTACTAGGCTTCTTTTATATTTGAATGCATACTCGCATAAGTTACACGAGAAGGGCTTTTCACCGGTGTGAATTCTCATGTGACTTACTAGGCTTCCTTTATGTCTGCATGCATACTTGCATAAGTTACACGAGAAAGGCTTTTCACCGGTGTGAATTCTCATGTGGTTTACTAGGCTTCCTTTATGTTTGCATGCATACTCGCATAAGTTACACGAGAAAGGCTTTTCACCGGTGTGAATTCTCATGTGACTTACTAGGCTTCCTTTATGTCTACATGCATACTCGCATAAGTTACACGAGAAAGGCTTTTCAGCGGTGTGAATTCTCATGTGACTCGCTAAACTAGCTTTAGTTTTGAATGTATTATCGCATGAACTACATGAAAAATTCAACTCCTCATTAGTGTGGTTTTTCAAATGCTGTATAAAATTATCGCGTTTGCTACATTTATATTCGCAATGCTCACAAAAATACTCTTGTCGCCAATTCTGCTTATTTAAAGTTTGGGAGAATGCATTGAGGCTATTAACCTGAAGTTTATCAGTATCTTTTTCTACAAACTTGAACTCCGTTTCATTGACTGGAACCCGTGTTTGTAAGTTTTCCGTCTCACAGTCTATAGTATTTCTCTTTTCGAGGGTCATTTCGTATAGATGAGTCGGCAACATATGTGCTGAAAATAAATTTGTCATGTTTAAACATTCAAATAAAGATTATCCCGCATGAGATGCGGTAAGCGTGTATTTTAGGAGTAAACGCTCCATTTATGCTCCTGAGTGGTTAAACCGCACATTATTTTGCACACAACTTTACCGTTACTCTCATTATAGAAACTGAATATAATCGTGCAATAGCTACGACACCAGAGCCACACTCAACTGGAGTGGCTTTTGAAGACAGAGTGCACCAGGGAAGCATAACAAGAAGAAGGGCTTTGACAACCACAGGAAAACCGTCGGGCTGTTGTAGATATAGAGGTATTGTAGATATAGAGATAGAACTACAGACACAAGTGAAACTACTTGCAACCATAGAGCTTTGATATCTACAGAGATTATTTTTGATCATATGCTGACGTATAATAAGATCGGTTCGAGGAAAATATAATTGCCCTAGAGTCTATAAAAAGAATGGAGTTTTTTGGCAAGAACGGACAAAAAGTTAGGGTGAAAACTGATCAGGGCCCTGAATACTAAAAAAAAACAGCAATTCCAAGTTTAATACAATTAAACGCCGCAGATATTAACGTATTTAAGCATTCATGTAAATAAACAACAGCAATAAGCTAATCATCTAATGTAGAAAATTATGACTGTCACTATCTATACACGTTATCAATATAAACCAGTAACAGATAAAGTTTGTTAATAATTTTACTTTTATACAAATGTCATAAAGATCTAACGTTAGTAAATAATATTACAATAGAAGAAAAACATTTATAAATACATAAGTTCCAAAAACGTATGTCATGTCCATAAATATAGAAAAAAGTCCATAAATATAGAAAAAAGACTAGTTATTTCATTGCATTATACGACTCCACTTACCGGACATATGAGGGTAGTCAGCAGAGTCACCATCACCACCAATATCTAGGTTGCTCCCACTGGAAAGGACACGATATTTTTTACTTGAACAATTTAGCAACTAGACCTAAATTATTGAATACTCGAGGACTAAAGACTACTATTTAAAAAAAGCTGAATAAAACTATACTTAATATAAATTCAATATCGATTCTTTTCCAATCGTATATGCAATAAACGTTTTATATTTCATCAACGGTATTCAATTTTGAGGCAATGCTGCTGATATAGATGCAATATCTGTTCTGATGAAAAGGGCCGTTCGTTTTATGATATGGGTCCAAGAGATACCCTAAGAAACAAATTCAAAGTAGTTCACATAATGACAATTCACATCATATATATATTAGAAAATTTGTATTTACACAAAAATATTGACTCTTTTAATAAACAGAGTGAATGTACTTATTCTAACTAACTTAAGACAAAAAATGAACATTTTGTACATTTTAGTACATTGCATAAAATTAACAACTCATTTAAAGGAACTGTATACGATTCAATAATAAACTGCCAGAAAACGTTCTAGAAATGTCGCTCAATAAATTCAAAAATAAATAAAGAAATACAAATTTATCCACTAAATAAAACAATTTTCAAAAAAGTAGTCGCTTCCTACCTCCAAAAGCTAAGTTATGATGAAACTGAAAGTCTTCTGAAAGTAACAACATAAGTTAAACCACCATTTTTTACACATACGTACGACGATGCATTACACAAACACTTAATGTATAAATATATTATACCTGACAAATACCATAATAATAATAATAATAAAGCCTTTATTTCCAATAGAGTCAGTTCCATAATTATTTCATTTTACTAAATTTACTTTATCTTATTAACAACGCAATATTCGCATTCCAGGCTAATAAACATCTAATTCGTAATAATTTTTTTAAATCGTGATTATGTCATAATAATAGATTTCGTCAAATGTCGTATCATGTCATCGGCTATGTCAAATATTAGTAAGTCATTATTGGAAAGCCCATTTTTGGGAATAGGCTTCCTCCATCCGTTTCCAGCTCCGTCGATCTTTGACTAGTCTCGTCCAAGCTATGCCAGCCACCTCAGCGATGTCGTCGCGCCAGCGGCGACGCGGCCGCCCTCTCAGCCGTCGTCGGTCGCGGGGGTACCAGTGAAGCAGTTTTTCTGTCCAGCGGCCATCACTAGTTCTGGCTATATGTCCGGCCCAGCGCCATTTAAGGAGGCATGCTAGTTTTGCCGCGTCAATGATTTTGGTCGTCTTTCTCATGTTTGTATTTCTTACTTTGTCCATTAGTTTTAGGCCTAGCATGCTCCTTTCCATTGCTCTCTGGGTTACCTTTATTTTATTAATTATGTCCTTAGTAATCGGCCACGTCTGGCAACCATACAGCAGTGTTGGTGTTACTATAGAGTCCATTGCTTTCTTTTTTAGTTTAATATTTATTCGGGACTTGAAAATATGTTTCATGGACCAATAAGAAGCCCATGCTTTTTTGATCCTTCTCTCCACTTCATCCGCATAATGCCCTTTAAAGGAGATACTCTGACCTAAGTATACAC
>JACTOM010000083.1:225720-281226 GCA_015832385.1 Elymnias hypermnestra
CAATACTTACGGAATGTCCTGTCAGCTTTTCATATGCTTCTTCCAAGTTATATTTGCTAAGTGAAACTAAATTTCTGTCCGTGTCGAAGCAAATCATACATAGCTGCAAGAAACTAAAGACCTTTAAAATCAAACAAAAATAATTCAGATAGACTTCGTCTTCTTTGTTTAATGGCTTTCAGTGTCAATTTAATTGGAGAGGACATGAAGGAAATTGTACAGTTTATAAGAACATATGAAATTTAAGTTTAATTGCCTATAAATAGTGGAAATATACTGTTAAACCACTACCAACTGGACGAAGCAGTGTAGAAAGACCCCCCACAAGATGGACCGACGATATAAGGAGGATCTCCGGTAGCCGCTGGAGCCAGGCGGCACAAGATCGGGTCTTGTGGGCATCATTTCGTGTGACCTATGTTCAGCAGTGGACGTTCATCGGTTGAAGCGACGACGACGACGACAAGACTTAACAAATATTCTACATTTATAAGACGAGGGATATATAGAGGGAAAACATCATAAATGAAATGGGAAAAATTGGGACAATTAAGAAGGATGTGGAACCAGAACCTTCGCCTAGGCCACATTCACACATGGAGTGGTCCCTAATCCAAGGGTTTGGTCAATTTTAAAAGTGTGCACGCACAGGCATAGCCGCAAGATGGTAATTTTTTTTATGAGAGGTGGTGCTCCTCATAGGGTCCCATTTTTTTTAAACCACTTCTGATGATGGCATCCATGAGAAAACCGGATAAGTGTTAAATTTGCATTAAGCATGTGCGCGACAAATGGACTAATTACTCAAGATCATGCCAACCGATTTCGATGATTTTTTATTGTAAAGTATATACTTCAAGGGTTGTTTTATGATAGTTTGGTTAGGTTCTGATGATGGATTCCATGACAAAGTGACAGAATTCTTCAATTCTTAGGAACAAATCAACGATACTAGGCAAAAACTTTTATAGGCTATCAGGATATTTGTGTCGCCTACCGTAACATCGGTATGGTCAAGTAATTGTCGTAGTTAACGTGAAGATCAATGGAACTTCTCAACGGCTTACAGTAAGGGTACGATTTATGGCGAAATATATAACTTTTTGTAATCAATTAGTAATGAGCTTACGTTTGTTGCTGCATTGCATCACGTTTACTTCAGATTCACTAAAAATCAAAAAAATAAAAAAATTAACAAAAAAAGAACCGCCTTTAAAACAATTTACAAATATATTAATATGTTCTAAAAAGTAAGAAATAATTGCGTATTCTTTTATAGTGTTCTTCGTATTCTTATATTTGGAGTCGGTGTCAACCACGGTACCTTCATATATAGCGTAGGTGGTAACTACATATATAGCTACAGATGGGAGAGACGCGGGTGCTGCCAAGTGGACACGCGGGGAACATCAACCTTGGCTGACACCGACTCCGAATATAAGAATACGAAGAACACTATAAAAGAATACGCAATAATTTCTTACTTTTTAGAGCATATTAATATATTTGTAAGCCTGTTTTCAAGGCGGTTCTTTTTTTGTTAAAATTTCTATTTATTTGAAGTCAGTTAAAAAGTACAAAAATGTTTCATACGCTCTTTAATCTTCCGTCATAATATTAGGCATGTCTCTGGTTATGCAATTAAATTAAGACACTTCCAAATGCAATCTTTAGTGAAATGGAGAGAAATTAGTGATGCTGCATTTTTATTTAATATTGTCTGCCTGCCCTCCACTATTACACAGAATTAATCTTAATGTGCCCTATGGACTACCTAGAGCTAGCACAGTTAATAAACCCTTCCAATCATCAGTAAGCTGGACTAATCTGGGCTATTTTGCTTCTGTTAATAGGACGGTGAGGCAGTTCAATACACTATCCGCAGACAGCTGCTTTGTAGGTGACATCATTAATAATAACTTGAATTGATTTAGATCGGCTCTTAAAAATATGTAAAATTAATATATATATTTTTTAGTTAGATTAGTTCATTGTTTCATTAGCTTCTTATTATAATTTTTAATTTAATTTTTAATATTGCTCTGATTTCAAATTTTTTTGTCATGTGCACAATTTAGATATACTAAATTTGTTCTGCATGCTTTTTTATAATGTATGAAATGTTTAATTATTTAGCCCACAGGAATGATGTGTGCACCTATAATTGGGTATGTACTTAATTGATTATAGTACTCTGCAATTTTATATAAACCTATGTTGTAAGGGTACATACCTGTTGGTGCTCCAATAATAATAATAAATAACTAGCACAATTTTCATATAGTACTTAAGACATTTCTTTTGCTATGTAAAATGTATCTCGATATTTGATAAAAAAATACTTTTTTGTTATTAGATAAAACTTTATCTTACGTAAAATTTTCTTTAAAAAAAAAATTGGGAAGTAATGTGCCATATGCACATACACATTTTTATTTAATATATCTGTTTAATTAGTCTTTGTTCATCAAAGCTAAACTATTCTTAATAAACGGTTGTCATCATGTTGTCTGTTAATCACCCATCGTGCCATATAAGTTTAAGTGACAATGGAGGATAGGAGATCTTTAAGGACATGTTGTGGCATTTCTTAGGTTATTTGGTTTGTTTACGTGATTAAATTCACAGATAAATGTACAGAATTACAACCTTAACTGCAGATGGTATGACACCAGAGCGAACTTGTTTTTGGCCACCTGCAATGTTGCAGAACTCTTCATCCAGAAAATGCTGCGAGCAGACCACAGACTTTTTGAGAGGCTGATCATGTTTTCCAAGGGCCTTGAGCCACTTTACGCGGAGTGCTGCATCCGATGGGAAACTGGGAATGTTTAATACCAATTGTAACCTTCCTTAAAATACTCATGATTTTTTAAAGTAATTTGAGCGTCAAATAAAAAAACACTTCTGGTCTTTCAATGCTTAAAAGGTTGAGGCACAATTTCCTAGCTGTTTGTAAACAGGGAATGGAGGATTGGATAAAAACATGAGGATGGGTCTAAGGTCTTCCAATTAATCAAAATTGTACACATCATAAGAACGATTGAGATCAGAGTCCTGAGGCATCTTGAAGGCCAATGAAAGATGGTCAGGCCCAAGTTGAAATAGCTCACAGAAACATGTATTAGCGGTGTGAAATCTTCTTCTTCTTGTATAAGGTACAGTTTTTCTATAAGATTGGGAAATGAGTAGTTAGCTGTTATATTTTTACATTTCTGTCTCAATAGACTATCAAATCCATCCTCTCCTCATAGCCTATTAATTTTATTAAATGCAATTGGCCACAACTGAAAATTAAACACCAACAGTATTTATGACCTGTGGTAGTCTACACTGAGCACTAGCACTAACATATTTTATTTAAGACAGTCAATCGAATGTTGTGGAAGCATCAGTGAAATGCTATTTATTATTAAGGTGGTCTATTGACCTATTTATGTGAGGTTTTGTTGTTGGATGTAAGTGATAAGAAACATCATTCAGTAACAAATATTGAGAGGAAATTCCATTAAACTATTTCAACGAAATCGATAACTCACTCGTGAAATGTGATCTCATCTACTCCCGCGTCATTTCTTGCAATGCTTCTACAGAAAGGCACACAGCATCGCATTGTTCCTGATATCGATTTTTAGAAATGGATAAAACACTGCACTTTGCGGCGAGCACTCATGCCATTGATTGAGCAATGTAACCGCGACACATAACTATGCAGCACACACTGTAGCCCTCCACTTTCACTGGATATTCCCAAAAACTGCCGATTGTTGAATTGTAATTCGTGAATCAATCTTTATCTCTGTTGATCTTTGTTGCCTTCTGCTAGAGCGGTCCTTGACATCAGATTAAGGAATCACGGCGGCCAATATTGGGACTCAATCGTATTAAAATTTAAAATGATTATAGAAATACCTATAATGTATTAAGAACAAATGTGAAAACAGAACCCGATCAAATCGTCAAGATATTTTCAATATTGACATTACCACAGAGTAGGTACATGTACTTGGTAGCTGGCAACATTCAGCTCAACGAGTTCAGTGCCCAAGTCGAATCTTGTATGCTGGAACGAGGAATTAAAATTATTAAAAAAAAAACCACGGGGACGAGAATCATAAAATTTTTAAAGGCGGTTTGGACTGCTGCATCGAAGTAGAATTTTTTCTTTTAAGAAGATATCCAAATTTCGAAAAAAAAAAGAGTGTGTAAGAACACTTATGTACACGCGTTAGAGAATACTTGGCAGAACAAGATAGCAATTTTTTCAAACAACTAAAATATTGACTATAGCTAACTTCAACTAAAAAATTTACTCTCATCATTTTTCTTTAACGCGCCAAAAGAAGTATAATTTAAAAAATGGTTATCTGTTGGAGCAAGGTCCGGGCAGTATGCTAGATGTCACAGACATTCCAATTGCAGCTCTTCTCAGTGGTTGTTTGTTGTGCAGCGTGTGGTCTTGCTTTGTCGTGAAGCAGCTAGTTATTCCTTTATGGTTTGCAGTTGCTGACAATAGATATCTTACGTAATCGTTTGACTAGATTTTAGAAAGCTGTAGTGAACGAATCCGGCGCTAGTCCACCAAACATTTACAAGTAATTTTTTCAAAGTAAATTTTTGTTTAGGGATAGCGAGATACATGCTCCCCGCAAAAATGTGCTCCCAAGCATAAATTTGCATTCGGCTGCGACGGTGTGTATGAAACCATAATATTACAAACCGTTTTAGAATGAATCATCAGTTACCTTTAGGTGAGATTACGGCCAAACGCTAACCTGTCAGCAATAAAAAATGTATATAAAACCGACACATAAATACAATAATTTTTCATTATATGTTGAACAATACAGCCGTAAACAGAGAATCGGAAATTCAAGGGTCTACTTAAACCATAAACGAGTGGTGAGGAATGAGCTGTGGTCAACGTTATTTATGTATGGTCTTTTTTACAGCTTCTTCGCGAGTTTCTCCAGTTACTATGATACAAGTATCATCGGCAAAAGTAGCAATTGTATTGTTTTCTAATACAGGTATAACACAGGTATAGAGTAAATACGCCAGAAGATCTAAGACACTTCCTTGTGGTACACCGTCGTTTATTTTGTTGAGATCAGAATAGGCGTCTTCTTGTCTGACTCGTGTGTTTATTAGTTATATATGATTCTAGAATGTCTGCCTATGATCGAGTGGTGAGGAATGAGCTGTGGTCAACGTTATCTACGTATGGGGTGGTTTCCTGTCGAAAGAGGTGTTCGACAGGGATGTGTTGCGTCACCGTGGCTGTTCAACCTTTTCATGGATAACTGTTTGACAGAGAAAAGAAAGTATGTATGGGTTAAGAATGAATGAATTATTTATCAAATGTTTAATCTACGCTGATGATCAAGTAATACTTGCATCATCCGCTAATTAGCTACAGGAGATGGTAAATATTTTGAACGAAGCTTTGAAAAGAAAAGGAATGAAAATAAATGTCAAAAAAAACGAAAGTTATGTTTTTTGAAAGAGATGAATTTATGATGAATGGCAATATTTTGATAGAAGGGGAACGAGTGGAAGAGGTGAAAGAATTTGTAATCTTGGGATCTAAATTTACAAAAGATGGAACATGTGAAAATGATATTGAAAGGAGAGTGAATGCAGGGAATATGGTAAATGGTGCTCTGCATGCCTTTATGAATAGCCAGATGGTGTCTCAAAGGGCTAGACTGGCTGTGCATGCTGGAGTGTTGGTGCCAACACTTATGTATGGTAGTGAAAGTTGGGTATGGCAGAAGAATCACAAAAGTAAAATAAATGCGGTAGAGATGAGAGCGTTGAGAAGCATGAGTGGATTAAAACTGAGTGACAGAGTGAGAAATAGTGTGATAAGAGAACGTTGTGGTATAAAAGAAGACGTAGTGACTAAAATTGAAAAAGGTATGCTTAGATGGTTTGGGCATGTAGAGAGAATGAATGAAAGGAGACTGACAAAAAGGATTTATGAGTCAAGAGTGAATGCGAAAGTTGGAAGGGGAAGACCAAGGCGAACGTTCCTGGACCAAATCCAGGACATTTTAAATAAGGGCCAGGTTAAGAGTACTCTAAACCGAGGAACTTGTATGAAAGGTTTAATGAGAATGAAAGAAGCGAAGGAGATATGCAAGGATCGTGGCAAGTGTAAGGACGTGGTCTCTGCCTACCCCTATGGGCATATGGCGTGATGCTATGTATGTGGATTATGTAGTATCAAAGGCTTATCGGACGCTTGGCTTCATTTTGAGAGCGAGTAAAGAATGGAATACTGCTCCACAGTTTAAAATCAATACCAGGTTTATATAAAAAAAATGAGAAAATACAAAAAAAAGTCTTGCGAATCTTACAATATAAAAAAGTTATTCTGGCAATGACACTAACAATAACCAATTAAATCTTTCAGAAATAAGAAGAAAAATCAGAGAATTATTTTTATTTAAAATTCTTCATAACGTAGTAGACTGTTATATTCCTCTTGTATGTACACATTACCTAAATGTTACATATGATAAATATGAAAAATCCCGAATATTATCCCATTCGGTAATTTTCCCCAGGTTTTATCCCACATTAGGTTTTTTCCGGGTAAAATCCCATCTCTATACCTACATCACGTCCTACAGCAGTGTATGAAGTGAGACTTTTGCGGTCTTGGTATTGGATACAGCCTCCTCGTTTTACTTACATCACACATATCATTCGTTGTCCTGCTGTGGGATAGCTGGTGCAGTGAATCGACTCCTGTAGTAGTACTCCAGGTGGCCAACATTTTATTTTTAGTACTATTAAACATTGTTAAGTAAACTTGCAAATAAACTTATAGGAAAGGTTAATAATACACTGAATCCCGTTAAACAACTTAACAAGCTGTATTGAAAACTTAATTACACACACCACAGATCGCATAATATGTAAGCTACAGAGAACGTAACATGTACACAATAACTGCAAATAGTGAAGAAGTTTTCAACACACACACCCACGTTATGTATAAATATATATTAAACTACCCTATACTCACGCAGTTCGTACTATATGATGGTGCGAATTTTAAACAAATTGAGGTCGACAATCAAGGATCTACCTAAATTCCTTCAAAATGATCGAAAAGTGCTATTACTCTGTTGATGATATCCCTAATGGTCCAAATTGGTTTTAATATCTTAAATCTGACATGTTGTTATTATTATTTGGGGTTATGGCTTCCTGTGCCAGACTGGCACAATTTACTTCGCCAGTGTCATGTAAAAGTAGAAGACGCACATAAAGTAATACAAAATATTTCAAAATCCAATATTAGTTGTCATGATCACATTAAATTATTATGACAAATCCATCTCAAACTAACAAAATTCAAAAATCAAAAGCATATGCAGAGTAATAATTAAAATTTCAGACTATAAATAAAGTTTCACAAATTCATCTGACATGTTTTTCCTGCAAATTTAAATTGCCATAATATTTTTGCATATCATCTGTATAACATTGAATATGACCTATGATAGTCATATTTCATGCAAGTAAATTAAATTTGAATTATAACTACACCAATCTTGATGCTTTGTCAAGTCTACAAATTGTTCCCAAGAGTCATAACGAATCTGACTTAATGGAAGTACACAGCAAAATAACACTAATGTTTAGGCAAATATCAGTTTCCCAACCTTCAGTAAAATATTTGAGAAAATAATGTCAAACCAGTTGCTAAAACATTTAAAAAAATACAATTTATTACATAATAAGCAATTTGTCTTTACTCGAGGTCGCTTGACTACCGATACTGGCGTACAGTTATTACTCAATAACTTTGAGGCCTGGGAGGAATCAAGTGACGCGCTTGGCGTTTTCTGTGATCTGTTGAAGGCCTTCGATTGTGTCCAGTATGAAACTGTGACGCGAAACTACAGCCTCACGGACACGGCATTAGACCTGATGAATTCATATTTAACCAATAGAACGCAAAAGATCTGTGTTAATGTCAAGCTTTCTGCGGGGTCTGTGACAAAACTGGGAGTCCCACAGGGTTCCATATTAGGACCATTTCTGTTCCTCATTTATATCAATGACCTTCCTTACTTTGTTAAGGGTGATCATGAGATTGTTGTGTTTGCCGATGATACTTCGCTATTGTTTAAGATTAATAGACGACAAACAAATTATGACGACGTAAACAACTCTCTCAATAAAGTAGTACAATGGTTTGAAGCTAATTGAAATTTATTATTCAACGGAAAGAAAACAAAATGTGTTAATTTTACTCCCTTATGTTAAACAAACGCCAACCATTGTTAAACTTAATAATGAGGAACTAGACCTTGTAGACAGTACCATTTTCTTAGGTATTACATTAGATAAGCCCAGAGGGCGCTTAGTCCGATAATCTGTCCGGTTACTAACTAAGCACGCGGGTAAGCGACCCCGGGTACCTCGAGCTGTACTACCGCTCTACACTATCCTCTCCGCGGCAGTAATGTCCTAATCCCAACCCAAATATCACTGTAACTCCTTTTCTTGAATTACCGACACTTCCTATTTATAACATCCAACCGATATATGACGGTATATCCATTCTCCGCTGGCCTAAATGCCACAGACCGATAATGGTCAGCAGCGTTATCGGTACGAGAGGGTCACCACTGCGATCACCGACCCGCCTGCCAAGCGTGGTGATTATGGCAAATCCACGAATGATCACAACAAGGCAGCAATGGCCGCCAGTCCCCGGCAGCCCCGCTATTCTTAGCTCTGGCAGCGGTTACGGTAACGGCAGGGCAGGGGGTGCCAAGAATCTCCGGAAGAGATTCCGCTGCCAACCCCGACGACTTGACCTGGCAACATGTAACGCACGCACTTTGAGGACCGACGAAAAGATCTATGAGCTGGAAAAAGCAGTGAGCAAGTTACACTGGGATATTGTGGGATTGTCTGAAGTCCCAAGAGAGGGGGAGGACACGATAGTCCTCAAATCCGGAAACTTGTTTTACCACCGGTAGGGGGAATACCAATCCCAAGGTGGTGTCACGTTCCTCGTCCACAAATCCCTCGTCAACAACGTTGTAGAAGTTAACAGTGTGTCCAACAGGGTAGCGTATCTATTGCTCAGAATCACCAAACGGTATTCGCTGAAGGTCATCCAGGTATACGCACCCACACATATACCTCTAGGACCTTCTACAACGTTGTTATGGGCGATTTCAACGTAAAACTCGGCGAACGAAGCGGGGCAAAGATGAGAGTGTGGCAATTTGGCTGTGGGCAACGGAACCCGAGGGGACAGATGCTAGCTGATTTCATGGAAAGGGAGGGACTCTATATGATGAACTCCTTTTTCAGGAAACAGCCGCTCCGAAAATGGACCTGACTGAGTCCCGATGGTACCACGAGAAACGAGATTGACTTCATCAGGTCTACGAAACGCAACGTATTCAATGATGTATCTGTGATCAATAAAGTGAAAATTGGGAGCGATCACCGTATGGTAATAGGCACATTGAATATCAACGTACACCGAGAACGGTAAAGACTGGTGAAGTCTACGCTCTGACCCACTTGCGCGCATATCCAAAACCCCGAGAGCTTTCAACTAGAGATGCAAAACCGCTTCGCCTGCCTCGAGGTATGCGAATCCGTGGACGAGCTAAACGATAGGCTAGTGGAAACTATCCATACGGTTGGGATGAAACCCCGTAAAAAGCAAACCAAGAGATTCTCAGACCATACCCTTAATCTCATGAAACAGAGATATGGAATGAGCTTGCAGTCTACAACAGATGCGTCCGCATACCGACAGATCAATAGACAGATCTCTAAATCGCAAAAGCGTGACGTGCGTCACTTTAATGCCGAGCGCATACGAGGTACCATCGAATGCAACAAAGGCACTAAAGACTCATAACGACGAACTCATTGCATCTGAGCCTCAGATTCGGAGGGAGGTTGAGAGTTTCTATGGACAGTTGTACACATCGACTTGCAAGCCTATTGATAGTTTGGCTAAAGATCCCCGTGCCAAACTGACCCGGCATTATACCGAAGATATCCCGGACGTCAGCTTGTACGAGATTAGTATGGCTCTCAAACAGATGAAGAACGGCAAGGCACCGGGTGATGACGGAATCACAGCGGAACTCCTGAAGGCGGGTGGAAAACCCATTCTTAAAGTCCTTCAGCGAATGTTCAATTCCGTCATTCTGGAAGGCACGGTGCCAAAGGCATGGCATAGGAGCGTGGTAGTTCTGTTCTTCAAGAAAGGTGACAACACCTTATTGAAGAACTATAGACCTATTGCGCTGCTAAGTCATGTCTATAAACTGTTCTCGAGGGTCATTACGAATCGTCTCGCTCGCAAGTTTGACGACTTCCAGCCTCCCGAACAAGCCGGATTCCGAAAAGGCTTTAGTACCATAGACCACATCTTAACGCTGCGGCAGATTTTACAGAAGACCGAGGAGTATAATCGGCCAATTTGCTTGGCGTTCGTGGACAATGAGAAAGCCTTCGATTCGGTGGAAACCTGGGCCATCTTTACAGAGATGCCGAATTGACCACCGGTATATACCGTGTTGAAGTGCTTGTACGAAAACGCCACCATGTCAGTCTGTATACAGGACCAAAGCACAGAGTCTATCCAACTGCAGCGTGGAGTGCGACAGGGAGATATAATCTCCCCGAAGCTCTTTACTGCGGCGTCGGAAGAACTCTTTAAGCTTTTGGAGTGGAACGGACTGGGCATCAACATCAATGGCGTGTACATCACTCATCTACAGTTTGCCGATGACGTGGTCATTATGGCAGAGACTCTGGAAGATCTCAATGCAATGTTCGATGACCTCAGCGAAGCTTCTCAACAGGTGGGCCTAAAAATGAACATGGATAAGACGAAAGTTATGTCCAATATCCATGTTCCGCTCCACCCAGTTCCATCGTTGAGAACTCAGCACTCGGAATTGTAGACGAATATACATACCTGGGACACATAGTCCAACTAGGTAGGTCCAATTGCGAGAAAGAGGTCAACCACCGAATCCAACTCGGTTAAGCAGCGTTTGGAAAACTACGCCAGATATATTCATCCGATACTCCTCAGTGCTTGAAGACAAAGTTCTTCCAACAGTGCGTGTTGTCAGTAATGACCTACGGCTCCGAAACGAGGTCGCTGACTATGGGCGTCATTCGAAAGCTCAGAGTCACTTAGCGTGCGATGGGGCGGGCTATGCTCGGAGTTTCTCTACGCGATCAAATCAGAATTGAGGAGATCCGTAGCAGAAACAGTCACCGACATAGCCATACGCATCGCGAACCTGAAGTGGTAATGGGCGTGGCACATAGTCCGACGGACCGATGGACGTTGGGGCCCGAAGGTGCTGGAGTGGCGACCCCGCACCGTACGGCGCAGTGCAGGGAGACCCCCCACAAGGTGGACCGCTGATATAAAGAGGGTCGCCAGTAGGCGCTGGAGTCAGGCGGCGCAAGATCGGGCCTTGTGGAGGTCATTACGTGAGACCTATGTCTAGTAGTGGACGTCCATCGGTTGAAGCGACGACGACGACATCGATTTCCGACCTTACTTATATTCAACAAAACAGCTGTAGTCTGATTGCAATCTGCGGACGGTAAGGCAGTTATATATACTACATACCATATTAATACTCAAAACTCTTCCCTTCAAGCCTTTCCTCTCTAATAAAAGAAATCGCCACGCTGTTGCCCCTTCAACAATAACTCATACGGTTTTTGCAAGCCGTCAATACACCAAACAAGCATGGCTTCTTTACAATAAAATTAATAATAAATAAAAATTTTAACAAAAAAAGAACCGCCTTCTAATGAAACTGTTACAAATATACTCTATAAAGTAAAAAAAAAAATTGCGTATTCTTTTTTTGTTAAAATCGTTATTTTATGATTTTTAGTAAATCCGAAGTACATTGGTCTAGTGGTTAGCATATTCGACTATAGACATGAGTTCCTGGGCCGGGCCAATTCGAAATCGATATTGAGTTTTCTATTAAGATTTTCTCAATATTTGCCCGACATTGGGAAAAATTTGGCGGTGTAATACACCCCCGTGCCTCGGAGAACACCGTTAAGCCGACGGTCCTGCGCCTGATCTCTCTCCGATCGTGTCTGATCCGCAATGGAGCAGCGTGGTGGGTCTATGCTTTAAAAACTGTCTCTCATGAGTGAGGAGGCCTGTGCCTATCAGTGGGACATGAATGGGCTGCTACTTACCTTACATTTTAACGTTCCTCTCAATCGTGGTAACATACATGCACATACGCACACATACACGCACGCACGAATGAACACACTTAGTTTTATTTTAATAGCTTTTCTTTCTCTTTATATCGCATTTTGTTTATTTCGTAATCCTAGTTCTGGAAGAGCGAGACTTCTTGACACGTGTACTATCGAGCTTACTAAGAGGTCTCAACGCTTGTTCACGCCGACCGTGACCCTGTCATGAGAGGCTACCAAGGATCACTAGGTCCCATAGTGGTGAAGGTAGCCTCGATCACTGTAGACGGCGGGAGGAGAAATTATACGAGAGATTCCAGAGGGTTCGAACAGATTTTAATGATTTTGCACCTACCTGGTCTCAAGGCGCCGATCTCCTCGACGGCGATGAGCCCTGGCAGATGAATGAAACGTGGAATGTGTTTTTGTAAGTGTGTGGGTGGAATTTGTCTGTAACCTGCCAAAGCGTCGCGGAAAGCTGCTGCTGTCGGCGACGCTGGATCTCTCTTCCACTCCAAAGATACAGGAACAACAGGAAAATCCATACGACTACAGACCACCGATAATCTATAGACTATATTGCTCTATGCTCATAGAGCAGCGCAGAGGCGCCCTCACGCGCCCAGTTGGCGCGAACAACTCTGTCTTTGTATATTGTTTGTGTAACGAAATAAACAATTTTGAATTGAATTTTTTTAATCTAGTAGTTCTATGCGTGGTTAGTCTTAGAGGATTCTGATTTTTGAATTGTTGCCGTTTTTAGTGACAGCCGCTGCTGCGGCCAATCAGCGCCGTCCCCGTATCCTTAGTTATACAGATAACTTAATGGGATGTGTTCGTTGCGTTTCGTTACGCCTCAACAGTGGTATTCAATAAATTATTATTAATTATACACTTGCACGTGCAAAAGTCACATCGTGAGACGTAACAGCTCAAGTCCGAACTTACGTGAATGCCCTTTACAAATATCTGAACGTCACTTCACAAATTACTTTGTTGTCTGCTCGCATACGGTTGTGTGTCTTACCAGTTCTTAACAGTCTTACTAAGCTTCCTTTGTGTTTGCATACATACTCGCATAATATACAAGAGAAAGATTTTTCACGGGTGTGAATTTTCATGTGACTTACAAGGTGTACTTTTTGTTTGCATGCATACTCGCACAATTTACACGAGAAGACTTTACTGGTGTAAATTCTTATGTCTTAATAGATCTCCTTTTTTTCTGCATGCATACTCGCATAAGTAACACGAGAAAAGCTTTTCACCGGTGTGAATTCTCATGTGACTTACTAAATGTCGTTTATCTCTGCCTGCATACTCGCATAAGTTACACAAGAAAGGCTTTTCACCGGTGTGAATTCTCATGTGACTTACTAAATGTCGTTTATCTCTGCCTGCATACTCGCATAAGTTACACGAGAAGGGTTTTTCGTCGGTGTGAATTCTCATGTGTCTTACTAGGTTTCCTTTTCGTTTGCATGCATACTCGCATAAGTTACACGAGAAGGGCTTTTTACCGGTGTGAATTCTCATGTGACTTACTAAATTTCGTTTATCTCTGCATGCATACTCGCATAAGTTACACGAGAAAGGCTTTTCAGCGGTGTGAATTCTCATATGACTCGCTAAACTAGCTTTACTTTTGAATGTATTATCGCATGAACTACATGAAAAATTCAACTCCTCATTAGTGTGGTTTTTCAAATGCTTTATAACATTATCGCGTTTGCTACATTTATATTCGCAATGCTCACAAAAATACTCTTGTCGCCAATTCTGCTTATTTAAAGTTTGGGAGAATGCATTGAGGCTATTAACCTGAAGTTTATCAGTATCTTTTTCTACAAACTTGAACTCCGTTTCATTTACCGGAACCCGTGTTTTTAAGTTTTCTGTCCCACAGTCTATAGTACTTTTCTTTTCGAGGACCATTTCGTATATTTGAGTCGGCAACATATTTACTGAAATCAAATTTGTCATTATTAAATATTAAAATAACGGTTACCCCCATGAGGTACGGTAAACATGTATTTTAGGAGTAAATGCGCTCATTTAAGCTCTTGACTGGTTAAACTGCACAATACTTTGTGCACTTCAATGTAATGCTCATCGTTGGGCATACTCATTATCGGCCATTTATTCGCTTCTAGACTCCACTACCAAGTAGTAAACCGCATAGAAAACAAAAGATTTTGTTGTTTCGAAACGTATTACTGGTATTCAGGAAGACCAGCGCCGGGGGGACATTTATAAATTGCATTATAAGACTCCACTTACCGGACGTATCAGGGTAATCAGCACAGGAATCACCACCCATGTCTAAATGGCTCTCACTGGAAAGGACACGATATTTTTTACTTTCACAATATGGCAAATGACTGCTATTTCTGCACTCATTGTGGTTGGATTTCTCACCATAATATGTTGTAGATGAGACACTCCTCTTTGAAAGTGCTCAAAACGAACCCGCACTGGGTTAAATAGATTTTAAGTTAAACTTTAAAAAGCTATAGAAGTTTTTAGAAGAAGGAATTATCTAAATGTAAGACTGCCTCTTACCATCGCAATTATAATTTATTTTCTTTACTACTCTGTACTCAAATAATATTGCTCAAACTTCTAATTATCGTGTCAATTGTCTAGAAGCATGACTGTATATCGTTTTACTTACGGTAGGTAAGTACCTACATGTAATTAAATTGTAATAGGTGCTTTCATCGTTAATGTTCCCTAATTATTGTAAACAGCTATTGATAGCTGTTTAAGAGCAAGTACACATGCAGCGTTCAGCACGGCGTTTTGCGAACGCCAGGGTATCCATATTACTGGATCTCTCCGAAAGTGAAAATACAAGAACAAAATGAAAAGTAAAATGGACGTCCAAGTGATTGTTTGTGTGTGGCTCCTCGCTGTAAAAGACGAAGGTAGAGGCACTTCTTTAGGCGCATGAATGTAATTTTTTTTAGGAATGAAACGCGTGGACAGCGTCACGATTAAGAACAGCCGAAACACATTAAGCTGACTTTCCACGCACCAACCATTATTAAAAGTAAACTGTTTTTCAAAGTGTAAACTCACTCACGTGTCATCGTTGTGGCCGTTGTAGGCGTCGTCAGAAGAAACTGAGCACTCTGACTTGATAGATTCAACTAAACCCAGTTCCTTGCTTAGGGCTTCGTCCATAAGTTTCGTATCCAACAATATGCTAGCGTCTAACATATTATTTATACACTCCTGATTTTCAACATTTAGATGCTCAATATCATCTTTTGTTTCTTTCGAATTCAGATCTATACCACTTCCATCCAACAGGCATTCATAGTCTTCACTTTTTATCGCATCACTCGCATCAGGTAGCATAATGTTGGCCGGGTCTGTTTGTACATCTTCATAGTCGTATTCTTTTATGTGTAAGTTGCAGTGGTCAGGTGCAAAATCTATCCTAACAATATCAGATTGAACTAGTTCTTTTATGTACTTCAGCTGCTTTATATGTCGCATTGTTACCTGACAAAAACAAGAAATATTAATCATGTTACCATATAGGATATCTTGCAGAATTAACATCTTTTCGCTTACTGTTTCGTGCATATTAACCAAGGCCATCATCGCTGAACGGGCTCTCAAGCTTTTGGATCTAAACCTGTCGAAATTTATCATACGCTGAGCACATTCCTTGCACAGTGTTTGCTTAAGGTTGCCTTCGCGACGAATCTAAAACAACAAGTTATACAAATTACAGCATTTTCAAATATTATGGATGTATTTTATTGTTCTACACAGCACAACTTCTACAATCAAACTAAATAGAAAATGGTAGCTGTACTTTATATCAATTGTGTAAAAGTAAGAACTTGTTTATGCTATGATTGATGGGAAATTAATTAATCTGAGATTTAGGAAAAATTATTTGTCAATTGTTAGAGTAGTAAAACTAAACTAAAACTAAAACTGTGCATCTATACTGATATATTTCATCACACATTACTTACGGAATGTCCTGTCATCCTTTCATATGTTGCTTCCAAGTTATATTTGCTAAGTGAAACTAAATTTCTGTCTGTGTCCAAACAAATCATACACAGCTGCAAGAAACTAAAGAGCTTTAAAATCAAACAAAAATAATTCAGATACTCTTCTTCTTCTTTGTTTAGTGGCTTTCAATGTCAATTTAATTGGAGAGGACATGAAGGAAATTGTACAGTTAATAAGAATATATGACGTTTAAGTTTGATTACTTATAAATACTTGAAATATACTATTAAACCACCACCAAATAAAACGAACAACACAACATGAATATAATAACTAATAATAATCAAATATTTTATAACTTCATTCTTAGTTTAATATATTTACATAACTATTTACAAGAATTAACAAATATTCTGCATTTATATGTAAAAGATATGTGGATGGAGAACATCATAAATGAATGGGAAAGTTTGAGACAATTAGGAAGGATATGGGAGGCCACAGTCACATATGGAGTGGTCTCTAATCTGGAGTTTGGGCAAGTGTACAGGTGTGCATGCAAAACCAAGGTACTGGTGATGCAGCGATTGGCATATCAATGAAGGTTCGCCTGGGTATGTTCCATTGGATGGAGGCATAATATTTACCTTTGTCCAATTTTGATGAAGGCTGTAATGAATCCCAGAAATGTTAAGTAGAATGAGGCATGAATCAGCAGTCTCATTTCCAGGGATACCAGAATGGCTGGGAACCCAAACAAGTAACACAATCAGATCCCTTTGATAACACGAAAAAGGAGCCTGTCTAATTATATAAACAATGGAAGCCTTGATTTATTTTTAAGTAACACTGGAGGATCTGGAGGGGACTTGGAGTGCTTTATGGGCATGTTGTGGAATTTCTTTGGTTATTAGGTTTGTTTAGTTGAACAAATTCACAGATAAATGTACAGAATTACAACCTTAACTGTAGATGGTATGACACCAGGGCGAACTTGTCTCTGGCCACCTTCAATGTTGCAAAACTCTTCATCCAGAAAATGCTGTGAGCAGACCACAGACTCTTTGAAAGACTGATCATGTTTTCCGAGGGCCCTAAGCCACTTCATGCAGACTGCTGCATCCAATGGGAAACTGGGAAGGTTTAATACCAATTGTACTATTGTAACCTTCCTTAAAATACTCATGATTTTTTTTAATAATTACGGTCTCAACTAAAAAGTCACTTCTGGTCTTTAAATTATAAATTTTGAGGAACAATTTCCGAGCTGTGTTTGTAAACAGAGGATGGAGGAAATGATACAAACATGAAGACAAGCCTAAGGTGAACAAGATACCTGTTTATTAATTGGCTTGATTAGGCTAAAGCTCACTAACAGCTGTAGTGCCTCTGAAGAAGAATATTGTACTTGTACAAGGTACAGTTTGTCTGCAATGTTAGGGAATAAGCAACTAGCAATTATATTTTTACATCTGTCATTCTTTTTCAATAGACTATCTCTCAATCACTCCCTCTCCTCATAGGCTATTAATCTTATGAAGTGCAACTGGCCACAACTGAAAATTAAACACTGACAGGATTTGTGACCTGCGGCGGTCTACACTGAGCACTAACATCAACATATTTTCTTTAAGACAATCAATTGAATATTGTGGAGGCATCAGTGAAATGCTATTTATTACTAAGGTGGTCTATTGATCTATTTATGTGAGATTTGGTTCTTGGATGCAAGTGATAAGAAAGATTATTCGGTAACAAATATTGAGCGGAAATTCCAATAAACAATTTCAACAAAACCGATAACTCACTTGTGAAATGTGATTTCATTTGCTCCCGCAGCATTGATTGTAGTGCTTCTACAGAAAGGCACACAACATCGCATTTTTCGTGATTTCGATGTTCAGAAATGGAGTAAACTTCACTTTGCGGCGAGCACTCAAACCATTGATTGAGCAAAGTAACCGCGACACATAACTATGCAGCACACACTGTAGCTCTCATCAGCAATCATCTTTCAATGAATATTATATCTGTTGGGACTCAATTGTATTCAACTATTAAGTTTTATAAGCAAATATGAAAACAGAACGGGATCAAAACGTCAAGATATTTACGTTTACAATATTGACATAATATACTGTTAGAAATATCACACCGATTTGTAGGGGGCCACCCCAGTTTGTAGCTGACAACACTGGTTGCTAGCTGGCCACACTTGAGCAGTCGCAGAGTCGCCGCGCACGTGAACAGTCTCCAAGTCACGTTCAACATTTCATACGTCATTGTCATGCCTATTTTAAATATTGCCGCCATTTTGAGTTGTTACGGATAAATAAACGCATTAAGTCCTAGTCTTCTTTTAATTTATAAGAATACATAAATTAAATCAATAATTTTTTAAAATCTTCCAAAAAATCGATATATCGTTCATTAACTTCGATGTTCTTAATATCGATGTTTTTATGAGCGATGTTGCATCCCTATTGACATTACCACAGAGTGAGTATATGTATTTAGTAGATAGTGACCACATGCGTTGAAATACGGAAGAATTCGCTTGAGAGAATGAGAGTGAGATCTGAGGTGGTGGTGCATCAAATGTATTGCGCATAGACATGATTATAACAGGACAAAGACAACTATAATATCTCCTATTACTCTTACGCAATAATAACAGGTACCGATTTCTGTTTAACAACAGGTATTTTTTTTGGAAACTCAAAAGACATATGTTCGAAATGTACTTTCATAAGAAATATATAAAAATAAAAACGCAAATTCACAGTAAATACATTAGCTTAATAATATGTACCTAATAACATTAATATTGCTTACAAAATACATTTTTGTTAAGATCACTTATTAAAATGTTATGTTTAGAATGGGGCACCTAATGTCCTAATATAACAAGAAAATTAGATATTATCAGTTTATCATGGAATTATAAAAACTTATTTAAAAAAATTAAAATTGTAAAAAACGAAAATTAAATTATTATAATTATAAATTTGCATTATTTACATGATGATTTATCAAAAATACTAACTTTGATACTGAACTTAATATTTGAATACGACACACATTTATTTAAATTCATTCTCACTTCCACAGTTCTCAAATGGTTTTTGAAAAATGTGGTAAAGATGTATGTTACCAATTATCGTGCACATTATTTTGTAACTTAAAACTAAACACTTTCCTTCATGCTTTAAAACAGGCTTAGGATTGTCGGTTTATTGAATTCTCAAGCGTATTATATAGACAGAAAAGAATAATATTTTGTGTCTTAAACTGGCGCATTTAGAAGTGTTTAATTCACTTTATGTGATTTATTTTTTAAACTACAACTTAGAAATTTTGCATTAGTTTTCAGTTTATATAAAGGACACTAAGTTAGAACTATTATTACAACTATTCATCATACAAGATACTTCATACATACAGTGTCATCAAAATCTTCATATATAACATGTGTCATAATATTTCAGCTATTTTCACAGCATTATGTCATACGGTATTCTACTTTGGGGTAATGCTGCTGATATAGATGCAATATTTGTGCTGCAGAAAAGGGCCGTTCGTGCGACTTACAATATGGGTCCAAGAGAGTCGCTAAGAAACAAATTGAAGGCAGTTAACATAATAACAGTTCACTGCGTATAAATATTAGAAATCTTGTTGTACGTACACAAAAACATTGACTCTTTTAATAAAAAGAGTGAATATATATTATATAACTTACGAAACAGAAACAAACTTGTTGTAAATTCTAGTAGGCTGCATAAAATTAACAACTCATTTAAGGGTAACTGTATACGTTTCTATAATAAACTCCCACAAGACGTTTTAGAAATGTCAATTAATAAATTCAAAGTCTTTGTTAAAAGAAAGTTGATAGAAAAATCGTATTATAAGTTGCAAGAGTACTTAGACGATAGAAACGCGTGGGAGTGAACGAACTGCTCTAATTTGAATTGAAATATATTAAACTAATATGATATTGTAATGATGATGACAACAAAAAACAGAATACCCGACTGAGTTTGTTGTGGTCTCTTCTCGGATCAGGGCGCGAAGGAACCCTTGTAACTTTAGATTTTAAGTCGTTCTGGAGTATCATCATTAGACGTACATTAGAATTAGAGTGTGGAAAAGAAAAGAAAACAAAAAATATTTGACGATTCAAAAGTGCTGTAATATTCCTACTTGAATAAAGATATTTTGATTTTTGATAAAAAAAAAATTTAACGAAATAATTATATAACGTTAACCCTTTGCTTTATAAACTAAAGTACAAAACCCATAAATAATATAAATATAACAAAATTACGTATGAATATTAACACAAACAAACAGCATTTTATGTTTAACCAGAGTTTACAATTAGACCATTGTATTTTTTTTAATATTATGGGATTTGCTGAAAGACTGTTTCACTTCAAGACTGTTTTACCCACTTTCATGTACTACATTTCTCCTTAAAAATAAATAAAACAAAATTACATATTCACATTAACAGAAACAGAATTTTATATGTAATCACAGTCCACAGAGCCCGATTAGTCCTTCGTATTTTTTAATATTATGGATTTGCGTGTAAATGACCTTTGTTTTACCTATTCATATATTACAATTACAATTTCTATTAAGTATATCGCCTCTTACCAGATTAGCGCGCATCCATCTTAAGACTCTATCACCATGTGAGATCACAGTCAAGCACTAAATAGTCATCAATAAGAAAATCTTTATTTTTATAATACTAGGTGCTTCTCGTATTAACAACAGTTTATAAAACAATGGGTCATGGGTGTGAGCGTGATAGATTAGTTAGTGAAAGAACAGATCTAATTAAGAATTCGCTTTTCGAAGAGAAGTTCTTGTTATGAAATGACTTATTTTAATTTTATTTATTATATACTAGGTAGTTCTTTTTAGCTTATGACGATATTAACAAAAGGCAAATAGAAGAAATAGTATTGGCTGTTCTATTATTTCAAGATATGTTGATGGCCGGCCGTTAACGATATCGAATAGTGAATACTGACAATGTTGATTTAAATAATATTTTTTTACATAAATAATGGCATCGCAACAACTGTTAGCTGTTATCTTGATTCGAAGATAACAGCTATTGCGATGCTAACTGTTGTTGCGATATAAATCACAGGTATTCACTTGTGATTTATATCTGTTACGATAAATACGCCTCACTCCTAAACACTTGTAACCTTGATAGATAATAGATTGCACGTATCTCGCAATTTCATGGTTAAAATTAAATCAAACTTCAATTTGACTTGATATATGACGGGTCCTTAGTTATATTACCATAAATTTTGGCCGTTCCGAGTGTTTATGAATAATTCATTGTTAAACCATAAGTTTAGTGTAAAACAGTTTTAACAGACTTTTATACAAAATGTTATATAGAAATATAATGAAAACTTTCACCAAAACACAAAACACTTATTTAAGAAGATGTAACGTTGTCGTTACTACATTTGGCAACTATAGGAGCATTATACCTTTATCTACGACGAAATTATCATTACAAGATGAAAAGTGAGTATATTTTTAATATTAATTTGAATTCTGTCTCGTATTTTACAGATCTACTCTTTACTAGCTGTCCACTGTAGTAAGTGATGATACGGTATAACACACTCCATCAAATAAAATCCAATCAATTTTCTTTATTCTAGTAAGCTTTTGCAGCACTTTTGATTCATCAAATTTAATTTTTTCTACTAACTGATGATGATATTAAAGAACGATTTAGAATCTATAGTTACATTTTCACTGGTGCAGTGTGAGTACTCGCTTTTCTAGCAGAGGTCGCTCGTTCAATCTCCAGTAGAGCGAATTTAGAAAATTGTATTTTCTAGTTTGTCTGAGTGCTGTTTGGTGGGGACTTTAGCTGTGGCTAGTTACCACCTTGCCAGTAAAGATATACCTCTAAGCAAGAATTATGTGTTTTTGTATGATGCTATGTAGAATCTATAACAGGTAAATTGCCTCTTGACATATTAGTGTGCTTCTATGTTAAATTGTATTGTCACAGGCATGATCCAAGTCAAGGGCTAACCTGTCAACAATAAAAAAATCGCTTGCTCCTTGTTCTGAGAAGAGCTCACAAGAGTTCACAAGAGCTCACAAGAGCTCTTTTTTCCTTATTTCTTATTATCTGTACAATTATATATTTTCAATTCATTTTATTTTCATTAGAACCGTCACAATTTTATTATCTACTAAATAGTCCTTCAAAATTTTTTAACAAAGGATTTGAATTTATTAAATATTATAACTAGAATATTTTCTAGGATTTTGTTATAGAAAAATATACAGGTACCCTTGAGCGAATTGTCAATTTTCTGCATCATAGAAGCAAGCAACGCAAGAGCTTGGCATGTCTGGCTTGAACAATTGAAACAATATGCATTTGACATGAAATTTGACTTCTTTTGCAATGTACTACTGTTCCCCACCAGTTAGTTCCAACTGGATATGGAACTATATGGTGACACTGCAATGAACAGCTAGATTACTATATAATTCCTATTACTATATAAACACTTACTGCTGTCTATAAATTAACATATATGACTGATAATGATATTGTAGAGGAATCTTATCAAACTAAACAAGTAGATTACAATTGAGTAGGAGTAAAACACTTATAATTTATTTATTTATTTATCAAACAATACATAGTACACTAACAGCTTTCGCAAATATATAAATAAATAAATAAGCTGGAGAGACCATTTGTGATAGCCAAATTTGAGATTTATTTGATGGTATTAGATTAACTTACAGTTTCACACAACTCATAAGGTTATTATAAACCAAAATCCTCATAGAATACATAAATTTTCGATTGAGGAGATAAGCTAACATACCGGCTTACCATCTGGCTATGTATAGTGCTGTATTTCTAAAATTAGAAATATTCCATATTATCTGCTGCAATTTTGCATACTTCTAAAGCTTTCTAAAGCAGGCTTCCCCCTTAAATATAAATTAATGATATAGAATTACACACCCATTTTCAATATGATTGTGCCAGATATACACTCATTGGAATATTTAAAGAAATGTTTTTTTGATAACTTTTTTTCTTATACTAAATAGAATAAATATCTTTTTGAACTATCAAAATTTGAATTTTATCTTGATCTGTGGATATTTATATTCATTAGTTTTTAGTACACCCTTTATCAGGATTTAAAAAATAGCAAAAATAATGTTTTTACTATTTTTCTGTAAATAATAAAGTTTAAATTAATATGAAATAAAGGTAGATAATTAATTAATGAATTCCTTATTTATTTATGACAACATTCAAACACACTATTTTATTACATAAAAATAAGTTTAGATATGCAATAATTGTATAAACTTAATAGGATATTTTGTTGACATCAAAACAAATTGGGCACATAGAGAGAATGAATGAAAGGAGACTGACAAAAAGGATTTATGACTCAAGAGTGAATGGGAAAGTTGGAAGGGGAAGACCAAGGCGAACGTTCCTGGACCAAATCCAGGACATTTAAACAAGGGCCAGGTCAAGAGTACTCTAAACCAACGAACTTGTATGAAAGGTTTAATGAGAATGAAAGAAGCGAAGGAGATATGCAAGGATTGCAGCAAGTTGAAGGACGTGGTCTCTGCCTACCCCTATGGGAATGAAAACAAATTGCTAATAACTGTGACATATAAAGAAAGCAATGTTGCACTTTCTATACAGATATGATTAAAATAATAATTTAAGCAAAAGCTCTAGTACGATTTGTAATAAACGTTTTGATTAATGATTATTTGTCTGTCGCTAAGGTTTAGATAATGAAAAATTAATGGCAACAGGTATAATGAAAAAATTAGAGGTCTTTAGGTCGAAAAACACTAATAATTATTAAGATGGAGGCCAAAGTCTTAAGTGATTTTTTATTCTAAAATAATGCTAATATAATTTTGATGCAATAGTATGATATTGGCTTTCCTGGCAGAGATCCCTGGATCTTTTCCTTGTTGTCCCTATCTATACCTTGTGTGTACAATGGGTATTTTATGTTGTGTATTTATTATCTGTATTCAACCCTTCATGTGTATATTATGGTACAGTCAGGTTTTCAAAGCTTTCTAGGCATCCAAACAATCTAAAAAACAATACTATGTTTCTGCCTCATGGGTCTAGGGGTTAGCATGTTCGAGTACAGACATGAGTTCCTAAGTTAGGGTTGGGCAAAGTCAGAAAGCGATATTGAGTTTTCTGTTAAGAATTTCTCAATATTTGCCTAAAGTTGGGAAGTTCGGTGTGATCCACCCCCATGCTTCGGGGAACACGTTAAGCCGTCGCTCCTGCGCTTGATCTCTCTCCAGTCGTGTCGGATTGCCGTCACACTTGGACTATGAAAGTGAAAGAATAGAGAATTCACTTATGTACTATACCTGCCAATCCGCAATAGAGCAGCGTGGTGAGTCTAGGCTCTAAAAACCCTCTCGTATGAGTGAGGAGGCCTGTGCCCAGTAGTGGGCACGTTAATGGCCTGCTACTAACCTTACTGTGTTTGTTATTGAAGTGTCTTCTACATGATCCAGCACCTACCATACTAAAAAATAAAAAAAACCATTGTTAATAAAAATTGAACAATAATTTAGAAAGCAAGTATCAAATATTTAAATGTTTGTAGGCTTTTATTGCTTATAGAATAGAATACAAAGTGTTAAGAGACTGAAAATGAAGACAGACGATAGTACAAATAACACCTTTAGATGATGGGACAGAAAAAAATCGAAATGACTATTTTTTCACACCTTTACATTGATGCATTTTTATTGGGAATCCTTATTTTTTTTTTTAAGTAATATAGCCTATGTCGTTCAGTGACAATGCAGCTTGTAATAGTGAAAAACACTTTGTAATCTGTTCAACAGTTTTTGTGAAAACATTCTTCTTAATTATATTAGTTTAGATATAGATTTGGTGTTTTCTCATGTCACAGGATTAAAGTCACCTTCCATCTGTTCGATGGGAGGCGAATGGAAGTGGAGGGAAAGAAGGGGGACACACTACTGGACGTGATTGTCAACAACAATCTGGACGTACAGGGTTTTGGTGCATGCGAGGGTACCTTAACTTGTTCCACGTGTCACGTGATCCTGAAACAGGAGGACTTTGACAGGTAAGCGACAATTTACAAACGATTATAGTGAGTCAACCTTTAAAGATAGACATATTCTATCTTTGACTTTTTGTTACAACTTTTCAAGAGGAACAATTCCTTCAGACAAAGTTTTTGCATTAGTTCAACTTCACGCAGCGGAAGCTCTTAAAATGAATACGTTTACCCAATTTTTGCACCATTTTTTATTATCGCTCTGCTCTTATTAGTCTTTAAGTGATATTTTTTGCATGTAGCCTGCCTCGATTAATGAGCTATCTAATACTAAAATAATTTTTCAAATCTGACTAGTTCCTGAGATACGCGCATTCAAACAAACTTATCAGTTTAACTCCCTTTTCCAGCCTTTGAACTCCGAAACTATTTTAATGGTTTTTTTCGTTTTACTGTATTTATACCGAATTGGGACATAAAATTCGTTTTAATTTATAATCTCAATGACGTAAATAATGAGGTCAATTAGACATCATATTTACATAAGTCGAATGTCATACCGAAATAACGGATGGCTTAGTGGTGAGATGCCTGGTAAAGTAATGTATTTTCTATTTAAAATACAATTTTTTAAAATCAAGATCGATTTTTTCCATAACATCATCTAAGGTGTCATTAGTACTATCGTTTGTCTTCGTTTTCGGGAGCGGTCTCCAAACACTGTGTATTTAAATGGTTATATTAGGATAAGTGTTAAATAAATGGCTTTATTATTTTTATTATACTAGCAGACCCGACAGACTTCATTCTGTCAAAAAGATTTCAGTTTTATGAAATGAAATTACAACAGTACTAAATATCTATAGCTCTTACATTAATGTGACTATTCAATTGATTCTGAATTTTGTGCAGCGGTAATAAAGTAGAAATTGACTCTTTGGCGTTACGAACATACCTACATTGCTTAGACAACAGTGAGTACTTGTAATTTATGCACTTTATTGAATAGCAATAAAGGTCAAATTGACACTACATTTTAATTAGAAAACGTTTGGAAACAGAAAAAGGCTGTTTTAGAGTTTTCCCCTGCAATTAATCGAACTTTTCTCGCCGTTGAAACCATCTTTGGACTTCAACGAACATTAAAAAAAAGAACTATCAAAGTCAACCCATTGCGTTGTAGAGTTATGCGCTTACCAATACATTTTGCGATTCATTTTTATATTATAGATTAAGGTTATGCTATTTTTTTACAGGTTACCAGAAAAACCTGGTGACGAAGAGCGTGATATGCTCGATTTGGCTTATGGCTTAACCGACACGTCTCGTCTCGGTTGTCAGGTAGAACTGTCAAAAGAACTTGACGGTATAGAGATTAAAGTACCAGAGACAGTCAACGACGCGCGCAGTTGATGAAGGTTTACTCTGCGGTATGACAAATGACGTTTTATAAAGGTTTGCTCTATGGTCAAACGTCACGTGACTTTCAGTGTTGCCAATGTCACGTAAATGTTCGTGGTATCCCTAAAAACAATATCTCTTTGGTTACAGTGAAAATGGTTTTCAATTTACAAATAAATTCAGGGTTTATTGTTATAATTTTTTATTTCGTTTGCGTAACACTGGCTCTATCATCATGACATAATCCTACCCTAAAATAAATCTAATCTATATAATTGTTATGTAAAATTTATCATTTTATTAGTGTGAAAGATGATGTGTCCCAATTGCATGAAGTTTCGTTTTTATGAAAATGCGTTTAGAAATGAAGGCTTCCACTTAAGACTGTATCATCACTTTCTATTAAGTGAAGTTACTTTCAATCCCCAATCTAAACTAGTATTATAAACAGGAAACGTTTGTGTTTTTGTATGTTTGTAATGTTTTCACACAAAAACTATTGGACCGATTAATATTTTCTCTGCACCATTAGAAAGCTGCATTTTCACTGAGCGCTATTATTTTAAAAAAAATTAGGGATCCCCAATCAAAATGGATTAATACAACCCAAGGTGTGAAAAAATTGGTCACATAAAATCTGTCAACGCCTGCGCTGAGGAAACTTAATAATAGAACAAAAATGTGTTCTACAATATTATAGAACGTATTAATATCTATAAAAAAGTCCCAGATACCATTTATCTAAATCCTGTAGTTATGCCACTATAACTAATTTTTTACATTTTTAAAGTGCCGACAATAATAAAACCATATAATTCATGCCTCTATTAATCCTTATCCTATTCATTGTTTGTCTGTCAATATTTATACAAAATACAAAAGCCTAATAACAACTTTCCATATGTAACGTTCTGACATTCTTCTAAACGTACGTGACACTGGCGATATAAACTTTGCTCAATTGGCACACCTGAAAGCCATTTAACAAAAGAAGATTAGTAAATGTTTTAAGCATGTTAATACAAAGAAGCATACGCCACATTACGTTACAGCTCATTCTGATATTAAATATCAGAAAAAAATATATATCAGGGACATTTACTGTGACAATACCATGGGTAGAATTTTATTTAACATTGGCAACACTGAAACGTCGCAATAAATATAATAGACAAATATAGAATTTGTTACGTTTTATAAAATGGTTTAGGAATTGTTATATATATGTTATAGAAACGTGAACATGAATATGAATAACGGATATCCGTTATAGTGTTGCGCTTAGAATCTTTTATTATCTGTATAATATGTCTATTAATGTTTATAATTAAAAACATTGAAATGTAATTTCGGAAGCCTTTCTAAAATAAGAGTCCCGTCAAAACCGGTACAGCCGTTTCTGAGATTAGACGGAACATACATTTACAAAAATATTTTGATGTAAATACCGTATATTGTCATATAATTTAGTGAGAAGCTGATAATTTCCTTTTAATGACATATTACCTGTTCCCCTCGGTTTTACCCGTGTATTTCTCTATGCCGTGGGAATATGGCAAAACCTCTTCTTTGTGGGCGTGTACGTTGCGTAACTATGCCATATTTCAAGTCCTGTGGTTTCGTATATTTCGATTTTAACCCTCTTTAAGCTATATTTTTGCGGCGAACAAAATCATATGTTCGTTACCATTATTCAATCTATCTCTTTACCAAATTTTATCAAAATCGGTCCAGGGGATTTAGAGCGAAAGCGTAACAAAATACCTTCACTTGTCATAAAGCGAAGAGTTTGCTATTGTGATTGATATATCAAGAACTACTGATTCGAATGGAATAATTCTATCATTTTTGGATAGCCCATTTATCGGGGAAGGCTACAGGCTATATACGTTCACGTCACGATCAAAAGGAACGGGGTACCAATGAAAAATGTTGCAGAAACGGGAAAAAAAATATTCATTTTGTGCACTTCCATTGCGTGCGCTGCGTAAACGGTTACAGCTATGCAATAATAATATATGAGGTAATTGTTCCTTTCGAAAAGTTGTAAAAAAAGCCTAAGATAGTATTTATCTACCTTTTAAGATTGGCTCACTATAACCCTTTTTATTTATAATCAAATGTGTCCAAAGCGTAACACTATTTGTATTACACGTTCACGTTGGTGCAATGTTGTATATTTTGTATACTATATTTAAATCTTCATATATTGTTGTCTCTGCGTATAAAGGGTTAACTTGCGTTTTTTTTTAAAATCATATTTATCAAAACACGAAGCTCGAAAATATAGCATTAATACAAAAGGTGATACATAATTTATCTTTAAGACTGTATCTAAGATTTTATAATTGACTCTTTATACATAGGGGGAGTCGGTTTTTACTCTGTTTAAACAATTTAATATACGTACTCATATCGCGTATATTCATTTGAATATCTAAATACAGTCTACTATCTATCCAAACTCCGTCTACGTACACTTAAAGGCATCACTACAAGAAAACGAAGACAGATGATAGTACTAATGACACCATTGATGATGGGACGACCAAAAAATCTCGTACGGCTTTAAAAAAATCATATTAATTAAAAGTTTTATAATCATTCTTCACGCTCCATCTTAAGAGAGAGAGAGAGAGAGAGAGAAAACACTATTGCACACAAAAAAAGACAAACTAAGATACTTATTAATTGTATAATTATAACGTGCAAAGGCGGTCTTATTGCTACAAGCAATCTCTTTCAAGTTAAGAAGCAGACTAAAATAAATAATAGGGCAGAAGAGCGCCAGCAACTGAAATATAATATATAAAAATACATTTTTGTTCTATTTAAGATATGACATATAATATAAATATTATATACATATATATCAATATATCTGTAGATATATATACATTGAAGATATATATATACAAAAGATATGAAATAATAAATATACAATATAAAGAAAAGGAAAAGATATAAACGTGTTATTAAGAACATATATACATACATAGCATCACGCCTCATTCCCTTCGGGGTAGGCAGACACAACATCCTTCCATTTGCCACGATCCTTGCATATCTCCTTCGCTTCTTTCATTCTCATTAAACCTTTCATACAAGTTCGTCGGTTTAGAGTACTCTTGACTTGGCCCTTAAATAAAATGTCCTGTCCAATTTCCCCATTCACTCTTGACTCCTAAATCCTTTTTGTCTCCTTTTATTCATTCTCTCTACATGCTCGAACCATCTAAGCATACCTTTCTCAATTTTAGGCACTACGTCTTATTTTATACCACAACGTTCTCTTATCACACTATTTCTTACTTTGTCACTCAGTTTCAATCCACTCATACTTCTCAACACTCATATCTACCGCATTTATTTTACTTTTGTGATTCTTCTGCCATATCCAACTTTCACCACCATACATTAGTGTTGGCATCAAAACTCCTGCATGCACAGACAGTGTAGCCCTTTGAGACACCATCTGGCCATTCATAAAGGCGCGCAGGGCACCATTTACCATATTCCCTGTATTCACTCTCCTTGCATTCACTCTCCTTAAGAAAAGTACGTGTAAATCGTGTTAGTACAGCTAAATGACAAGGTAGTTTCATAAAAAATACATTACTAAAAAAATCCAGCAATGAAACACACATTTAAAAAGCTGACGTTCGACAGCACTGGTCAACGATCCGGACCAGGCAGCTAGCGGTCGTTGACCTGAGCTGAGACGTCAGTAATGTATTTTGTATGAAACTATCGTTTCATTTAGCTGTGCTAACACGATGAGGCGTAAATATTGCTAATAAAACGTTTAAAACATGTATAACTCTCGTATATATCATTACAAGTCAATATATATAAATTACCGCTATTTTGACTTGATACCCCAACAGAGAGCTACAAATCTCTCTTTCTCTCTCCTCGGACAAATTATTTTAGTGTAACATATTGAAAACTAGCAGACTCGACAGGCTAAGTTCTGTCAAAGTGGCAGATTTGAGTTTTACGAATGTTTTTTGAAATGAAATTACAGCAGTACTAATGATCTATATCTCTTACATTTTGTGACTATTCAATTGATTTTGAACTTTGCGCAGCGGCAATAAAGTGCAAATTGATTCTTTGACGTTAGGAACACACCTACATTGCTTAGACAACAGTGAGTACTTGTAGTTTAATATGAACTTTATTGAATAGCAATAAATGTTAAATTGATTCTACATTTTAGTTTGAAAATGTTTGCATGGGAAACAGAAAAGGGCGGTTTTTAGGGTTTTACCCTGCAATTATTCGAATTTTTCTCGCAGTAACAACCATCCTTGGACTTCAACGAGAATTTTAAAAAAAGATTTGACAAAATTGGTCCAGGCGTTGTTGAGTTATGCGCTTACCAACACATTTTGCGATTCATTTTTATATTATAGATAATGACAGTCGGCCATCTTATACAGCAATGCCTCTTGGCATGTAAAAGACTGCAATATTACATACATCGTTATGATAACAATATCCTGAATATATTAATTATAATATTCTAAAATGGAGCAAATCCATAAATATTAAATAAAAATCATTAAAAGATTAGTTTCGGAGAAAGTTGATGGCAAAACACGATATTTATATATATATATATATATATATATACACACAGTACTACCCCAATATATGTCCTTTGTGTACTAGTTTTAATTTTTATTTCTAGGTTAGTTTAAACGGTGCATAAATAAATAAATAACAAAATTGAAGGTATATAGAAATTATTGGTTGCATTGGCATTTTGTTACATAGAATTTGGCATTACCATCAAACAATAATGGCAGTCTTATCAAGAATTCGACGTGTCTAAAACTATCTAGACATGATTTGTGGAATAAAATTGTACAATAATTGATAGAATACGTTATGTAGAGGCGGTCATAAATCGTTAAATGGAATAGAGCCAATAACAAAATGGATTTCCAATAAGATTTTACAGACAACCCTAAGGGATGCTGTAAAATGCGTTAAATACTCGTTACCGCACTTATTTTTTCAAAGTTACACTGTATATAGATATTCATCTTTCCGATACTTGCAACAATTATCGTTATATTACAAATTATATATCTAAACCTTCCTCATGAATCCCTCTATCTATTGATTGAAACCGCATCAAAATCCGTTCAGTAGTTTTTTTACAAACTGTAAAAAGATAAACAAAAGACATTGTTTTATAACTTGTATCTGCCGCCATATTGGAATTACATTCCCAATATGGGGGCATTATTAATGTCATTTTATTTTTAATGTTATTTTGTTAGAATTTGTGTGGAATTTCGTGAAAAAATTATTAATTATGTAGATAAGATATACTTGAGTTTTTAATTAAAACAGAAAAAACAAGTTGAATACAAATATATGGTGGTTTTTTTTTAAATTTCTTACGCAAGCAAAGACCGAGTTGAATTGATAACAATCAATAATATATTAATATATGTATTAATGACTTGTTCTTGTGTTACACAATTATTTCTATTATATAACGGTGTTTATTGTATAGTTAGTTCTATTGAAATTTGTAATTAATTCCATTTAATAATTGATTCAATTTATAACAAACAATTACCATGAGTAATTGTCTTACATATAATTGGATTTACCATAAACAATTCATAGATTATAGAAGACAATTATTTAATGTTTGTAACATTGAGGAATGGGCGTAATGTTTCGAAGTAAAACCTCTTTACGAAAAGTAATTTTAAATACATGTGTTACTTTAGTAGTGTGCTCTGAAGCTAACTCTTTAAATTTTTAATTAATATCATTGTTTGAATGATTCAATTTATTACAAAAAAAGTATAATTTCAATGAATAATTTTCTTTTTTATTACCATAAACAATTCACAGAATAAAGCACACAATTATTTAATGTGTATCTTCAGGATTAGATAGTTGTAATTTTTTTGTAGTTAAACGCTTTACGAGTAAGCTGGTGAATGCATGACGAAAACTGTGATCGGGTGAGGCGAACATAAAATATATTACTTCAGTCGTATGGTCAAGGCACAATCCTTTTGATGTACTTGCAGTATGGTAGAATATAGTGGATATTCTCCAACTTACATGACGCTGGAGAAGTTAGTTTATACACAAATGAAAGAAGATTTGATAGACACAAATGAAACCAGAATTGATGAACACAAAATAATGGTATATGTAACAGATTATCGCTTGACTATGATCTCATCCGACGGTAAGTGATGATAAAGTCTAAGATGAAAGCACACTCTTATGGTTTTTACACAGCATCTTACTGGAACACAAATCTCTTTTGGCAGTACATATTTACTGGTAGGGTGATAACTAGCCACAGCCGAAGCCTCCCACTAGTCCCATGTATTGTTTATGTACTATTATTTATATGTACAAGTACTGTTAAAGTGAGTTATTTAAATAACATTTATACAGTGCTCCTTCTGCTATGCAATAATGTATGAAAAAAATAAGAATTGGAGAATAACAGGTAGGTTATGAATAATGAGACGGATAAAAAACGATATTTATTAGAATTCACCAAGGCTCCAACAATTCATACTTTTCAATACATTCAATCAACCATCCAATCGGCAAAGCCTTTATATGAGACATGTTATACATAGGCTCATATATATCTTTATATATAATATAATGTGAGCATTTCGATAGTTTACTACCCTCCTTAGCATGATATGGCATGAGTCTTTCCTCCTCTGGAATCAGTTCTGGGTTCGGAACCCTTCTCAACACAACACCCCCAGCATCACTTATCAGTTTAGTTAAAAACGACTTTGTTAGAACCACTGTCTTGGCAATTTCATATTTTGTATGGAAATTGTGTAAGTAAAAGTGGCAGCCGTTAAAAATCCCAGGCAGCATCTTATATTTATTGTAACGTGATATCCTAGGTCCATTGTACATTTTTGTACTTACACCAACAACTTCATGATCGCTGAACAGTTGTAATGTATCTTCAGTTGATTGTTGTATCCAATCGGATGATATAATCCATATACTATCGACTATAGCTTGCAGTACATCTAGAGATGTTGAGCATACGTTGTCCTCATCTGTATCAACAATCAAATGTGTTACTTTCTTACTATACTTCTGTTCAATATGTATATTCAAGTGGTGTTTAGCAAGTAGCTTTAGCTTATTAAATACAGTACGACCAGATATACAATACACCTTCATATCCTTCGAATCCATTTCTGATTGCACTTCAGCGATAAAACTTACATTAATCCTTTGAGTTTGTATAAGATTTTGATCTGCTTCATTTAATATCTTCTCCATTTCTTTTGATGCTACATTTTTAGGAGTCTCACCTTTGCAATTGCGTGCGTTAATATCAGCTCCATGTTTAATCAATTCAAGGGCAATCTCTGGGCGATTATACCTAATCGCTTCATGTAAAGGTGTTTCATTACTTTGTCCAGGCACATTAACCAATGTGTTATACTCGAGAAGTAGCTTTACTAGATCAAGTCGACCATTTTGTACAACTTCATGCAATGGAGTCCAACCAGCGTTGTCCTTTGTATTTGTATTAACTCCTTGTTGTAACAGTTCTATAACTTTGTCCACTTTTCCCATTCGGCATGTAACATGAAGTGATGTTTCACCTTTATTGTTTTTCTTTGTATCCTTATTTAGTTTAGAGCTGGTGGAACTAATATTTAGTAGTTCGTTTTTCTTATTTCTCTTTGTATTAACTCTTTCAAGTGTATCCGGTATTATGTTGGGTTCATCGAGTTTGTTCTCATTGGTAAATATATCTGAATCAATGGTAGGTTTAGCCCTTTTACTTGTTCCAGTAGAAGAGGCTACCTTGCTGGTTTCTATCGAGTTTATAACCTGTGATATTTGTGTTGCATTGTCGTTTTTGAAGCCTTCAAACATCTTACCCAGTTCTCGTGTAGAGTTAACACAGTTTTGTAGGCGATCATCTTTGTAAATAGTGCAGTTGGTGAGTGGTATTTTGCAGTTGGGACAGTGAGTGAGACTGTCGTAATGCGAGGAACATATCATATGAAAACAAGTGCTCAATACTCCAGGGTCCTCGCAAAGTTGGGAACAAACCTGACAAGTGTAGTCCTGTTGAAGCTCGTCCAAGCAGTTCAAGAATTTCAGCATTTTCACTTTATCATATGCCATTTTATAGTTTTACATTTGTTTTCAACAATTAAATTCTTTCTACAATTTGTTTAACAATACCGCTTCAGTTTTTTTTTAATTCTGTAATGTTTATGGTAAAGGCAAAGGTTTAGACCATACAACCTAACCTAAAAACTGTCAAGCTCAAATGATATAATGGCTGTGTAATAATAATGATCTAATTGAAGATGGTCTAAAACCGTGTGAATATAATCGATATTAATAATAATAATTTCTCAGGTAAATACCCAGTACACCGAATACAGTCTCAGTTATATTAAATTAAGTAGTTACGAAAAATTACGTTTAATATTTTATTAAACTAAAATAAAAAATAAAGTAATTAAAATTATAAACTAAATGTAATTATTAATGCCAGAACTTAAACTTTGAGCAGTCCAAATTTTCTTTTAACGTCTTAAGAATAGTATCCGATTTTCATATTCAGTTCCAGAGTCTTGCAATACGCAATCTTATTGTATAAAAATGTGGCACTAATCGTCGATATTTATGGATTATTTTATAAAAACTTTAAATAATTTTGAAATATGAAAGCCATATGTAGAATAAAATAAAAACATTTAATTTTACCCGTTGAATTCGTTCTAGAATATTTTGAAAATGTTATTTTAGATAGGTATCGATAATTAGTCTAAAATTCAAGCCCGAAATATAAAAGCAAAGAAATGTCCCAATGAAATTGAAAAAAAATAAACGAATAATAACTAAATGGGGATAGGATTTGGTGCCGTAGCTACGTCCGTAGTCACCTCCATCTGCAATTTAATTACACCATTGGATAGCTAACGGATCAAAAAATTGCGCGCGGCGGAAGGGGAAGCCCCGCCATTTTAGAGGTAATTCTGCGATTAAGATTTCATTTAGTATAACCTGTATGTAGGTATTATCTATGGTATAACTTTCAATTCGGTGAAGCTGCGACATTTATTCCAGTTTCAATCGTAAACTCTCATCAAAATCTATCAATTATATATGAAACATTAGTGTAAAATTGTGACTGTAAATATAATATAAAAAAATATGTAATGTCAACCTATATGTCGCCTTGGGAGAGTGTTTTAACGGATGAAAATGAAATTAACACATTAGTATCGATAGTTTTATTCCCTTAAATATATTTACAATATGTTATCTACTTAAAATAATAATGACTAATGAAATTAGTAATAATAGTGATGTTGGCGCGAAACTGACAGCGGCGTCGCGCGTCAAATTACCAATTTGACAGTTGTAACTCGTTATATTAGGAACACTGCGTTCATAATTAAGAGGCATAGACAAGAACGGATGCGTTCTCAATATAGTCGAAGTACCCAAGTTCTTGGTATTATTATGAAATAGTACATCTAAAACGTGATTAAACGGGCCGTACATAGCGAACATGACATTGTGGAACGGCTGATGTTTGCCAAATAATTGGTCTAGTTTTGTGAACACATTTATTATTTCGTGTCGTCGCATGTTTGTGAGGTTCTTGTTAGCGTATATGTGGCCAATGTTTGCCCAAGACAGATAACAGTATTTCTTGTTTTCTTCAGGACATACTGGAACTATGTCGACGTCGGTGTTAGCCCATGATTCAATTATTTGTTGATCTGGAATTAAAACGACGGATAATTCATTTATTAGTTAGTTATTTGCTAGATAATTATTATATATTGTGTCTATGGTAGGATCCCATCAGCTTTGTGTCGCACTTGAAGTATTTTGTTGCTTTCATGTATCTGATTATGTAGATGTTACATACATAACTATCATACGCGTAAATTATATGATATAGAACAGAGGTTCCTAATCGTTTTATAGAACCTCATATTAAATGATTACAAATCAACACTGAAATTAATATTAGAATTGTATATTATTTTGTGTTTATTTGTGTATTATTTAAAAGTTAGGCTATTTGATGACTTTGGAAACCCCTGGTGCAGAAAATCATAATAATGTACATGAAATGGTTAATAACTTTACAATTGTTGCACTATAAAGGTGTTAACAAAATCTTTAAAGATTAAATAAGCTTATATTTTTGCGTTTATCACAAAAAGGCACACAGATTATTAATAAATATATATAAAATTTAAATTCTTTGAAAAGTTAATAAATCAATAAATTGTATATGTCTTGGACCATTTTATTACAAGAGCTCTGGCTAATACTCGTATATAGCACTGAAACACAAAATTAAAAACAGTTTAGCCCAGGGCAACGACCTCCAGCTGTGGGTGAGCGGGTATCTAGAGGTCGTTGACCCGGGCTAAACTTCAGTGCTGGTTTTTTTGTTTTGTAAAGTAATGTATTTTTTATGAAATTATCATATCAATTAACTGTACTAACATGATGCAGCATTATTTACATGCTGATAAAAAATATGATTTTTATTAATCAGGATCGATTTCTTTCTGTCCCATCATCAAAGGTGTCATTGTTATTATCGCCTGTCTTCGTTTTCAGAAGCGGTCTCCTAACACCTTGTATGTGAAGTAAAAAATATAATTTAATATAGAAGTTTCGACGGCCTCGCTGGCGCAGTGGTGCGAGTATAGCAGAGGTCCCGGGTTCGATCCCCGATAGGACGAATTTAGGAAGTTGTATTTTCTAATTTATCAGAGTCTGGACTGGTGGGATGCTTCGGCCGTGGCTAGTTACCACCCTACTAGCAAAAACGTATCGCCAAACAAAGAGATTTGTATGATATGCTGTGTAGAAACCATAAGGGATGTATCGCCTCTTATCAGATTAGTGCGCTTCCATCTTTGACTGTATCATCACTTTTCATCATGTGAGATCCCAGTAAGCGCTAAAAAAAAAGTTAATATTTAAAATACTTACTTTGATACATATTCGCGGTTTTCATACTAATGAAGGCGACATCACTTTTTCCCTCAACAAGGGTCCGCAGTGCTGCCAACTCACCAGAGACAGTAACGTCGCCATCTTTAATGCAATTCTTTGTGAATTTATCTATATTTCCTTTACTAATACCGTGGTTTTCAACACCCGGTGCGCAAATATCACTGAAATAATCCGACATGGCGTCCACACAGGTTATTTCTTGGTTATTTTTAAGATATTGTAGCACGGTATGCCACGCCATGCCGTCGTAGCGCGGGAAGACGGCCCTTTTCCCGCCAATTTCCGCCATGTTTGTTATCATGGCGTCTTTTCTGACGTAAGCGACTACGTTGTCCATTTTTTCTACTATTGGTGTTGTTTCGTATAGCAAAGGTTCTAAACCGTAATCCCTGCAAAAAAGAAATCAAAACTTAAAAAAACAATTAAAAGAACGTGCGTACAAAGTTCACGTCTCAGAAGTGAAGCTTCTATGGCATTTATAATTTTTAAGTCTTATTCATATTTTTTCCAATATAAAACTTCAAATTTGAGATAAAAGCTTCAGATGAAAATATTGAGTGTCGAAAATTAATACAAATATTTTTTTAAAATGTCATATGACGAATTGTAAATAAAAATTAGAAATTAATAATTAAATTTATTTTTATATTATATTTTATGAAAAATAGTATATTCAACTATGAAATGACAAGTGGCAAATTAAAATACCATATATGATTAGTAAATATTAAAACTACTTAACCTTCAAAGGACTTAGCATAAAAAACGCTGCACTTATACATGACGCTAATCACGCGTTTCATCCGTAAAAATGTCCCCTTATGCTCTTAAAGAAATTTCACTTCAAAAACCAGCAATGAAACAAAATTAAAATCAGCTGGTGCTCCAACGCACGGGTCAACGAACTGATCGCCGAAAGCATTCGAGCACCACTTAATTTTTTTTTTGTTTCATTGTTGGTATTTTTTGTATTTTATGGACCTATCGTACATTTAGCTGTACTAATATGATGGAGCGTAAAAATGCTAATGAAACGTTTTAAAAATGTGATTCTTTTTTAATCAGGATCGATTTTTCTGCCATATCAAATGCCAATGGTGTCATTAGTACTATCGTCTGTCTTCGTTTTCGGAAGTGGTTTCCTAACACCTTGTGTATTCAATATACAGTCATGGCGTTCAATACAAATATATATTACAATGAAAAGTCAACAAAAGTTTTAGTAATACAGTTAAAGTATTTACCTTAAACTGACGACGAGCCATTCGCTGTCCCCAATTGTGACGTCACATTCCTTATTCTTCAGCGCCTGGAGACAGTCCTTGGTGCTGTTCCTGAGGATGCACTGTAACGGAGGGTTCACTCCGTACACCGCTCCGGCTTCACTCAGCCATTCGCATTTGTTCCTTTCCAATGGGGTCTTAGTACAGAGGGTTATATGTCTGAAATAATACATAAAACTTGGTTAAATGGGACCTGGATAAATGAAAAACCAAATTATGGACAGCTACAATGAGGTTCCGGTACTTTTTCATTAAATATTTCTACTAATGGGACCTTGCGAACCTGGTTAAATGAGACCTCATTTCTAGGGTTTATTCGATTCGACCTTTATAATTGGGAGTCTGTAACTCAATTCCCTCTATAAATGAGACACGCTTTATTTGTCAGAACTAGGTCAGGTTTTGACCAAAAAACATGGGAGTAAAACTTCTGTACTGTGTAAAACTTCTCCCAGATTATGGTTTTGGAAAGCCGACAATTTCCGCACTAACCCTGACCGACGACCAGTCAGGAGTATGGGACTCGGCGATGGTAGGTCTCGCAATACCTACTAAAACCCAGCAGAACCCTTTTCATCCATTAGTGAGGCACTAGGTGTTCAGCTTTTGCATTCTGCCCTGGTGTCCTAGAGGCGGGAGGAGGTACGAAAACATGCGCCGCCTTGTATTCCGCCTCCATCCGCGATGAGGGGAGCATCCACTGCATTCTCCCTCCCTCTCTCATGGGCATTCACCCACCATCTCTCACTGGAGAGCATCGCGCCTACAATGCTCCCCAACGAAAGGTCGTTGCCGATCAACGCAACCAGGAGGTGACACTGAGGTCTCCAGGCCGCACAATCTGCTACAGTGTGATGCGCTGAATCGATAGCTGCACCACAATGATGACATGCGGATGATTCCTCCCGGCCAGATTGGTGCAGGAACTTTCCGAGCACCCATGTCCGGTCAGAACGCACCAATCTGTAGGAAAGCGTCCTGTGCTCCCTGGAAAGCCATTGTTCCAGGTGAGGTCCGATCGCCGCTACAGTGGCCATGCCTTCTACTGGGAATCCGAGATTATCACGAAATGTGCAGCGTTTTGAAGTTATACTTCTTTTGGCGCGTTAGGGAAAAATTATGAGCGTAATTTTTTACGAAGCGCTCGCGCACACAGTCACAAAAAGCCACCCACCCTGAAGTCAGCTATAGTCAACATCTTAGTTTTTTGAAAAGATTTTTATCTTATTACGCCAAAGAAGTATAACTTCTAACGCGTGTAACACACACTTTTTTATGCTAATTCGTTTGAAGGTTAGGTAGTTTTAATATTTACAAATAACGTGTGGCATTTCAATTTACTACTCGTCATTTAATAATAATATACTATGAAATTTCTTCTGAAACTTTGTACGCACGCACTCACCCACCCATCCACGAACGAGTGCATTCACGCACGCACGCACATAGCCATTTACGCAAGCACGCACGCATATAAATACTTGTGTCTGTGTTGAGTAATTGTGTGTGTTTACCTCGGCGGGTCACAACCACTCTGGCTGTAAGCCTCCCGGAAACCGTTCGCTGATGCCAAGTAGTCCAGAGGTGTCCTGGGGGTTTCCAGGGCTGTGGGAGTCTGTCGTATCTCCAGCAGGGTGGTGAGTGCTCCGCGCCAGTTGTTCTTGAACAGATCATCTTCTGTTATTGATGCTATGAGTTTGCTGACGGCTGCTGCTGCTTTCCTGTAATTTTAATGGTAGTATCAGGTGATGAAACAGCCTAACGTGGTATAGTTTTTGATGATTACTTATCTCTCGAAAAAGACCGAATCTAAGTGTGAAGATAGAGAAAGTCCAACGATGAACTCGCGAAAGACACCGAGTCTAAAGGTCTTGATGATGATGACTTAAATATCGAAAGAGACAGAGTCCAGACGTCTATCTAAAAGGAATGAGGCCAATGATGATGACCTCTAGAAAGATACATCAAGATAGAATAAGGATTATGATGATGTCTACCCTCTCGAATGACTCTGGGTCTAAAAGTTTGTCAAGGCGGAATAAAGACAATAATGATGATGAGTTACCTCTCGAAAAAGACTGAGTGTAGACTGGCGCCGTAACAGTAAAAGGCCTAATAGTGATGATAATTTACCCCTCGAAAGAGACTTAGAATTAACGTCTGTCAAGATGATAATGATAACTTACCTTCTGAAAGAGAGCGAATCTAAATGTCTCTCAAAATGGAGTACGGCCAATAATGATGTCTTACCTCTCAAAAGAGACGAAGTCTAAACGCCTGTCAAGATGATAATAAAAACTTACCTCGACTCTAAGTGTCTGTCAAAATGGAGCAAGTCCAATGATGATGATGACTTACCTCTTAGCAATAACAACGGGCCACGGCCTATTTAGCCATACACAGGGTGTTAGATTATCGTTTACGTCCTGCCAAGTGCCGTCGCGGCACAGGTAAGCGAAAGAACGCCCGTACGGGAACGGAACTGTAGCCTCTGATGTAGCATTAACCTGTGCACAAAGCAAGTAATGTAAAGAACAGTCTGATATTATGAAACTGAGATATTATTGAAACAGCTGATTCGAACTATAGTCGCCACCATAATGGCTGTCCTGAGCGCATTGCACTTTACTCGAAGGCGATGTAATAAGACATGCGATAGGTAGATGGAAAAATATGGTATAACACGTTTCGCTTTTTAATCCTTAAAGTCAATTTCTAAGTCATTAGGTTAACTTTTAAGCTCATTGAAAGAAAGCTTTCAATAGATGGCGCTGTTACTATATACATGATAGTAAAAATCAATATATAATAATGAAAAACAGAGGGTAGTCCAACAAATGTCCAACAAAGTTGGAAAAAAGTATTGCGTATAAAATGTAAAATCAGACAGGCTGTCTATGTGTTTAATCAATGAGTATAACCGATGTATGTTATACATCTTGTGTACTCTGTGAATCTTGTGTACTGTGTGATTCTTGTGTAATCTGTATATTCTGTGCATCTCTTGGACCCTTTTTTTGCGCTGGGAAATGCTTTTACGCACTTACCCCGACCTGAATGAGTCAGGAGTGTGAGACTCGGCGAAGGAAAGTGAGACACCAGAGGTCCAGCTTGCGCATTCTTTAGACGGCCTCGTGTACCCTTGGATACTTTGTGTATTTTGTGTACTCTATGTAACTTGTATACTTTGTGGACCTTGTGTATCTTGTATACCCTTTGTATCTTATGCATCCTTTGTATCCTGTGTATCTCGTGTACCCTGGGTACTTTGTGTATCTCGTATACTCTCTGCATCTTGTATACTTTGTGTACCTTGTGTATGTTGTGTATCTTGTGTATCTTTTGTATCATATGCATCCTTTGTGTCTTGTGTATACTGTGTACCTCGTGTACCCTGGGTACTTTGTGTATCTCGTATACTCTCTGCATCTTGTGTAGCCTGATTACCTTGTGTGTCTTATGTACTCTATACGCCATGGTAGCATGTTCAACTTGTGTACCCTGCGTATCCCGTAAATCTTTTATACTATGTGCATCTTGTGTAAGTTGGTGTATCTTATGTACCGTAAATGAACAAATGGAAGTTACCCCAAAGTAATAAAATACGTCGTCCAATTCACCCCACATAACCTCTCCGGCTCCGTCGATAAGGCATTGAAGTGTGCCCGAAGGACCCCAATAGTGGTCCTCCATATTGCAAGCGGGGTCCGAACAGGAAGCACACAAATTTGGATACTGACGCTCTGGAACAAACAGCATTTCGTTACTGGGAGTTAAGCACGTGACTGTAATCTCACCACTAAATACATTTGTGGTAACTTTACCAAGTTCATGAAACATAACCATAAATAACTTATAAAGGTCATTTGCAACGTTCACTATATCTTAGACTGTATCATTACTCACCATTACGTGAGATTACAATCAAGCACTAACCTTTCAGCAACAGAAAGAGAATACCTCTTACCAGATCAGCGCACTACTGTCTTAGACTGTATTATCACTTGCCATCAGATGAGATTACAGTCAAGCACTAACCTATCTGTATTACAAAGAGAATACCTCTGACCAGATTAGCGCGCTACCATCTTCTTAGACTGTTTCATCACTTGCCATCAGATGAGATTACAGTCAAGCACTATCCTGTCAGCAATAAAATGAGATAACCTACCAGATTGGCATGCTACTGTCTTAGACATCCGCTAGTTCAAGAAGCTCTTCAAGAAGAGAAGAAGATCTTAGACTGTATTATCACATACAATGAGGAGATTACAGTCAACTGCTAACCTGTCAGCAAAAAATGAGATCATTCCATAGAATCAAGGTAATAAATCATATATAATGACTAAAAGACTTACTCAATTCACTATCTCTTTGAGGATCTGGTACCCAAGGTCCTGCTTTACAGGCTTTGCTGAAGAACTCAGCCACAGCTTTAAGTCTGTTCTCGGTGAGGGTGAGGGTTGGGTCGCAGGCTCTGGGGATGACCAGCGACTCCAAGTACTATATAACGTAACGCTTTAGTAAAATTAAGCATTTAGTGTTAAGAAAACTTTCGTTACTCGTTACGCGAAGTACGTTTGTCAGACGTCTGTTGTGTCATCACTTTACTAAGTAACAACAACAAAATCTATTCGCTTATATTACTTAACGGATTTTGATGCAGTTTTCAGCAATAGATAGAACCATTCAAGAGAAATTTTTATATGTATATTACATCCATATTATATTACAGAAAAGATGATAATTTTAAATATTTATAATGTGATGTCGTAACAAACATATTGTGCGATTAAATCGCAAACGCTGACTAAACCTTACGAGATAAATCAAATTAATGTATTACAGAAATGTATATCTTAAAAAGATCTATAAAAAAGTCAATAGTAGTAAATATTTATCTCTAAAAGGTAAGCCACAGTAACCATTTTTATCTTTTACATATTACAAAATAATGTGTCATTTACCAATCCGTTTTATACAATACAGTGTTATTACTTATACGAGGTGTGTTCAAAAAGTATCGCGAATTTTGAATTTTCATTTAATTGTTGACAGCTGCTTTGCTTGCACGTGTTTTGGATCGTCTTCGATTTTTACCTATTCAAAAAAATGGATCAAAGAACCTGTATCAAATTTTGTGTGAAAAACGAAATTAAGTGCGCGGATGCATTCCGAATGTTGACTGTGGCATACGGAGAAGCTACCTTGGACCGAAGCAACGTTTATCGGTGGTACAAAATGTTCTCAGAAGGCCGAGAAGATGTGAACGACGAAGAGCGTGCCGGACGCCCGAGCACTTCAACAACAGACGAAAAAATTAATGAAGTGGAGAAAATGGTATTGGCCAATCGTCGAATCACCGTTAGAGAAGTTGCTGAGGACCTAAACATATCGATTGGCTCGTGCCATTCGATTTTTATCAATGATTTGGGCATGAGACGGGTCGCCGCGAAATTCGTACCAAAATTGCTCAATTGTGACCAAAAACAGCATCGCATGAACATTGCTAATGAGATGTTAAACTCTGTCCGCGACGACCCAAATTTGCTCCAGAGGGTCATAACTGGTGACGAATCGTGGGTTTATGGTTATGACGTGGAAACCAAAGCTCAATCATCTCAATGGAAGCTGCCGCACGAACCAAGACCGAAAAAAGCGCGCCAAGTTCGATCGAATGTGAAAGTTTTGCTGACAGTTTTCTTTGATTGCAGGGGCGTGGTGCATCATGAGTTCTTGCCACAGGGAAGAACGGTCAATAAGGAATATTACCTGCAAGTTATGCGCAATTTGCGCGAAGCAATCCGCCAGAAACGCCCGGATTTGTGGAAGAACAAAAATTGGCTTTTGCACCACGATAACGCCCCTGCTCACACATCGTTGCTTGTGCGCGACTTTTTGGCCAAAAACAACACACTAATGATGCCGCAGCCACCGTATTCCCCAGATCTGGCCCCCTGTGACTTTTTCTTGTTCCCTAAACTGAAGAGGCCCATGAAAGGACGACGTTACTCTTCTCTTGACGAGATAAAGACGGCATCGAAGGAGGAGCTGAACAAGATAAAAAAAAATGATTTTTTGAAGTGCTTCGAAGATTGGAAAAACCGTTGGCACAAGTGTATAATATCTCATGGGGATTACTTTGAAGGGGACAAAATAGATATTCATGAATAAATAAATCATTTTTGAAAAAACACAAAATTCGCGATACTTTTTGAACACACAGCGTACAAGCGACACTCGAGATAAATTGTAATACTACGTCTCCCGCCTTTACGGATATCTTTGAAGATATCAACGATTTAAATAGTGCACATGGCAATGACAGGATATGTACAAAAAGAAAAAATAAATAAAGGTTTACCCCAGAAAGTGTATCAGATAATGGTCTGAGGTCGTTGACACCGACTCCAGGATGACATAATGAGGTGTTTCTTAGAATATAATCCAAAGAAGTCGGTCTATCTGGTAGAATTCGTCGATTCACCACGGCGACTATACTCCGCTCGTAGGGCCCTTGGAATTAAATAAATGAAGTTTATTGACTTCCGTCGAGTGGCGCTGGTGTGGAGATGTTGGTAGCATTGGAGGGGTAAAAAGGGGAAGGACAGGTGGAAAGTAGATAGAAAAGTCGTGTCGAGGAAAACAGAACTAAGAATGTTTTCTGTAAATTTATACATCATCAGTTTTTTAATTGTAAATAAGTAGCAGCCCATTAACGTCCTACTGATGGGCAAAGGCCTCCTCACTCATAGGAGAGAGAGTTTTTAGAGCTTAGAACAACCACGCTGCTCCAGTGCGGATTGGCAGGCATAGTACATAAGTGCACTCTCTATTCCTTCACTCTCATACTCCGATGTGACGAGAACCAGACACGACCAAAGAGAGATCAGGCGCAGGACCAACGGCTTAACGTGCTCTCCGAGGCATGGGGGTGGAGTACACCGCCAAATTCCCAACTTCGACCCGAGACTCGAACACAGGACCTCATGTCTCTAGTCGTACATGCTAACGACTAGACCAATGAGCCAGTTGTTTTAATTGTACCACTTCTTAAAGCGAAACAATTTCTAACGCCTGCTATTTTTCCGTCCATGTATTGCATGTCACATTATAGCCGCTTATGGAGTAGGGGAAGTGAAACCAAACAGACTAGCCAAGGTAATATAAACAGCTGATCGTGTAGCATTCGCTTACAGGGTACGATTTCCGGTAGAGCAAAGTTGTCTTAGCCTAGAGCGGGGGGAAGGCAGGGGGAGGGGGGAGACTAAATGATCTCTTATCAGGTTAGTATGCTGCCATCTTAGACTTATGTCAATCAGATTCTCAGCAATAAAAAGAACCTATCATATCACTGTGTAGGTACATAAAAAATTCTAGCGAGCGTGTAAAGGCAGAGAACAGCTTCAAGGGCGGATGGCCTGTAGCCTCATGCCGACCAGGCTCTGGTCCATAAATAGAGGGAATACCTCGGGTTGAGGTTTTCCCTCTATTTATAATGTAGCTGGCGTGACCAGTGTGTTGGTAATCCGTCCTCTCCTGGACCAATGGCTTTCCAGCATGGGAAGCTTTGCTACAGACTTGTGCAGCTTCTTACCAGATATGGATGCTTTGGAAAATTCCTGCACCAAATAGTTTGGGAAAAGTCACCTGCTTGCCAACGGTGTTGTTGTGGGTTGAATTGGCCCTCTATTATGGGACAATAGAGTGGGTAAAGAAAGACCACGAGAGAAAGAGGAAGAATGCAGTGGAGGCTCTCATCGCGGAAGGAGGAGGGATACAAGGCGGAGCATGTTCGGACTTATAGGACACCGGGGTAGAACGCATAAGTTGAACCCCTGGGGCCTCAATGGATGAAGAGGGTTCCGCTGGATTGTAGTGGGGTAGTCATAAGAGTACAATAGGTACATAAAGACTTACTAAAGCGATTCCTGAGCTCGTTAGTCACCAGTACGTTTATTTCAGCCCATTGCGCTGCTATTAGGTCTTCTGGACTGAACACTCCAAAGTCCACTGTCCCTTTGCTTATTCGTCGGAGGCAGTCTAATCTGAAAAAAATTCAAACATTCCTTTTCAATAGAGGCTTTTACAGCACTTTTTAAGGTATTTTCAATGTACAGCTAATGATATTAGGGGTCTTGGAATTATATATAATAGCTTACTGGTCGGTTCCCAAGACGCACTCCAGTCCTGAAGGCTCCGAGTCCAGCAGTGGGCAGAATGTGGCTCCACGTTTGAAAGGACCCCGTCCTTCTACCACGCAAAGGCGTACTGGAAAGAAAAAGTTGAAAACTATTAGTCCCATTGACTTTAAATACAACATACGTATTCCCTTCACGATGTAGATGTGCACTGTGAACGGGTTTGACCATATTTGCACGCGATTAGAATATATGAGCGAAAAATTGTCAAATACTGTGATATTTTGATTGTCATGAAATTCGGTATACGTACGTACGTAACAACGATCAATTACTGTAAGGTGATGCCTGAACGAGCAGTTCGTTGACCCGTGCGTTAAGATATCAGCTGTTTTTTATTTTGTGTTTCATTGCCGTTTTTTTTTAGTAAAGTACTACCAACATGATGGAGTGGAAATAATACCAAAAAACGTTTTTTTTTTAAATCAGGTTTCTTATTTTCGTCCCATCATCAAGTGTAAAGTACTAACATCTATCTTCGATTTCGGAAAAGGTTTTCTAATATTAGTACAAAAGAAGTTATTTATCTCTAAAACGCTTATCTTACATTATTAGAACTTTTAACTTGACTCTTTATACGTAAGAGCTATCGATATGTTTGATATACACTTATCTAAGATTCCTCGAAATTATTTATATATAAATATCGTTGAGGGGACCTTGGCAGGTTTTTTTATGTCTCAACGTTGTGATAAAATTGAGGAAAAACCGGACGATTTCAAACAAAATTACTCATCTTGTGTGAATATTTATAATTTACAAGTTATTGTTATACGTCTTCGACAGAAACCTTGTCGTTCCCGCTACTAAGTGCATAAAACAATGGATTAAAGAAAATATGTAGATTATTTATATAATACGGTTTATCTATGCATCTGTATAAAAAATTAGGAAACTCAAAATGTAAATGTCTTCATAAATATTTCACGTACTATTAATATTAAGTAACAGAGTAATGAGATGCGGCGTCATTTCATTACTCTGTTTAAAAATGGCGCCTAAAAATATGTCATTTGACGGCCTCGCTGGCGCAGTGGAGCGAGTATTCGCTTTGCTAGCGGAGGTCCCGGGTTCGATTCCCGGTAGGACGAATTTAGGAAATTGTATTTTCTAATTTGTCTGAGTCTGGACTGGAGGGAGGCTTCGGCCGTGGCTAGTTACCACCCTACCAGCAAAAAAGTACCGCCAAACAAAGAGATTTGTGTTCCGGTACGATGCTGTGTAGAAACCGTAAGGGGGTATATCGCCTTTTAACAGATTAGCACGCTTCCATCTTAGACTGTATCATCACTTACCATCAGGTGAGATCACAGTCAGGCGCTAATCTGTCAGCAATAAAAAAAATGTCATTATTAGATAGATAGAGAAAAATTTCATTTGCTTTTTTCACAATTTTTTTATAACAGTACATAAATAGAGAGAGTTACGTTTCGTTATAATATTATATATATAAATAATACAGTTTATCTATATAAAAAAATAGCAAACTTTAAATGTAAATGTCTTCGTAAATATTTCGCGTATTATTAATATTAAGTAACAGAGTAATGACATGCGGCGTTATTTCATTACTCTGTTTAAAAATGGCGCCTAAAAATATGGCATTATTACAGATGCGTTCTATTATATAGAATGTTTTTAAAATCAAAATTTCTTTGGATACGTTTCAATATTAAATAACAATAGATTTATAAAATATGTAGATTACTTAAATAATACGTTTTATCTATATAAAAAAATAGCAAACTTTAAATGTAAATGTCTTCATAAATATTTCACGTACTATTAATATTAAGTAACAGAGTAATGAGATGCGGCGTCATTTCATTACTCTGTTTAAAAATGGCGCCTAAAAAGGTGCTATTATTACAGATGCGTTCAATTATATAGAATTTTTTTGAATTTAAATGCAGGAAGGTCATGTTAAGAAAAATCTATTAACTTTAAATAATTAATATGCGTTTGTTTAATTTGAATGTATAATTTTTTTTATATTCTGTAATATCGTTTTTTTTTACTACCTACACTGCCTTAAGTTTAAGCACGTAGTTTTCACCTGTAAGTGAGACACTTAGTTAATAAGCTTGTATTTTTTTTTATATATATGGTGTGTTTTTTGCGCAATAAATAAATAAAACTTAGAAAGATAGAGAGTCACGTTTCGTTGTAATATTAAGAAACAGAGCAATGAGGTGCTGCGTAATTTGATTACTCTGTTCAAAAATAGCGACTAAAAAGGTGTCATTTCTATATAAAAATGTAATACGATTTGTTCTTGGAAGTTAAAACTTCGTTGGGTTTAATGTTTGACAATAACTTTACGAAAAGCGTGAAGCGTGAAAAGTTACGTTTTATTTTAATATTAAGTAACAGAGTAATGAGATGCGGCGTAATTTCAGTACTCTGTTTATTAATTGCGCCTAAAAATGCGTTCTTATTACAGATGCGTTCTATTATATAGAATTTTTTTAAAGTAAAACTTGTTTGGGTACGTTTGATTTGGGAGTAATACGCGACAATTACTTTATGAAAAGCTTAAAGTTAGAAAAAAAAAGTAAAGTTACGTTTCTTTTTAAAATTTAATAACAGAGTAATTTTAGTACTATGTTTAAAAATGGCGCTTAAAAATGTGCCATTATTACGGATGCGTTCTATATAAAAAATATTTTTATTGAAGTTAAAACTTTTGACACGTTCGACTTGGGGATAATGCGTGACAATAACGTTACGAAAACCGTGGTCGGGCGAGTTACGTTACGTATTTATTATTGATTTAGTATCTGTATTCATGTATCTTATTAAAATATTATTGATTATCTGTGTAGACATTCTTAGTCTTTGTCAAAGGGTATTTGGTTAGCATATAAAAGGTTATAGTGAGCCAACCTTAAAAGATAGACATATGATGTCTAAGACTTTTTTTTAGATCTTTTAAAGAGGAACATTTCTGTGATACAAGATTTTTGCGTAACTTTAACCACTTACGCAGCGTATGCAACAGAAGCGCTCAAAAGGAAAAAAACCTGATTTTGAAACATTTTTCATTGTTGCACTTCTCCTAATGGTCTTAACGTGACGATATATAGTCTATAGTCTTCCTCGATAAATGGGCTATCTAACAGTGAAAGAATGTTTCAAAACGGACAAGTAGTTCCTGAGATTTGCGCGTTCAAACAAACCCTTCAGCTTTATAACCTTAGTATAGATTGAACACCTGCGTGTACGTAATTGATGTAGAGATAATAATCTTTAAGAAACTATTTAAAGCACCATTAAGCAAATTATTCATTAAATATTTTCCTTATTGTGGTAATTACTTCCGCAGGCGTCATTATAGTGTCCATTGGGTAACGAGCATTTTTAAAGGTATTACAAACAACATAATCAACAAATGCTCAATTCTTTTCAAAACTACTGAACGGATTTTCATGCAGTTTTCACTGATAGATAGAGTGGTTAATAAGGAAGATTTATGTATAAAATTTGTTAAGGTTTTGTGTAAATAGATTGAAGTAAATCAATAATTATTACAAGTGGCGGAAGAAATCATACCGTCTGTGAGTTTACTTACTCTCAGATATAACAAAACAATGTATGGTGGAATAATACCTCTATTACAGATCTACAAAAAACTCTACAATAGCATGCATATATCTTATAAGGATAACTCACTATATCCATTTTATTTCCTATCAAAACGATCACGTACAACGCGTTTGTTGAAAAGTTGTACAGATGGATACAGTATTCAACGTAAATACGTTAGTTACTTTAAGCATTTCATGCGCAATATTTTGGTCCTTCTAACCGTATAATTGAAATGGATGTCTTAGGAGTTGAAACAAAAAAAAAACCGCGCGTGAAAAGAAATTCATTCACTTGAAATTTGGCAAATATAATGTTTTAGTGATGTAGACTCTTACTGAGAACGTATTTTCTCATGTAATCAGTGTAAGATCTCCAAAATTATTAACAGGACGGATTTTCCCATCTATATAATATGTATAAAAATTAATTTCTGTTCGTTAGTCTCGCTAAAACTCGAGAGCGAACTGAATTGCCTAATTTATTTGTGGAAGTCCAAGGAATGTTTAAAAGGTGAGTAAATATGAAATAAAATGTTTGGTATATAGTAAAACAACAATTTCGCTTTCCCTTAGAAACTTAGTCGTTCAGAAATCAAATTATTAACTTAAATGACATTGACATTTTTCACGAGAACCCAGTTAATTTAAAGAACTAATGTGTGAAAATAATTTCCATTCCATCTATTATAATCTTAGAAATAAAATTTTGATTTTCATTTCGATTTTAATTATAAGTGTTGTATACTTATGTGAAAGGAGCATTATGTCGGTCTCATATTCATATTCTTATTATTAATGTTAACATAATAGTCTGTCGGTATGTCTATTAAATAAGTAAAGAAAATTTAAAAGAATACTATTGTTTTTTTTATTTATTTGTGTTTGACATTGACAGCCAACAATTTCTGAAAGCAACGGTAACATATGGCGGGAATCTGCGCGTAACGGTCGCGTTCGATTTATTACGAATTGTTTTAATTTCGGTTTAGTTTTGACCACATTTTTTACCAAAGTTATAAAATTCTACAATTATCATTCGCCTTTTTTATTTATTTATACAATATACAATTTATGAGGCAAGCAAGTATTAATTTTATACTTTCAATAAAGACGTTTAATATCAAATAAAGATAATCAAGGATATTACCTATAAAGGTTCGCGGAACTGGTTCACTTTCTTGTTTTAATATCAATGTTTATAAACAGGAAGTTTTTGTATGCCTATTATATTATTATTGAAAGGATGACTTTATTTTATTCTTCACTAGTGAAGTGCTCCGTCTTCGTATGGGTAAAAAAGGGAAGTAGAAGCCCTTTAACGTCCGTCCTGATATTGTTGCTAGCCACAAATGTTATGAGTATATTGTTCCGAGCCATGAATGTTGTGAATACATTGTTGTAGGTCACGAATGCTGCGACCATATTGTTGCGCGCCACGAATGTTATGAGTATATTGTCCTGAGCCATGAATGTGATGAGTACATTGATGTGGGTCATGAATGTTGTGAGTATATTGTTGCGAGTCATCAATCTTGTGAGCGCATTGTTGTGGGTGATGAATATTGTGATTATATTGTTCCGGGCTATGAATGTTATGAGTTTATTGTTGAGGGCTACGAATGTTTTGAGTATATTGTTGCGGGTCATGAATGTTATGAAGATTTTGTTACGGTATTTCATTTAATAAGCACAACTTTTATATAGATGTATTGTTGGTTTGGTTTTAAATATATTTATCATTTGTTTTAGCAAAAGGTATTTGGATTTGTTTTTAAGAGACAGGTAGGCGCTTGACTGTGATCACACTTGATGGTAAGTGATACAGTCTAAGATGGAAGCATCGTACCGGAATGCTTTTTTTCCCACTGGGAGATGATTTTAGGCAAAGGGAGATTTGATAAGGCATGAGGCCTGAATTATCCACTAAAACCCAGCGCAATGCTCTTCATCTATCAATACCAGGAATTTAAATATCGCATTCGTTCCAGATGAATCCTACTGAGCTTTCACTGCAGCGGGAGGACGTGAGGCATGTGCTGACTTGTATCCCGCCTCCTTCAACTCCCTCTTAGTATTTTAGAATCAGATGAGGCAGAGAATGCAAATATATTTACAGGGAATCGAATCCAGAACCTCTGCTATTAAGTAAACCGACAAAACCGCCAATAACGTAATAAAAGTCATAACCTTGGTAACGAGGAATTGAAAAATATACATTTTAATTCGGGTGCTATTAGCGGTAAAAAATTTACGTTATTTTTCCTTATAATTATAATTTTTAGCGATCCGTTGTCATATTTATAAAACGGCTTAATCGTGTGATAATTTTGATAGATCAGCAGCGGAATTACTAACGTGTCTTAAAGCACGATCCGCCAGACGCTGTTAAATCTGTGATATCTCCTGAGATATCCACTTTAATGAAATGGTATTAAAGGCAGTTTTATCTACATGAAACACACGACGTATGTAATGTATTGAATTGGTTAAATAATAATACTGTATTGCATAAAACAGTTTGGTAAATAACGCATGTTTATTGGAAAAAGCAAAAGATAAAAACGGTTACTGTGGGTTATCCTTTAGAGATAAATATATACGACTGCTGACTTTTTTATAGATTTTTTTAAGATATAAAATTCCGTAGAACATTAAATTGATCTATCTCGTAAGGTTTAGTCGGCGTTTGCAATTTAAGCGCACAATATGTTTGTTACGATATCACATTTCAAATGTATGAATTTCTCGTCTTTTCTGTATTATAATATATATATATTATACATAGAAGTCTTCCTCTTGAATCGCTCTATCTATTACTAGAAACCAAATCAAAATCTGTTGAGTAGTTTAAAAGATATAACCGAACAGACAGCGGATACGACTGCATTTTATATTATTTAAAGGTATGTTTCCTTATCTTTTTCAGAAGAGGAAAATACTAAATTATTCCAAGAAGTGATACCTTCTTGTTAGATACCGTATGTCAGATTTTATAAGGAAAACGTTGGGTATTTCGAAAAAATCTGTTAAGGATGAGTTTTACTTAAATAAGCATGGTTCCGTAGATTGAAATCGATTAAATATACAACAGCTGATTTAAGCAACTTCATCTGCACCACTTGAGCGAGTGAAAGCAATTTTTGTCACCATATAAAAGGCTATAGTGAGTCAACCTGTATAATCGGTACAGTAAGGTAAGTAGCAGCCCATTAACGTCCCACTGCAGGGCACAGGCCTCCTCGCTCAGAGAGGGTTTTTAGAGCATAGACCCACCACGCTGCTCCACTGCGGATTGGCAGGCACTGCGGATTGGCAGGCTACAGTATAAGAATAATATTTTTAGTTACGCAATTCACCAACAGATTACTGTGCCGATTTAGCTAGCGTTGCTTTCGCTGTAGGTTCGGCATATTTGACAATATATGGCACCTGCATCCAGTTAAGTCGCGCTAGCATTGTGTCGCGTTATATTCCATAAGATGCAGCCTATTCAATGTGAGGTCACCTGTCCGATTGTCTTTTTCAGCAGCAGCAAACGTTGCTCTAAGCCTAGGTCCGAGCCTCGCAGGAGGCGCCCTAAGAGCAACGTTTTACCCCGACGCAGCAGGGCCCTTCTACGGGCCCACCCCTCGGCAGAGCTTCTGCGATCGCCATCCCTCTCGGTTTCGCTGTAAAAGCCAGTAGGGCTAACAGCAACTACACACTTCGAAAAAAAAAATGTGAGGTCAGACAACCTGTCCGATCGTCTTTTTCAGTAACAGCAATTGTTGCTCTAAGTCTAGGTACGAGCCTCACAGGAGCCGCCCTTAGAGCAATGTTTCCCCCACGACGCAGCAGTTCCCTTCTACGGGCCCACCCCTCGGCAGAGCTTCTGCGCTCGCCACCCCTCTCGGTTACGCTGTAAACGCCAGCAGGGCTAACAACAACTACACACATCGGAAAAAAAAAATGTGAGGTCAGACTCGGCTCAGAATCAATTAGGGTTCAATAATTGTTACAATAAAACAAATATAACTCGTAGCAAGAATATAAAGTTGTTTTAGTTTCGTATCAAGTAGCGTGTTTATACACAACCTTAAAAGATATACGTATGATGTCTTGAACTTTTTTTTAGAACTATTCAAGAGGAAGAATTCCGTTTTTTAATTTTTTTTTTTTTTTTTAAATCAAAAATATCTTTATTCAAGTAGGCATATTACAGCACTTTTGAATCGTCAAATTATATTTTTTTTCCACACTCTGATTCTAATATACATCTGATGACGGTACTCATGATCGGCTTAAAATCTAAAGTTACGAGGGTTCCTTCGCGCCCTGATCCGAGAAGAACCCACAACAAACTCAGTCGGGTATTTTTTTTTTACCATCATCATTACAATAACAAATTAGTTTACTATATTTTAATTAAAATTAGAGCAATTTGTTCACTCCCAAGCGTTTCTATCGTCTAGGTAATCTTGCAACTTATAATACGATTTTTCTATCAACTTTCTTTTAACAAAGACTTTGAATTTATTAATTGACATCTTTAGAACGTCTTGTGGGAGTTTATTATAGAAACGTATACAGTTACCCTTAAATGAGTTGTTAATCTTATGCAGCCTACTAGAATTTATAACAAGTTTGTTTTGGT
>JACTOM010000083.1:281747-311984 GCA_015832385.1 Elymnias hypermnestra
AACCAATATTTTTATAACATCTGATGCCTGAACCAATATTTTTATAACATCTGATGCCTGAACCAATATTTTTATAACATCTGATGCCTGAACCAATATTTTTATAACATCTGAGGCCTGAACCAATATTATAATAACATCTGATGCCTGAATCAATATTTTTATAACATCTGATGTCTGAACCAATATCTTTATAACATCTGATGCCTGAACCAATATTTTTATAACATCTGATGCCTGAACCAATATTGTTACAACATCTGATGCCCGAACCAATATTTTTATAACATCTGATGCCTGAACCAATATTTTTATAACATCTGAGGCCCGAACCAATATTTTTACAACATCTGTGACCCTTGTGATATAACAAAACAATGGCATTATTCCTATTCCTCTTCTATAGATGTACAAAAATTCCTGGGTGGTATATATATCCATCTTTTAAGGATAACTCACTTTAATCTATTTTTCTGGGTATTTTATTTATGGATTCCGATGAAGTTGCGTGGGTCCACTAGTTTATGATATTACACCATAATATTACGTATCTTCTGTATTAAATTTTCTATATTGTAATTGATAAGCCTTGAATAGAATTACATTTATTGATTTCACGCTTCTTGTAGCATATTAATGGAATGATTGATGGTTGGATGATTACAGAAGACTAGCTATTACCCGCGGAGTTACTCACATGATTCCCTATCCTGCGACAATATGGATACATCTTTGTATCCTTCTGTATATCTTTCCAATTACAGAATTTTAGCTGTGCATTTTCTCAGAAAATAAAATGGATGTAGTGAGCTATCTTTAAAAGATAGATACATAACATTGCAAACTTTTTTGTAGATAAATAAAAGAGGTATCATCCCACCAATCATTGTTTTGTTATATCTCTAAGGGATTAGGCAGCGTTTTCGATAAAAGCTGGCGGCTTGATTTTTTACTATACTTCCAACAATTATCGTTATATTTCAACCAAATTACGTAAAAACGTAATAAATTATATACAGAATCCTTCTGTATAGATCATTCTATCTATCGATGAAAACCGAATAAAAATCCGTTCAGTAGTTTTTGAGAATATCATATTTATGTGAACACATTCGCAAATATTGCATTATTTCAGAACAAATTTAATTTGAAAAAAATGGTTATAGTGAGCCAACCTTAAAAGATAGACATATGCTGTGCAGAAATTTTTTTGAGAACTTTTAAAGGGGAACAATTCTGTTATATATAATTTTTGCGTAACTTTAACCGTTTACGCAGCACACGCAAAAAGAGCAAAACCCAAACATTATTCAATAATGCTCAGCTCCTATTAGTATTAACGTAATGTTATATTGCATTTAGCCTTACTCGATAAATGGGCTATCTACTATTGGAAGAATTTTTAAAATCCAACCAGTAGTTCCTGAGATTAGCGCGTTCAAAGAAACAAACACTTCAGATTTATAATATAGTGCACATATGTATGAATTTGACATAAAATAACCGGGTCTTTGTCTAGATTTCCTTTATGGAAACCAAGTTTCCTTAACATATGACATTTTACATTCATGCGATAACAATTATATATAGAAATGACGCACCTGGTGACGAGAGATGTCTTACGTCACATTACAATAATACATTTATTACAATGTCACACGGATATCAAGATTTTACACGACAATAAATAAAAAAGAGATTTTAGAAATTATATTCATTCAACACTAGCTTGTATTTCTTATCACACATGAATATACAGACAAACACAAAGTGTTTCTCATCGCATGCACATGAGACAGTCACTGAGAGTTTCTCATCACGCACGCATAAGACACTAAAAGACAGAGTATCTCTTATCGCAAGCAAATGAGACACTCCGAGGCACAGAGTGTTTCTCATCGCATGCACATGACACAGTCACTGAGTGTTTCTCATCACGCACGCATAAGACACTAAAAGACAGAGTATTTCTCATCGCAAGCAAATGAGACACTCAGAGGCCCAGAGTGTTTCTCATCGCATGCACATGACACAGTCACTGAGTGTTTCTCATCATGCACGCATAAGACATTAAAAGACAGAGTATTTCTCATCGTAAGCAAATGAGACACTCAGAGGCACAGAGTGTTTCTCATCGCATGCACATGAGACAGTCACTGAGTGTTTCTCATCATGCACGCATAAGACACTAAAAGACAGAGTATTTCTCATCGCAAGCGAATGAGACACTCAGAGGCACAGAGTGTTTCTCATCATGCACGCATAAGACACTAAAATACAAAGTATTTCTTATCATTTACGCGTAGGATACTCAAAGACACAGTGTTTCTCATCGCATGCATATGAGACACTCATTCACAGAATATTTCTCATTATACAAATACTTTTGTTTGAATTTATCTAAAACTACTAGTCCAATTTCAAGAATTTTTTCACAATTAGAAAGCTGCATTTTCACTGAGCGACTAAGCTCTATTACTTTCTCAACAAATATAGGGATCCCTAATAAAAATGCATTAATGTAACCCAAGGCGTGAATAATATTGTCATAACAAGTCTGTCATCGCGCGCGCTGCGGAAACTGATGATAGAACTTTTTTATATTTTAAAAGTTCAATACTCAACCTTATTATTCATACCTCTGTATTAATCTTTATCCTATTAAATGAAATTATTATAAATAAAAATTTTAACAAAAAAAGAACCACCTTCAAAACAATTTACAAATATATTAATATGCTCTGAAAAGTAAGAAATAATTACGTATTCTTGTATAGTGTTCTTCTTATATTTGGAGTCGGCGTCAGCCGAGGTAGATGTTCCCGCGTGTCCACTTGGCAGCTCCCGCGTCTCCCCTCTCCCACCTTTCGCTATATATGAATATAAGAATACGAAGAACACTATAAAAGAATACGCAATTATTTCTTACTTTTTAGAGCATATTAATGTATTTGAAGTTTGTTTTGAAGGCGGTTCTTTTTTTGTTAAAATTTCTATTTATTTTTTGATTTTTAGTGAATCTGAAGTAAACGTGTTGCAATGCAGCAACTAAGGTAAGCTCATTGCTATTTGATTACACACACTTATATTTTCTGCCATACACCGCACCCTTACTGTATGCCGTTGAGGAGATCCAATGATCTTCATAGTTAACTACGACTAGCACTTGACCATACTGAAGTTACGGTAGGCGACTCAAATATCTGGATAGCATATAGAAGATTCTGCCGAGTATCGTTCATTTGCTCCTAAGAATTGAAGAGTTCCGTCACTTTGTCATGGATTTCATCATCAGAACCTAACCAAAATATCACAAAACAACCCTTGAAGTATATCCTTTCTAACAAAAAAAGAATCATCGAAAACGGTTGGCGTGATCTTCAGTTATTTGTCCATTTATCGCGCACATGCTTAATGCAAATTTAACACTCATCCGGTTTTCTCATGGATGCCATCATCAGAACTGGATTTAATAAAAATGGGACCCTATGACGAGCACCACCTTTCATTTAAAAAAAAATCATCAAGATCGGTCCATCCAGTCGGGAGATATGAGGTAACAAACATAAAAAAAACCAATTGATAACCTACTCCATTTTTTGAAGTCTGTTAAAAATAGGACATTTCATTCAAAAGACATAACGAATTTAAAAATTTAGTTTATATATTTATCGGCGCAGAGTCAATAAGTGACGATCCGGCCCGCGTCTCTCGGTAGTTCTCGGGTGACGGCCCGCCAATGCGGTCGACTTTTGAAACTGTCGCGTTCCTAGCTATTATTAATGAGTTTGTGTTAATTGATATCGGAGATATTGAGTGATTGATTATTATAGTCTGAGTTAGTTAGTAAAGTGTTTGATTGCACCAAAATTATCCAATCAACGCCCACAGTATGGAAATTTAATTATGGATGCCATTAATGACGCTGTCGGCGGAGAACCCTACGCCCCTATGCTTTATCCTTCTCTCCTGCTCCCTCTTATTCTCCGACATATATATTATATATATATATATATATCGGTATGTCGGTGTCTGAATCTATATTTATTATTTACATACTTATTATCCCAACCTGCCAATTAACTACGTGACTAAAGCCTTGTACTGTAGTGCGGACTTCCCTGCGTTTTTCTCAGAATTATTAACGCAATTTACCCTCGAGCGACGTGAAATTACAGACATGTCAAACGAATGTAATTTCCGAAGACATTAATTACCTTCTGTATATATAATATTGGAGTGTCTGTTTGTTATTACAACACGGACTGTATAAATAACCCAAAAACTTCAGGGAGTCCCCATGAGTACATAATAACAACTAAAACTTAGCGGGACTTTCCGAACAGGAGTCCTAGAGGTTCAGTGGTCACTTCCCTCTCTAGGACACTGGATACGGCCTTTTACATCCACTAAAAAGGGCTGGAGATGATTAAAAGGAAAAGGAAAGGCAGGAAGTTATTAAACAGTCTAATCGAATTAGGTTTTGACATTGCACTAATGGTCAGTAGTAATTTATCGTGATCCGTACCTTGTTGCGTCGTCTGCCATCTTGGATTTGAAGGTGACTTTTTGTTTGATCAATAACTCGTTTATTTTCAACTTTACATTAAAAATGGTGCTAACAAAAGTTGTTGAGAATTAAATCTCCTACAATTTTGGTCCTCATTATTTTTTTTCTACGATCGATATTTCTCGATTAAAACCCGTAGTTCTGCAAGGAAATAAAGATTGTCATTTTTTTAATTTAAATATTGATCTTAGGAAAAATTAATATAGACCAAAATTGTAGGCAATTTAATTTCGAACAACTTTGACTATCACCATTTTTAATGTAAAGTTGAAAATAAACGAGTTATTGAAGAAACAAAACATCACCCTTAAATCCAATATGGTGGGTGATACATATATACGTTTTTTATATAAATAAAACTTCAGTTTCTCCTAACATCGGCTGGTAAAAGATCCCTTATATAGTTTCAAAGATTTGTAAACAGAAAGACACTTCAATTTTATTTACGTATGCACTAAACCCGCCAGGCTGCTTCATTACGGATTGATGATCATAACTCAAATATATTTTGTAATACCGTATTCAACCTCCTTTTTTTCCCGCTCACGATTTGACAACCGCACCACAGAGCACTCGAGCGCAGAGTAAAAATCATGACACATTGGTTTGGTTATACAAAGAAGTATCAAATATATTTGGTAAAAAATTATTATCGTCTTGGTAAAACAGACAGACTGAGATAGACAGCTTTATGTGACCTTTTATGCTTTAAACTCGTAAAATAAAGATTATTAATACATAGAACCACCACGCTGCTTTATTACGGACTGTGGATTATAACTCACGTAAAATTTATTTCTTTAATACAGTATTCAAAGTCCTTTTTTCCCCGCTCCCGATTTGACAGTCGCACCACAGATCAATCGATCTCTTTTCCACAGACTAACTATACGTACGTAAACAATCCTTTCATGCTTCAAACTCGTAAGATATTAGACGGCTATTAGTGCATAGACCAGCCACTCTGCTTTATTACGGAATGATGATTATAACTCACGTAAAATTTATTTCTTTAATACAGTATTCAACGTCATATTTTCCCCGTTCCCAATTTGACAGTCGCACCACAGATCAATCGATCTCTTTTCCACAGACTAACTATACTGCTTTAGTTTATGGATGCCAATCTCATTCAATTTTTTGTTTTCATTATAGCACATCCATTTTTCCCGCTCACGAATTGACAACGTCACCATAGAGCTATAGATCTTTTTACCACAGACTACTTATTTTTTTTTTGTTATAAGTACAAAATCATGACAGATCATGGTTTGGTTACACAAACAGGTATCGAAAATGTTCAGTAAAAAATGGTTATAGTCTTTTCCTCTTGGTAAAACATTTTTTTTTATGTCAGTGGATCATGAAAGACCTCTTGGTAAAGGCCTGCGGTCAGTCTCAAGGTCGTCCAACCGGATTGGATTCGTTTATTTTACAACGCAACATTTAATAGTTATTTACATTTAAAACCTCTTTGTTCAAAGGTCATGTTGTCAAATCGAAAGACCAAAACTGTCCATTCCTTTGTGACTCCTCTTGCTTGTAGAAACTCCGTAACATCATTTTCCTAATCTAGAGATCACTTTTGATGGTAAGTGATGATACAGTTTAAGGTAGAAGCGGGCTAATCTAGTAAAAGGCAATTTACGTAAAGGTTTCTATAAGGAATCGTATCGGAATACAAAAGTCTTTGCTTGGCGGTACGTCTTTGCTGTTATGGTGGTAACTAGCCGCGACCGAAGCCCCCCACCAATCCGGACTGATACGGTATTAGATAATGCAATTTCCTACCAGGGATAAAACTAGAAAACACAGCTAGCAAAGCGAGTATTCGAACAATTGCGCCAGTTGGACTGGCTGTCTGTCTGATCGCAATAAACTCTAAAATTGCTGCACAATTTTTAATGTCATATTTACTTATAGATAGAGTGGTTCACGAGGAAGATTTAGGTATATAATTTGATAAGGTTTTATGTAAATTGGTTGAAATATATCGATAATTATTGCAAGTGTCAGATAATGTTAAACCCCCTGGCATCTTTCATCAAAAACGCTGCCTAATCCGTTAGAGATATAACAAAACAATATATGATGAGATAATACCTCTTTTATAGATCTACAAAAAAGTTCACTATGGCATTTGTCTATCTTTTAAGGATAGCTCACTACATCTATTCTAAAAAGTACGCATAAGCAGCAGTCTGCGTTCATTTACACCACTTATATCTTCTAAGATATCCATTTTAATGAAATGCTGTTAATAACAGTTTTGATCTACATGAAACATACAATATATTTAATGTATTTAATTGGATGAAATAATATTGTATTGTATAAAACAGCTTGGTAAAGAACATGTTTTTTTTTTGTAATATATAAAAGATAAAAGTGGTTACCGTGGATTATCCTTTCAGATAAATATAGAGCATTGCAGAATTTTTTATAGATCTTTTTAAGATATACATTTCCGTAGTACATTAATTTGATTTATCTCGTAAGGTTTAGTCAGCGTTTGTGATTTAAGCGTGCAATATGTTTGTTACGATATCACATTATAAATGTTTGAATATCTCGTATTTTCTGTACTATAATACGCATGTATTATACATATAAACCTTCCTTTTGAATCGCTCTATCTATTGCTGAAAACAGCATTGAAATATATTGAATAGTTTAAAAGATATAAGCGAGCAAACAGCGGAAGCGACTTCATTTTATACCGTTCAGGAACCACGGATATTATATTACAGGCATTTGTTAAATAGAAGAATTATCTACATCATTATTATCTTTATTTTCAATAAAATCGTTTAACATATAAGCAACTTATAACTTAACTTATAAGATAGTAAAATACCTCATTCAATCCTGATGTTTAATTAAAAGAAACACAGCTATTACTATAGTATGTTTTTATCAACAGTACAACAATTACGCAATAGTATATTACGATGACATCTTGTAACAAGCAGTCAAGATATAATATAAAGGTTAAGAGTTTGTTGGTTTGTACACACTTATCTCAGGAACTACTAGTCCGATTTAAAATTTTTTTTCAGTCTTATACAGCCCATTAATTGAGGATTAACCAGGCTACAAAAAAATATCACGTACTAACCAATAGGAGAGGGGCAACAATGAAAAATGTTTAAAATCGGATTTTTTCCTTTTGTGCGCCTTTGTTGCGTGTGTTGCATAAACGGGTACAGTTACGCAAAAATCATGTATGACAGAATTGTTTCCCTTTAAAATCTCTAAAAAAAAGTCTTCCACAGCATATGTCTATCTTTTAATATTGACTCAGTATAACCGTTTTTATGGTAATCAAATTTGTTCTATTTCTTATACTGAAGCCGACAAGTTTATTTAAACGCGCTAATCTCAGAAACTACTTGTACGATTTGACAATACTTTTAGTGATGGATAGCCTATTTATTTAGGATTATACAGGCTACAAACATCACGCATCACCTATAGGAGTGGGGCAACAAAGAAAAATGTTGCAAAAACGGGGGAAATTTATTCATTTTTATAACTTCAGTTGCCTGCGCTGCGTAATCGGTTAAAGTTACGCAAAAGTCGTGTACAACAGAATTATTACCCTTAAAAAGTTCTAAAAAAAAGTCCATGACAGCATAGGTCTATCTTTTAAGGTTGGCTCACTATAAGCTTTTTTATGGTAATCCAATTTCATTATGTAGCTGAAAAGGTTTTTTGTTTGTATACACTTATCTCAGAAACTACTGCTTCAACTTGAATAATTATTTTATTATCAGATAGCCTATTAATCGACGAACGCTTTATGCTACATAAGATCACGTAACGACGAATACGAGCGGAGTAATAATAATAAATGATGCAAAACCGGGGAAAAGTTATGTATTTTTAGAACTTCAGCTGCGTGCGCTGCGTAATCGGATAATATTTCGCAAAAATAATGTATGACGGGCTTGTAACCCTTTAAAAGCACTAAAAAAAAGTCCTTGATAGCATAGGTCTATCTTCTAAGGTTGGCTCACTATAAGCTTTTTTATGGTAATTAAATTTTATTATATAGCTGAAAAGGTTTTTCGTTTGTAAGCGCTTATCTCAGAAACTACTGGTTCGATTTGAATAATTATTTTATTATCAGATAGCCTATTAATCTACAAAGGCGTTATGGTATATAACATCACGTTACGATCAATAGGAGCGGAGTAACAACAAAAAGTGTTGCAAAAACGGGGAAAATTTATTCTTTCTGAGAGCTTTCGTAGCGTGCGTTCATTATAGATGGCTTAGGTATTATTGGCTTTAATGTTTTTATATTACTTGTTGTGACCTCAGAGACAGACAGTACAAGTTTATTTATATGTATCAATTATAAAAATATAACCTTTATAACTCGATTTAATTATATAATTAATAATTTTTACTTTCTCCATTAAAAGTGGGTCATATATATCGATAATTATAATCTCTGCTTGCACTGACTCATGACTTTATTCGTTTATTATAAATAGACATTTTAACAAAAAAAGAACCACCTTCAATACAATTTACAAATACATTAATATGCTCTAAAAAGTAAGAAATAATTGCGTATTCTTTTATTCGTATTGTTTTATTCGGAGTTGCTCCTAAGAATTGAAGAGTTCCGTCACTTAGTCATGGATTTCATCATCAGAACCTTACCAAACTATCACAAAACAATACTTCAATATATCCTTTCTAATGAAAAAAGAATCATCGAAATCGGTTGGCTTGATTTTGAGTTATTCGTCTATTTGTCGCGCACATGCTTACGCAAAAACTTATCCGGTTTTCTCATGGATGCCATCATCAGAACTGGTTTAAAAAAAATGAGACCCCATGACGAACACCACCTTTGCGTGGATGGATTTATACAAATAATTTCACCAAAAAATCGCACAGTGAAGGAAGTACATAATCGGACAGATGTAACTTGGAAAAAATACTGGTCATTAGAAGAGATAATGAAAAATTCATTTGCCAGACATGGTCTCTGACAAGACGAGATTTAAAAAAACTGGAAACTTGTCAACGTAATATAGAGAGAAGCATGTTGAACGTCAAAAAAACAGACAAATTGACACTCGACTATATTAGAAAGAAGACGAACAGAAGTGGAAATGGGCAGGGTATGTTAGAGAATGGTACCCAAGAGAAGGTAAGAGGAGGAAAGGATGACCGGTCTATAGATGGGAAGACAATATAAAGCTCGCAGCCGGAGTCACGTGGAAGAGGAAAGCCGGTGACCGAAAAAACTGGTCTATTTTGGGCAAGACCGGTGTCACTTATAAAACATATTTTGTAATCTCGATTTAATGTTGTCATTAAAGGCTATTAAATGACGAGTAGTAAATTAAAATGCCACATGCCATTTTTAATTTTTTCATTTGTTTTTGACATTTGACATTGACAACCAACAATTTCTGAACGCAACTATAGTATATGACGCAGTTTGGCGGGAATCTGGACGTAAAGGTCGCGTTCTGTTTCGATTAAGTTTTGAATTCATTTCTTACAAAAATTGAAACAATCTGCAATTATCATTTAGCTTTTTTATTTATTGATTCTGAGGTACGAAGTTTGCCAGGTCAGCTAGTTAGTAATAAAAAAGAGGGATTCAAGTAATACTTCATCCGCTGATAAGCTACAGGAGATGGTAAATATTATGAATGAAGCTTTAAAAGAGAAAGGAAAGAAAGTGAATGTAATCGAAAAGTTATGCTTTTTGAAAGAGATGAATTTATGATGAATGGCAATAGATTGATAGATGGGGAACAAGTGGAACAGGTGAAAGAATTTGTATACTTGGGATCTAAATTTACAAAACATGGAACATGTGAAAGTGATATTGAAAGGAGAGTGAATGCAGAGAATATGGTAAATGGTGCTCTGCACGCCTTTATGAATAGCCAGATGGTGTCTCAAAGGGCCAGACTGTGCATGGAGGAGTGTTGGCAGAAGAAGCACATAAGTAAAATAAATGCGATAGAGAAGAGAGCATTGAGAAGTATGAGTGGATTAAAACTGAGTGACAGAGTAAGAAATAGTGTGATAAGAGAGCGTTGTGGTATAAAAGGAGACGTAGTGACTAAAATTGAGAAAGGTATGCTTAGATGGTTTGGGCATGTAGAGAATGAATGAAAGGAGACTGACAAAAAGGATTAATGAGTCAAGAGTGAATGCGAAAGTTGGAAAGGGAAGGCCAAGGCGAACGTTCCTGGACCAAATACAGGACATTTTAAATAAGGGACAGGTCAAGAGCACTCTAAACCGAGGAACTTGTATGAAAGGTTTAATGAGAATTAAAGAACCGAAGGAGATATGCAAGGATCTTGGTAAGTGGAAGGACGTGGTCTCTGCCTACCCCTATGGGAATGAGGCGTGATGTTATCTATGTATGTATGTATTCTATCATTGACCTTTGCAAATACCTCACGATTGCGTCACTTATCAAAATAATAGTTGAAATCTCGCAAGTTATAACCCAGGTTCTTGACCCTCGCAATAACCTTGAGACGGACCGCAAAACTTTTTATAAACCTAGCCATAAATCAAATTAATTAAATGTCATAGACCTGGAATATTCATCTACTATTGCCCGTGACTACTTCTGCAAACGTTAATCGTTATCTTTAGATTGACATTTTATAATTCGGTATATCTTTTGAACGGAATGTCCGATTTTAATAATTTAAAAAATATTTTACAGGTATTGAAACGGTCTTTAATAAAATCATTTAATATAATAAAGATTAATACAGAGATATTAATAATATGGTTTGCTTATTGTCGCCGCTTTTAATAATTTTTGAAATTCAAAAAATTAGTTATAGTGGCATAACTATAATAGTTGGACATATGATATTGCAGACTTTTTTATAGATATTAATGTGTTCTATAATATTGTAGAACGTTTTTTTGTACTATCTTCAATAGTATTAGCAGCGTACGTGATGACAGATTTTATGTGACCAATCTTTTCACACCTTGGGTTACATTATTGCATTTTTATTAAGGAACTCTAATTTTTTTTCTAAAGCAATATAGCCTTTGTCGTTAAGGGAAAATACAGCTTTCTAATGTTGAAAAAATTTTTGAAATCGGTCCAGTAGTTTTTATGTGAAAGCGTTACAAACATACACTGGCAGATAGTTGATGTTATAATGAATAACTTACGCCATTTTTTTTATATAACAAAGTTACTTGTCAATCTAATGACGTCATATAAATCTGAAAAGTGTGTTTGTTTGAACGTGTTTATCCCAAGAACTACTGATTCAAATTGAAAAATTCAATAAGTGTTGGATAGCCAATTTATCGAGGAAGGCTACAGGATATATTACATCACGATACGATTAATAGGAGCGGACAATGAGAAATGTTGCAAAAACGGGGGAAATGTGTTCCTTTTGTGAGCTTCCGTTGCGTGTGCTGCGTAAACGGTTAAATTTACACAACAATTATGTATGACGGAATTATTCCTCTTTAAAAGTGCTAAAAAAAAGTCCAATACAGTATAGGTCTATCTTTTATAGTTTGCTCACTACACCCTTTTTTATGTGTAATCATTTTTTTCTTTTTCCTTTATCTAATACGGACAAAGTTGGGAGAGTTTGCTAGTATATAGGTGTAGATTATAGTAATATAGATTGTATACTACTATAATTTAGCTACACAACGAGGCGTGGTTGTACACATTTCCACGCAACAATAAATTACTTAATATGGCCTAATATTTTGTAGATATGTTAAGTAACTACACTTTCACTTGATTGATTATAATTTTAAATTACACGCCGTATCGATAAGGCATTTTAGAAACGACAAGTTTGGTCGCGTTTCGTTACACACCTTTCGGAGATTAGTGTGGATAAACACACAAAAAAATTAACAATACTAGTTTAAAGAGAAACATTTTTCCATCGCCTCCATAAAAGTAAAGTACAACGAAAAGAACTCAGCAGAGCAGCCAAGGCCAATATGGCGCCGCCCATAGTGTGCATCATTTGTTCCACTTACATCGTAGTTTCAAAAAACTGCACAGTATTTCATATTATTGTAGCATTTTAGAGTAAAACTCTTTTCCATTTCATGATTTCTTTCATAAAAGTTAAGTAATACGAATGGCGATTAATCGAGCAGCCATGACCAATATGGCGGCGTCCATAGCGTGCATCAGTTGTTCTATTTACATCGTAGTTTCATAAAACTGCACAGTATTTTATATTATTGTAGCATTTTAGAGTAAAACTCTTTTTCATTTCATGATTTCTTTCATAAAAGTTAAGTAATACGAATGGCTATTAATCGAGCAGCCATGACCAATATGGCGGCGTCCATAGCGTGCATCAGTTGTTCTATTTACATCGTAGTTTCATAAAACTGCACAATATTTTATATTATTATAGTATTTTAGAGTAAAACTCATTTCCATGTCAGGTTTTCTTTCATAAAAAGTTAAGTAATACGAATGGCGATTAATCGATCAGCCATGACCAATATGGCGGCGTCCATAGCGTGCATCAGTTGTTCTATTTACATCGTAGTTTCATAAAACTGCACAGTATTTTATATTATTATAGTATTTTAGAGTAAAACTCTTTTTCATGTCAGGTTTTCTGTCAAAAAAGTTAAGTAATGCGAAAGGCGATTAATCGAGCAGCCATGACCAATATGGTGGCATCCAAACCTCGCATCAGATATTCCACTTGCATCGTGGTTTCATCAAACCACTTGTTGTTATTCATAATTATAAATATACAACTACATCTGTGTTACACAAGGTGAACAAACTTGATTACCATAAAAAGGGTTATAGTGAGTCAACCTTAAAAGATAGATAAATCCTATGTAAGACTTTTTTTTAATACTTTTCATGACGAATAATTCCCCCATAGATGATCGTTGCGTAACTTGAACCGTTTAGCGCACGCAACGGAAACTCTCAAGGCGCATAGAGTTTCCGCGTTTTTGCAACATTTGTCATTGTGGCTCCGTTCCTTTTGATCGTTACGTCACGGTATATAACCTGTAGCCTTACTCGATAAATGGGCTATCTAATACTGAAAGAATTTTCAATTCAAACCCGTAGTTGCTGAGAATTGCGCATTCAAAAAAAACAACTAGATATATCTTTATTCCCGACATAAATGATGGTGGTGACCGTCTACATTGCTAAAGGAAGCACTTCGTTAAAATCTCAAGTCAATCGCGAACGGTTTAGAACAGGAGTCGCAAACCTTTTTCTATATAAGGGCCAGAAATATAAGGATATCAGTGCGGAGTACAATTACATCTATTTAGGAGTCGTACAGTGGTCGAAATTCGACCATAATTAAATTAAGTTATAACTTTTTATATTCATGGTAATGGACTGCCTCATTGATCTAGTGGTTAGCTTGTTCGACTATAGACATGAGGTCCTGGGTTCGGGTCCCGGGTCGGGCCAATTCAAAATCCAATATTGAGTTTTCTATTAAGATTTTCTCAATATTTGCCCGAAGTTGGGAAGTTGGCGGTGTGATCCATCCCCGTGCCTCGGAGAGCACGTGGAGCCGTCGGTCCTGNCCCAGCAGTGGGACGTTAATAGGCTGCTACTTACTTTACATATTATCAAAGTTCTATTGTCAAAAAATATACTCTAAAAACTCAGACCTATATGGCAATCTAGGCAAGAGAGTGAAACACTCAAATGTAAAACCTATTTTGTTATATGGATGCGAGACGTGGAGAGTTACCAAAGCCATCACCCAAAAGATCCAAGTTTTTATAAACCGTTGCCTCAGAGAGATTCAAGGAATTTTCTGGCCCGATAAGATTTCAAACGAAGACCTCCTGAGCAGATGCCATGAAATACCTATCGGAAATGAAATACTTCGCCGCAAGTGGACCTGGATAAGCCACACTCTCGAAGAGGACCTACGCATATCCCCAGACAGGCGCTGGAATGGACTCCTCAGGGAAAGCGGAAGCGTGGGCGACCCAGACAAAACTGGCGGCGCTCTGTGGCGGCGGATATGACGAAATCGGAACAACTTGGCCCGAGATAAAGAGCATGGCTCAAAACAGACGACGATGGCGCAGCACTATGGACGCCCTCTGCCTCATCTAGGGATTTTAATAAAAAAAATATTCTAAAAAAGTTGTTGCAATAATCTATTTATATAAAACAAGAGTCCCTATTCCCCTATGTCGCGGTATCACATGTCCACGGCTGGACCGATTGCGATAATACTTTTGTTAATTAATAATAAGAAAAAAATTCATAAAATTACGTACAACATCAGCAATTTTAAGTAAATTTAACCACCATAGTAATTTTTCTAATGTAACCTCCTTTGTGGTTTTGATAATATAAACTTTTTTCATGTAACCTTATTGCGTTTGACATATTTGTCAGACTGACAGATGACTATATATATTCTACACTGTCAAAGTCTCCTGTGTGTCTTTTCCACTTACGTGACATTGGCAGAGTGCGCAGTGCTGTTCTGGCACTACTATATGCCAAAATTTTAATAATAATAATAATAATAATATATTCTACACAGGTGTGTGTGTAAATATTGAAATGTAAATTTTTTAGGCGCATGAGGGTAAAATTTTTACGCGTGCGTCACGAGGATGTGCAGCGTCTTTATGCTAATTCGTTTGAAGGTTACATAGCTTTAAAATTTACAAATAACATGTGGCATTTTAGTTTGCCATTTAATACAGGTACTATTTTTCAAAAAATATTAAATATTACATAAATTCTCTTTTCTAAATGATAAATTCAAAAACAAAATNGCGATTAATCGAGCATCCAAGACCAATATGGCGGCGTCCATAGCGTACATCGGTGGTTCTATTTACATCATGTCTCGTAAAACTGCACAGTATTTTATATTATTACATCATTTTAGAGTAAAACTCTTTTCCATTTCATGATTTCTTTCATAAAAGTTAAGTAATACGAATGGCGATTAATCGAGCAGCCATAACCAATATGGCGGCGTCCATAGCGTGCATCAGTTGTTCTATTTACATCGTAGTTTCATAAAACTGTACAGTATTTTATATTATTATAGTATTTTAGAGTAAAACTCTTCTTCATGTCTGGTTTTCTTTCATAAAAGTTAAGTAATACGAAAGGCGATTAATCGAGCAGCCATGACCAATATGGCGGCATCCAAACCTCGCATCAGATATTCCACTTGCATCGTGGTTTCATCAAACCACTTGTTATTTATAATTATAAATATACAACTACATCTGTGTTACACAAGGTGAACAAACTTGATTACCATAAAAAGGGTTATAGTGAGTCAACCTTAAAAGATAGATAAATCCTATGCAAGACTTTTTTTTAATACTTCTCATGAGGAATAATTCCCCCATAGATGATCGTTGCGTAACTTGAACCGTTTACGTAGCGCACGCAATGGAAACTCTCAAGGCGCATAGAGTTTCCGCGTTTTTACAACATTTGTCATTGCGGCTCCGTTCCTTTTGATCGTTATGTCACGGTATATAACCCGTAGCCTTACTCGATAAATGGGCTATCTAATACTAAAAGAATTTTTCAATTCAAACCAGTAGTTGCTGAGAATTGCGCGTTCAAAAAAACCAACTAGATATATCTTTATTCCCGATATAAATGATGGTGGTGACCGTCTACATTGCTAAAGGAAGCACTTCGTTAAAATCTCAAGTTAATCGCGAATGGTTTAGAACAGGAGTCGCAAACCTTTTTCTATATAAGAGCCATAAATATAAGGATATCCGTGCCGAGTCGTACAGTGGTCGAAATTCGACCATAATTAAATTAAGTTATAACTTAAATTAAGTTAAAAAAACTCTAAAAAAGTTGTTACAATAATCTATTGATATAAAAAAAAGAGTCCCTATTCCCCTATGTCACGGTATCACATGTCCACGGCTGGACCGATTGCGATAATACTTTTGTTAATTAATTATAAGAAAAAAATTAATAAAATTACCTAGAACCTCAGCAATTTTAAGTAAATTTAACCACCATAGTAAGTTTTCTAATGTAACCTCCTTTGTGGTTTTGATAATATAAACTTTTTTCATGTAACCTTATTGCGTTTGACATATTTGTCAGACTGACAGATGAGTATATATATTCTACACAGGTGTGTGTGTAATGTGTTTTTTTTAATGAATATTATATATTGAAATGAAACTTTTTTAGGCGCATGAGGGTAAAATTTTTACGCGTGCTTAGCGTCACGAAGATGTGCAGCGTCTTTATGCTAATTCGTTTGAAGGTTACATAGATTTAATGTTTACAAATAACATGTGGCATTTTAGTTTGCCATTTAATATAGGTACTATTTTTCAAAAAATATTAAATATTACATAAATTCTCGTTTTAAAATGATAAATTTAAAAGCAAAATTGTATTAATTTTCGATATTTTAATGACAATTAAATACCTAAGACACCTTCCTTTTTCCCTCCCTCTGAGTCTCGGATATCGTAAATTTTAGATTTGTATAAATATAAACAAGACTTAAAAATTTGTTTGCCAAAGGAGTTAAACTTCTGACATGTGTATTTTGTACGCACGTACTTTTATTTGCAATTATCTATTTCAAGTATCACGACTGATTGCAATAATATTTTTGACAATATAAACTTTTTTAAGGTAACCTTATTGCGTTTGACATAATTGTCAGATTGACAGATGAATATATATATACTCTATACGCGTTTGTGTGTAATGTCTTTTTCAATGATATGATGTATTTTTTATCTATATTTATTTTAAGTCGTACCTGTACACAAATTCTTTAGCTTGGAGGCGTATTTTTGCTGGTTAGGTGGTAACTAGCCACGGCCGAAGCCTCCAACAGTACAGTCTGAGGAAAATTAGATGCAATTTCTTAAATTTAAACCCTTTCATGACTGCCTCATTGGTCTAGTGGCTAGCATATTCGACTACAGACATGAGGTTCTGGGTTTGAGTCCCGGGTGGGGCCAATTCAAAAATAAATATTGAGTTTTCTATTAAGATTTTCTCAATATTTGCCCGAAGTTGGGAAGTTGGCGGTGTGATGCACTCCCGTGCCTCGGTGAGCACGTTAAGCCGTTGGTCCTGCGTCTGATCTCTCTCCGATCGAGTCGGATTTTCCGTCACATCGGTCTATGAGAGTGAAGGTACAGAGAGTGCACTTGTGTACTATCCAAAAACCATCTCTCCTAGGAGTGAGGAGGTCTGTGCCCAGCAGTGGGGCTTTAATGGGCTGCTACTTAAAAACCCTTCCATGAAACCATCTCCACATAATTAGGTTGCCTTGATCTTTTGATTTGAGTATAAAGCCATAGTATTTTAGTTTATATATTCAATCAAAACTAGTATTTTAACATTTCAATGAAATGGTGATTGTGTAAAGAACAACGATATTTTTCTTAATGTCAATTACACGCCAATAACATTTAAAAAAAAACAAGTAGTTGTGTTGCATCCATTTCGTAAAACACGTTTTAATTGTAGAAAGAAACTAGTTCTTTTTGTCGTTTTCCCTGATTCACGCGATAAATGAGTCTAGATTTAACACACAGTGTAAAATCAAGTGGCTTCCGCTGTTTGTGCCATTATATTTCTTAAACCATTCAACAGATTTTAATGCAGTTTTCAGCTGTAGATAGAGCGATTCAAGAGAACGGTTTATATGTATATAACATATATATGTCGGAGTACAAGAGTCTGTGGAATGCTGGCGCCATCTTTGTGTCGGCGTGGGGGCAGAGTCAATAAGTGGCAGTCCGGCGCGTCTCTCGGCAGTTCTCGAGTGGCGGTCGGCCGGAGTGGTCGACTATTGAAACTGTCGCGTTCCTAGCTATTAGTGTTAATGAGTTTGTGTAAATGGATATCGGGAACATTATAATCCGAGTTAATTAATAAAGTGTTTGATTGATGAACGCCCACAGAATGAGAAATTAAATAATGGATCCAATCCATTACTATGTCGGCCGAGAACCCTACGCCCCTGTGCTTTATGCTGCTCCGTTCTCTCTTATTCTCCGACATATATAAAAAACATTTTAGTGCGGTGAAATCAGACACGCTGACTAAACCTTACGTGATAGATCAAATTAATGTATTGTGGAATTGTTAATCTTAAAATGATCTATTAAAAAGTCCCCAATGGTATATATTTATCTATAAAGGATAACCCATTGTAACCGTTTTTATGTTTTACATGTTACAAAAGATATGTAGTATTTATCAAACTATTTAATAGAATACAGTATTATTATTAATCGAATACAATACATTACATACGTTGTATGTTTAATGTAGATCAAAACTGCCTTTAATAGTATTTTATTAAAATGGATAGCTTAGAAAATATCATAGATTTAATAAGTGGCAGTACAGCAGCTGGGCTGTACATTTCAGTGCTCAAGAGTTTGTTTACTTGGACGCGCAAATCTCAGAAACTATTGGTCATATTTGAAAAATTCTTTCAGTGTTAGATAGCCCATTTATCGGGGAAGGCTAGAAGCTGTATATCATCACGCTCAGAGCAATAGGAGCGGTGCAAGGATGAATAAGGTTTCAAAATTGGGAGTTTTTCCTTTCGAGCGCTTCCATTGCCTGTGCTGCGTAAACGGTTAATGTTACTCAAAACAAGTTCTATTAGATCGGGAGCTTTATCGTTTTAAATGTGTCAAACTTAATGTATATAAAAAAAAATGTAATTGGTGTAGTTTTATTTTATTCATTAACATTACAAATCTTCACTTTTTATTAAGAAACTATGTATCATTTCAATAAACAGTTCTGTTGATTTACATTTTTAATCTGTGATAGTTTCTAAAAAGCGCGGGAAATAGTTAATTTTTTTTTAAATTCCCTACATTCAATGGGATAGCCAAAGGTTATAGATCAAACAGACATTCTGCCAGGGTAGATTGCGTCTACGCTCCACAATAGGATGCAGAGGGTATCGCTGGGTTTTAGTGGGTATTCTGGTTTACTTATCTTACTTTTCGGGGTGCATTTCCCAGCGTTAAAAAAAAGAAAGACATGTATTTACATTTAGTCATGCATTTATATTAAGCGATTTTTTCAATATTTAGCAAAATATAAATAAATTTCAATTCTTTATTTCAACAATAACAATAACAATAATAATCTTTATTCGTCCTAAAAATACATAGCTTGTTAATACTACCTTTGATCCCCAAAGTATTATTTATTTAGTCCTCAGGGGGAAGACCTTCTTCCCCCTGAGGACAAAAAGCACAACAAATAAACTGTGCTACCGATTTACTATTTTATTGTTTTGACTTTAACTAAATAGTTTAACTAAAAAACGCTTAAATTTGACTTGGTTTGAGTTGGACGTAGTTAATTCATTAAATTTTACGCGTGCAAACAATTTAGATAATACAGACACTTCAGTTTAAATAGTCTTCCACTTATAAGCAATCTCTTCAGTATTTAGAGAAATAAAAATCATTAGTTAATTCATATATTTCACATATAAAAATGTAAAAATAATCAACGAAAACTTTTTATTTTTCACTATGAAACTAACCTCATGTTAATAATGCTACGAATTCATTTCCAATTTTTAATCTGTATTAAAATATTTTTACTAAAAAGCGCGGGAAATAGCTAATTATTTTTTTAATTCGTTCAATGGAAGTGCCAAAGGTTTTGGGCCATACAGACAAGTATTAATCTCAATATTATCAATAATTAATTCAAAGACAGGTAAAAATTACCAAAAAAAAAGCGCGGGATTTCGTTAATAACCCGCCCTATTTATTATTATTTTATATTGTATGTGATATTTAATTCATTAAATTCTACTTATTGAACGGGAAAACCAAATATTTTAGATAATACAGACACGTCTTCACTAATATTAAAATTAAGCCAGTATTTTGGAAAATAAAAATCAATTGTTTTATTTCTACTTACAATTTCCATTAGATCCCGAGCCTGACCCCTGTAGATGTACCAGACGTACTGACACATAAAAAAATAGAAACACACCACACAAACTTTTCATTTTTCACAAAATAATAAGTAAAAACTCCACCTCTTTTTAAAAAATAATCTTAGTTGTATATTATTTTTAATCTGTGATGAAATAGGTTCTTTATAATGCACTTACTTTTTATTTCAATGCATTAGGTGTTTATATGTGAGAAGTTTTATATCAAGTAGGTATTTTTGATTTTATATATAATTAAAGTATATATTTCATTGCTAATTAAGTGAGTTGATTATGAAACGAGCGTCCGGTTTAATTTAATTTCCGAGTCAATTGTTGTGCAATTTATTTGTACGCGGAATACGAGATCGCGCGACCGCCTTCAATGGCGTCGACTTACGATTATATGCGCGTACGAACTGATGTTTCAAGGTAGATTAGTATTTGTGTAGCTAGGATTTACCCGCGGCCCGTCGCAATATGTAAAATAAATACATATACACAACTTTGGCAAGCGACATTCCGAATGGGTTTCAATTTATTATCCTTTTGCGTAAAACTTGCAATATGCGATCGTGTTACGTTGCGTTCAAGACTCATATTACCTTATCCTTTGATTCCTCAAATTAAAGTAAATTCCTACATCTAGCTTTCGTATAGTTATGGTAACTTTTAAAATTTTAACGTGAGCTTTCAATCAGTAATGCGTAATATCAATAATATTTCTACATACGTCACCTACGTATAAAGAGTCAAGTATAAAATCTAAATTTCATAAGAATGTGTCCGAAATATATACTATTTATTACTGTATATTTGAAATTTTAAAACTACCTGGATCTAGAGCCTATGAAAGGTCAATAAGCTCATCTGCAAACAGCTCATTATTTATGTGTCAGGTTTCTAATTTAATTAGCCTAAATGATTATATGCAAGTATTTTTCCAAGTAACATGTCCCAAAAAAGGAAAAAATGCAGAGTAACTTAAACTCGTAATGTTCTTATAAACTGAACATTCTCCTTCGTGTCTTCTCCAACACACATGACACTGGCGAGATAATCTGTGCTCAATTGGCACACCTGAAAGCCATTCAACAAACAAGAAGTAGACCTGAGAAAAAAGAGATACTTATATTTCTGATTGTCCAAGTTGAGTAAGAATTATCGTATCATATCCAGTAGTTGACATGAGCAATTTATGGGTTATCACTATTCCACGCGGACGAAGTCGCGCGCATCACTAGTATTCATAGATATGTATCTATCCAGATTTATACAAACCCAAGATACGTAACGGAGAAGAATGGCTGTGCTGTTTTTACTCATAGCCCAGTCGAATTAGAAAGAATGAAAGAAAACTTTATCCAGAGCAATGTGATACAATTGAACATAATGAAATAATTAATATAATTTATTAATTAATTGCACAGCATTTAAGCTACAACAAGTGATTCCAATGCCGTGTAACCCCCCACAGCTCCAAAAAGGCAGTACAGCTCGGCATATGCCGTGTGCCATACACCTGACACACGGCGCAGATTTTCAGCTGCAGCCTTGTTATGGAAAGAACGTCATCTGATCCATTTCTCGCGTGCAACTTAGGATAGACAGAAGAAACAAATTAAATTACAATACATTACAAAAGAAAAGCCCTTTAACGAAGTAATTTGTATTAAAAAATGTTAATTACTGCGGGGCGTGCTGCTTAGCTTTCCGTTTTTGGGATCCGCAGCATGTAACATAGTTCGCCATCTTAGAAGTAAAGGTATTTTTTGTTTATTCAATAACTCAATTATTTCCAACTTTAAGCGATAAAATTATAATAAAAAAAGTTGTTCGCAATAAAATTTCCTATAATTCTAGGCCTTATAATTTTTTTCCTAGTATCGTATATAAGTTATCCAATTGTCGTCGTCGCTTCAACTGATGGACGTCCACTGCTGGACATAGGTAATGACGTCCACAAGGCCTGATCTTGCGCCGCCTGGCTCCAGCGGCTACCGGCGACCCTCTTTATATCATCGGTCCACCTTGTGAGGGGTCTGCCTACACTGCGCCGTGCGGTGCGCGGTCGCCACTCCAGCACCTTCGGTCCCCAACGTCCATCGGTCCTTCGGACTATGCGCCCCGCCCATTGCCACTTCAGGTTCGCGATTCGTAGGACTATGTCGGTAACTTTGGTTCTACTACGGATCTCTTTATTTCTGATACGATCACGTAGAGAAACTCCGAGCATAGCCCTCTCCATCGCACGCTGAGTGACTGAGCTTCCGCTTGAGGCCCATAGTCAGCGACCACGTCTCAGAACCGTAGGTCACTGGCAACACGCACTGTTCGAAGACTTTGGTCTTCAGATACTGAGGAATATGGGACGAAAATATCTGGCGTAGTTTCCCGAACGCTGACCAACCGAGTTGGATTCGGCGGTTGCCCTCCTTTAGCCAATTATCGAGGGTGTATTGTGGCAATCCAATAGCATATAAGATGTATAGCATATATCGATGTGATAGATAAACATTTTTTAAGCACACGACAGATGAATATGTGAATGCCGACATCGCTGTTGCAATAAATACTCGCGTGTTAGTGTAAGAGGAAATGCCAAGTATTTATAAATAACAGTGTGCATAAGTCGAGTAAAACAACAATAAAAATATATTCCATTTCCAGTTTTGTATTCCACAATTAGCTTCGCAATCTTCGTAACGCCTTCGAATCAATAAATAAAAAAACTAAATGATAATTTCATAACGTTTCAATTTAAGTAATCAAATGAACGCAACCTTTACGCACAGATTCCCGCCAAATTTCCGTCAAATGTTATATTATTATTTGGAGTTATGGCTTTTTCCTGTGTCAGTCACACAATTTACTTCGCCTGTGTCACGTAAAAGTAGAAGAGGCACATAAAGTAATATATCCAACGCAAAATATTTCACAAAACCATTGACATTTTCATGTTATATGTGTATTAATATGTATATTTATGCCATAGCCCATCAGTTTCGATACTCACTGCTTTTTAAACCCAAAGGTTGTCTGGAAGAAATCGTTATTTAACGATAAGACCGCCTTTTGTACATTTATTTATTAGTAAGTGAATATGTTAAATTGTTATTTATTGATGTGCAATAAAGTATACAAACAAACAAACATTGATATTAATTCTTGTAATATTTTATATGCAATTCTTTAAAAATGTAGGTACACGAGATTAACAAATGTCATAAAAAAAAACATTGAAAATAAAAAAAAAATCTTCTTCTTCTTCTTTTGTTTAGTGGCTTTCAGGTATGCCAACCAGGCACAGATTATCTCGCCAGTGTCAAGTTATTGGAGAAGACACGAAGGAAATTGTTCGGTTTTTAAGAGAATATAAAGTTTAATTTTGATTGCCTATAAATAGCTGAAATATAATGTTAAACCACCACCAAATAAAACGGAATATATATAAGTAAAGTAAAATTTATATATATACATATGACTAACAATAAAAAATTATTTTACAACTTAATTCTATTATGTTTAATATATTTACATAAATATTTACAATTTCTACTATATACAAGACTTAACAAATATTCTACATTTATAGGACGGGGGATATGTAGAGGGAGAATATCATAAATGGAGTGGGAAAGTTTGGGACAATTAAGAAGGATGTGGGAAACAGAACCTTCGTCTAGGCCACATTCACACATGGAGTGGTCCCTAATCCGGAGTTTAGCCAAATCTCAAATGTTATATTTGCGATCAGTTGTTGCTTGTCAATGTCAAATGTCAAATGTCAAAAACCAATGACACAAAGTATTCGTTGCAAATCAAACGTTTGACAGATAACGTAACCGTCTCTAAGCGAAAGCAAAGTTGTTGTTTTTACTATAATCAAAGCATTTTCATATTTACGTTTTAAACCTTCCCCGGAATTTCACGAATAATTCAATACCCAAAATTAGCCCAATCAGTTCAGCCGTTCTAGAGTTTAAGCGAGACTAACAAACAGCAATTCATTTATATTCATTTATATTTTCAATGAAGTTTTAGCATTATATGTCTAGATTATCTGGATTCAAATAAATAACAGATTATATATAATATAAAGTAATAACATGGGTAGGTACAGTGTCTTTTTTATAAAAAGGTTGAATATAACGAATGAAAAACATTGGGCATTAAAATTATAAATAATACTTTATAGACCAATTAGTCTGAAATTTATCATTATTATTTAATATCTTTTTTTTTTTTTGAATGACTGAATAGATTGATTTAAAAAGTATGACATTTGAAATACAACTATTGCTCGTTTAATTGAATATTTTAGAGATATAAAGAAACCGTTGCTCATATAAATTGTAGTTCAATAATATCTATAATTTAATTAAATAATTTATGCTACAAAAAAACAACATTCGTTTGAAATTGACAAAAAAAAACTACTCATATCCTTGAAACAGGCAAAGAACAAAAGCTCTGAGCCCGTTTTTAATCGTTTATAAAAAAAAACCTATCGTATTCTATATTTACTTGATACGGAAAAAGAAAAAACCTTGACTTTTTGTTGTATAATTTTTTTTTTCTATTATAATAGAGAAAATATATCCTGTTTAAGATAACATTTTCGGGATAAGTTATAAAAGAAAGGATAAAACTATATTTAATCTTTGTCCTTTGCATAAATTGTTTTTTGATATTTATTAAAGCACACAGTAAAATATAATTTAAATACTAAAATTATAGTCTCTCAGGTTAAAGGTAAAGCAAGTGTTTTTTAATGTTTTACATTATTTTATTAAATATTACAGACAATAAAACAAAATTGATTGTCAATTATAAGGCTACTACTTTATTGTCCTTAAAGATTTTTTATTTATTTTAAAGTTATAATTTTTTTTTTGAGACTATATGCAAAAAATTGCTGAGATTTTAATTTAAAATACAAATAATAATGCTAAATTAAACGTAGGTCTACCAATATTATGCTTTTATTGTTAAGCAAATAACAAAGATTTTAAATTTTCAAATCTACGCTAATAAAGTTGTTTCAAAATAAAATATTTATTAATTTATTAAATTTGCTCAATTCTTTCTTCCTATTTTTTATTACATTTATACCCTAAACGAAAAATGGCAAGGGTTTTAGACCGAATGAGGGTTTTAGAACGGTAAAAAACCCTTGCCTTAAAGTGACTGACATATCTATTTTTTATAACAGATAATAAATTTAAAGTCAACAAACGACATACTTATAAGTCTTACTGTAAGTATGCCATTTATTTGTTTTAATATCTTTTTAAGCACAGATTATATAATAAACATATAACACCATGAACCACAGACTAATCTTTTTGAAATGAAACTTTTCGAAGGCTAGGCAGTTTTAATATTCATTTCATAAAATATAATTTAATATTTAATTTCAAAATCAAAATTTCATTAATAATTTTAATGACAATTAAATTCGGAAATCTATAGTTTTACAAAGTTGCTTCACTTGACATATTTTTTTTTTAAATACAGATAACAAATTGAAATTTAACGTCTTCGGACCATAGGCTCTTGATCTATAGAGCCGTATGAATAGTAACTGCTAACTGATGGGATGGTCGAAGGATTTCTAATTGTATTAAGGGAATCTGTGTGCCAACTTTTCTCGTCGTGCCAGGATCTTTGGCTTTGAGAATCCATGGTCACCCCTCTTATATTGCCATCACCACCATTGCACAACTGGTCAATGCGACACTGTAAATAACCCTTACTCAACGATGTTGTATAAAAGAAGTATGCGAAAGTTGAAAGGGGAAGACCAAGGCGAACTCCTGGACCAAATCCAGGACATTTTAAACATAGGCCAGGTGAAGAGTACTCTAAACCGACGAACTTGTATGAAGGGTTTAATGAGAATGAAAGAAGCGAAGGAGATATGCAAGGATCGTGGCAAGTGGAATGGGGTTTGATGTTCATTATAAACGCGAAAGTAACTCTGTCTGTCTGTCGCCCTTTTAGGACAAAACTACTGAACCAATTTAAATGAAATTTGATACATAGATGGTCTAGTGGCTCAACCTGGGCCCACTGCTGGGTCTAGGCCTCTAGATTCGTAGAGAGAGGATTTTTACAGCAGATATCACGTTGCTCCACCTCGGTGCTTGCACAGGGTTCGAGTTTTTGACTCTTTAACAAGAACCCGAGTGTCTAGCCATTGAACCATCGCGACTTGTTTTAATTATAATCCTCACTAATATCACAAACGCGAAAGTAAGTCTGTCTAACTTTAACGACAAACTACTGAACGGATTTAAATAAAATTTGGTACAGAGATAGTCTAGAGCCTGAGAGAGGAAATAGGCTACTTTTTAACAACGTAGACGCTCACTATGAACTAATTTCCACATATTCCCACGGGGTCCCGATATGTAACCCAAAAACGACCATTTACTGTAAATTCTCCAAAAATATTGACCAGATGCAACATGAAATTCGGCAGATATTATCCTCTCGCAACGTAGCCTCTCACTAAGAACGTATTTCCCAATAATAGTACGAGATCTGAGCGAAACTTTCTTATACATTTCCTTTACCATTCACCTTTTGTTTTGATTCATACAAGTTGCTTTCGCGATGTAAACCTACACTAATAACGGGATAAAGGGATCGAGAGGCTAGAAGAAACAGCTAAATATATTTTTTGCTACCGTAAAAATGGTAATGATACAGTCTAAGATATGGAATAGCTCGCATCTGTTGTTTCACATGAGATCTTTCATAAAACACACACACACAAGTTTTTATTTTACTTGTTGTTTAAGGTAAGTAAGTAGCAGCCCATTAACGTCCCACTGCTGGGCACAGGCCTCCTCGCTCATATGAGAGAGGGTTTTTAGAGCATAGACCCACCACGCTGCTCCACTGCGGATTGGCAGGCATAGTACACAAGTGCACTCTCTATTCCTTCACTCTCATAGTCCGATGTGACGGGAATCCGACACGACCGGAGAGAGATCAGGCGCAGGACCGACGGCTTAACGTGCTCTCCGAGGCACGGGGGTGGATCACACCGCCAACTTCCCAACTTCGGGCAAATATTGAGAAAATCTTAATAGAAAACTCAATATCGATTTCGAATTGGCCCGACCCGGGACTCGAACCCAGGACCTCATGTCTGTAGTCGAACATGCTAACCACTAGACCAATGAGGCAGTAGTGAGCTTGTTGTTTACTAGAAGGTAATTAAATAGTTCAGGATTATAATAATAATAATATAATAGCTATTTTACTCGTGTTGTGGAGCGACGCTTTTCCAACTCGTCCCGGAGTTTTGGATAGCCAGTGTTGTGTACTTCTGCCCACTTAACATGGCTGGTTTCTTTGCCTCGTGCTTCATATTCAGCTTGATGGTCCACCCAGAACTGATCCACGCTGTTCGGGTTTTTCTGAACACAAATTTGGTATCTATACCTATCTATCATTTGGTCACAATGGTAAACAATGTTTTCATGTTTGATAATGTTAGTAAACATTTCTTAACAAAGTTATCAGGCTCAAAAAGTTTTTTGAATGGTCAGTAGTCTGTCTGTTGGTAACAAATCTACCACCAGGAACCCGGTAAGAATGTCAACGGATACTCTTTTTAACCGACTTCAAAAAAAGGAGGAGGTTATCAATTCGTCTGTATTTTTTTAAATGTTTGTTGCCTCATATCTTCCGACTGGGTGGACCGATCTTGATTTATTTTTAAATGGAAGGTGGTTCTCGTTATAGGGTCCCATTTTTTTTTAAATCCAGTTCTGATGATGGCATCCATGAGAAAACCGGATAAGTGTTAAATTTGCATTAAGCATGTGCGCGACAAATGGACGATTCTTTTTTTATTGGTAAGGATATACTTCAAGGGTTGTTTTGTGATAGTTTGGTTAGGTTCTGATGATGGATTCCATGACAAAGTGTCGGAACTCTTTAATTCTTAGGAGCAACGCAACGATACTCGACAGAATCTTCTATAGGCTATCCAGATATTTGAGTTGCCTACCGTAACTTCGATATGGTCAATTGCTAGTCGTAGTTAAATATGAAGATCATTGGAACTCCTCAACGGCTTACAGTAAGGGTGCGGTTTATGGCAGAAAATATAAGTGTCTGTAATCAAATGGCAATGACCTTAAATTTGTTGCAGCATTGCAACACGTTTACTTCAGATTCACTAAAAATCAAAAAATAAATAGAAATTTTAATAAAAAAAGAACCGCCTTCAAAACAGACTTACAAATATATTAATATGCTCTAAAAAGTTATAAATAATTGCGTATTCTTTTATAGCGTTCTTCGTATTCTTATATTTGGAGTCGGTGTCAATACATCGGGGCAAACAATACATGTCACAATTTATAACATTTCAAAACATTTGTCAACATTTTTAAACACCATAATCACAGGTACTGAAACAGTTGTTAATGAAATATTAATTAGAAGAAATCGACCCAGTAGAAGATATACCTTACCTCTACAGGCTTCCCGTTTTTAATGGGTCTGGGTCCGTCAGATTCGCCCATTATACAGGCCCACCCGTTGAGAAACTCTGCTGAGGTCATCGAGCGAAAAAATAGACATATATTGTCGTAAACTTTTTTTTAGGGTTTATAAAGGGGAACAATTCTGTTATATATAATTTTTGCGTAACATTAACCCTTTACGCAGCATATGCAATGGAAGCGCCCGAAAGGAAAAACTCCCGATTTTGAAACATTATTCATTGGTGCTCTGCTCCTAATGGACTTAGCGTGATGATGTATAGCCTGTAACCTTTCTTGATAAATGGGCTATGTAACACTGAAATAATTTTTTAAATCGATCCAGTAGTTCCTGAGATTCATTCATTCAAACAAACTCTTCACCTTTACTTAACATGAACATACGTACCGCTTTTCAAGTACAATTTTTTTTATGTATTTTTTTATTGATTTCAAGTTTACATTCTGACTTTTTCCTTATTGCTGCTGTATTGTTGGTTTTGGCATATTACATTTTGCGACGGAAAATATATTATGATTTTAATGTCATTTTATGTTTCTTTTATAAACAACGGAGGTTATATGAAAATATATCTAAACTAATATTATAAAGAGGAAATATTTGTATATTTGTATGTACCGAATAAACTCAAAAATACTGGACCGATTTTAATAATTCTTTTTTCATTAGAAAGCTACATTATCACTGATTAACACAGGCTATATTTAGTGCTAGATTACTAAAGAAATCTTTAGAAATTCCTATTAAAACCAACCGAAGGTGTAAAAAAATTAGCCATAAAATGTCTTTCATCGCATACGCTGTGAAGAGTGTTAATGATAGGACAAAAAAATGTTCCACAATATTATAGAATATATCAATATCTACAAAAAACTTCGCGAGGCCATATGTCTAAGTATTGTAGTTACGTCACTATAACTACTTTTTTACATTAAACAAATTGATAGAAATGCCGTTCAAAATGAGACCGTAATATCCATACCATTTATAAATTTTTATCCAAATAAATAATTTAATATTCAAGACTGTCTCAATACCTGATGACTACTTTTTGAATTATTGAAATCGGATATTCCATTCAAAAGATATCATGAAATTACAATATGCCGGCGGCGGCCGCCACGCAGCGCATCGAGTAAGGGGGGTGCACCATTATGAACTAGGTTA
>JACTOM010000311.1:0-32079 GCA_015832385.1 Elymnias hypermnestra
TGTACAATAAAGAGTTTTCTATCTATCTATCTATCTATAATTCTAATAAATTGATTCTGATTTATATACATATTTTTATTCAATATTAAACTGTCGTACTCTATGAACAAGCTCCGCCAGCCTGCCAACGCGACGTCATCATTCGCGCTGCTACACTTAGTCAATACAATAACTAATATCATGACGCAAACATATTTTAACTGGCTATACATTCTATTAACGCACTTAATCAAATATTTCACAGTACATTATTTATTTAGTTAAGATCTTGTTAAATCAACTTTATTATACTTGTATCGACGATTATGATAAATAAATTATAATGGTCAATTTAAATACTTTCCAATCGTATAACGGAAGTGGCGAATAAAGCCGTAAACTATAAGTCAAAAAGGTATTTCATTAAATTCGTTCTTTAAACATCGAATCACAACAGCATATAAAGAACACTTTAGGATATTGTAAATCAACAAATATTAATATTGTTAAAGACAACTTCAATAAAGAATATATAATATTCACTTAAAGTGTTCCATTTAGGGCTAATAAATAACAAAAATTGTTGCTCTTTTGTACCCTACATTCGTGAAAATAATCTAATTAATACCTTTCAAAATCTACAAGTATAGATATATATGTCAGAGAATAAAAGAAAAAGGAAGCATAAAGCATAGAGGCGTAGCGTTCTCTGCCGACATCGTCATTAATAGCATCCATGATTCAATTTTCCATACTGTGGGCGTTGGTGGATAATGTTGGTGCAATCAAACACTTTGTTAATTAACTCGGATTATAATGTTCATTCACTTAATGTTCCTGATATCAGTTTATACGAACTCATTAACAATTATAGCTAGGAACGCGACAGTTTCAATAGTCGACCACTCCGGCCGACCGCCACTCGAGAACTGCCGAGAGACGCGCCGGACTGCCACTTATTGACTCTGCCCCCACGCCGATACACAGATGGCGCCTAACTAAACTATCGCGAAACAACCCTTGAAGTATACATATATACTTTCCAATAAAAAAGAATCATCGAAATCGGCTGGAGTGATCTCGAGTTATTCGTCCATTTGTCGCGCACATGCTTAATGCAAATTTAACACTTATCCGGTTTTCTCATGGACGCCATCAACAGAACTGGATTTTAAAAAATTGGACCCTATGAGGAGCACCACTTTTCATTTAAAAAAAAATCACCATGATCGGTCCACCCTGTCGGGAGATATGAGGTAACAAACATAAAAAAAATACAGACGAAATGATAATCTCCTCCTTTTCTGAAGTCGGTTAAAAAACATTCCATACAGACGAAGTTACGGGTTCAGTAATAAATATATCAAGCGGAAAGTATAACAGGTTTGATGTTACAATAACAAGTTATTAGTGTAAATATTGGTGTAGTTACATAGTGGTAAAACCTATCGTCTGTTTTCTCATATTCCCACCGCGGGGAACAGCTAGTCAATAACATGAAAATATTTCAAATGTTATAAATTTTCAAGGAATAATAAAAGCTACAACAAATTACGCAGTTAGAGAGATTATTTCAGTTAACGTAATTAATCCGCTTAATCCTATAGTTCAAGTTAGCGCAAACAACGTAATTCGTTCCTTGTTTCCAATTAATATTTTCCAGTTTCCTTGTTCCAGTAATGGATTCTGGGTATAGCTGGCCCACTAATATGTCCTATCAATATTAATTTACAATATAAATGCTTTAACTAATTCAAATTACAATAATTTATTGCAATATCGTTATTTATTTACAAAAGCCATCTATTGAAAGGTCTTTTCGTTATAATGAATTGAATACTTCGTAGTAGACGACGAAATATTTTCATCATACAAGCTCTCTCAAATTTTAAACGTTTTTCTTGTTATATATTTTAATCTACTACGTTAAATTCATATATTTGAACTAGTAAGTATTATATAATATATTTAAACTGTATTATGATATGTGTAGTTTTAATATTTTTTTTTATTTGTAATTGTTGCAATAATCTATTTATATTAAATGGGTCACTATTTCCTTATGTCATGGCTGGAGAGAGAGAGAGAACACTTTATTGCACACAAGATAAAAATAAAAAGACATATAAACTAAGATACTTATTACTATGAAAAAGCGTACAAAGGCGGTCTTATTGCTACAAGCAACCTCTTTCAGATAACTTTATTATGTAAAGAAGCAGATTAAAATAAATATATAATAGGGTAGAAGAGCGCCAGAAACTTAAATATAATATATAAAAATATTTTTTTGTTTTTCAATCAATATATCTATAGATACATATACAATATAAAGAAAAGGGAAAGATATCAACGTATTATTCACAGCAGGTTTCAGTTAAATAGAACGCTTTGAGGCGTGTTTTAAAGATGGTTAATGACTGGACAAATTTCGATAATTCTTATGTTGTTCTGTTTGTTGTAATCAAGAGAAGAATCTTATGAATTAAAAAATAAAAACAAACTGTTACGTCGGGACAGGAGATACGTAGTAAAACGCGGCTGACAGCGCACTGGTTTATTAAGCAAGCTAACGTCATACTTAACCCGGCTAGTTACATGGTAGCTCCTATACATATATACATATTACATACATAACACAAACTTGCGTAGAACGGCATAAATTTAAAGGAAACTTAACCATTATAGTAACTTTTCTAATGTAACCTCCTTAGTGCTTTTGACAATATAAACTTTTTTGATGTAACCTTATGGCGTTTGACATAATTGTCAAATTGACAGATACGCATATATACTCTATATGCGCGTGTGTAAACTGTTTTTTGATTAAGTAAATTTTGTAATTTCCTCTGTAAAGTTGAAGAATTAATACAATTAAACTGTAATGTCTCGTTTTGTGTGTGTGTGCAATGTAGTTGTGTTATTATTTAATATATACGTGTGGTTATGTTTTGTGGTTTAGGGTAATTTAGCTAATAACATGTAGAAGGTGCAAGTACCCCTATTTATTTCAGGTAAATTAAAAATTAAAATATAGAAATAGAAGTAACGTTTACAAAAACAGTTCTAATACGTGCGTCTTCTATTTCTACGTGTTACTGGCGAAGTAAATTGTGCCAGTCTGGCACAGGAAATAATAGTCATAACTCCAAATAGCTTGATTTAATGTATTTTTTATGTATTATTTTTAATAAATATATGCATTTTTTACTCCTTTTCTATATTAACTATAAACGTGGAAATTTCATATTCCTACGTCCGCGCAATTTAAAAAAAAGTGGTAAAAAGTTTTTGCTTCACGTATTAATACATAGATAAAGAAATTTGAATTTGATGTTGAGAAATTTGAACCAATTGACCATTAGTTTTTTATATATGAAAACAAAAATCTTGGAAATGCTTTGAAGAGATTACAGACTCAACAGTGTGTTTAGTTCCCTTTTCATTACCATATCGGACAACTTAAGAAATTCTACCTTCAATATTTGCGTAGGACCGAAACTTGTGCCCGAGATTGAGGCATCCTTAAAGAGAGTCAAGGAAAGGGTTATATACATTTTTACAGGAATAACACTGAGTAAGTGATATTGTACTTTATAGTTTTAGAAGTCACAATTATTATATCTGTTGGATTGCTATTATATTGCTATAATTTTATATTATACTGAGAGTATGATACAATTTCCGGTTTAGTGCTATACCGGAAATTGTCTCAAGTTTAATTACAATTTCCGTTTGAGTTATTGTGTTAACGTCGACTGTGATTATTATTTTCCAGTGGGAGTTGTACAAGTGATAATCGATGGTAGCACATAAGTGTATTTATTCCATTTTTAGCACGAGAATAGTAAATATTGAGATGTTAGTAATTATATTAGTATAACCTTTAGATGTACTACTTCCGGCTTAGTGCTATTAAATGAGTTTGATTACAACTTCCGTTTAAAGTTGTTGTTTTAAAATTGACTGTGATTGGTGGAGTTATTTTTCTAGTGGGAAGTTTTATAAAAAGGTATAATCGGTGGTAGTACATGGGATTCATTCTATTTGTGGTACGTGTAAAATAGTGTTAGTTATCCTGCTAAATAGTCTAGCTAGCTCTATAAGGAAGTAGTTTTGATTTCGTGACAATATGGGGAAATATTTTCTGGCTTTTTATCTTGAAACTGTCAATAATTTGTCTGAGTATACTCCAAGTTTGCAAATATTATTCCTTAGCGAATCTCTTGGATCCATTTGAACAGCCTTTTTCTGTAATATAAACAAAGTACTGTAATACTAACGTAATATGGAATATATGTAGAATAAAACTGTACCGGAAAATCGCAGCGTCTGTAGACCCTTCACCAGGTGGACCGATGACATCAGGCGGGTCACTGGCAGCCGCTGTATACAAGAGGCGCAAGGTCGGGTCCATTGGAATTCATTAAGAGAGACCTTTGTCCAGCAATGGACGTCCATCGGTTGAGACGACGACGACGACTGTAAATCAGTCACTGCCTCATTGGCCTAGTGGTTAGCAAGTTTGGCTACAGACATGAGATCCTGGGTACGAGTCCTGGGTCGGGCCAATTCAAAAATCGATATTGAGTTTTCTATTAAGATTTTCTCAATATTTGCACGAAGTTGGGAAGTTGGCGGTGTGATTCACCCCCGTGCCTCGGAGAGCACGTTATCCATCGGTCCTGCGCCTGATCTCTCCGGTCTTGTCGGATTCCCGTCACATCGGACTATGAGAATGAAGGAATAGTGAGTGCACTTGTGTACTATGCCTGCCAATGGTGGGTCTATGCTCTAAAAACCCTCTCTCCTACGAGTGAAGCCTGTGCCTAGTAGTGGAACTTTAATAGGCTGCTACTTACTGTAATAATTATTAGATATACGGTTGTATATTAAAAATATACTCTCCAGATCGTGCCAAATACCAAAGCGCTCTTTAAAAAGGTTGAAGAGACGGCGAAGTTATCAACAAAGCTCATTGAAAGCTCTTTTTAAATGTAACGGCCTTTTAATTTCTTTAGCTTTGAACCTAAACAAATATTATAGGTTAGAAGTGGGGTCGATATATTGGAATTAGGAAAACTTTGGAGACTTCGGATATTTGATGAAAATTTAAATCTCTGTCGACATATTGACAGTTCTTTACTAAATGTGTATTATTGTTTATGCGATGCCAAAATGAGACTTAAATTTTTCAACCTACCTGGATAAGCGAGAAGCTTCTGTGTACCATGCCTGCCAATCCGCAGTGGAGCAGCGTGGTGGGTCTATGCTCTACAAAACCTCTCTCATGCGAGTGAGGAGGCCCGTGCCCAGCAGTGAGACGTTAATGGGCAGCTACTTACTTTTATATATATAAGTGTGGGTCGCTTCAGATCTTAGCTATCCAAACGTCACCGTCACCATATATCAAATTCAAATTCAAAAATTCCTTATTTAAATAGACCTTTCTTAGCACTTTGGAATCTTCAAATATTGGTTTCATATTAGTTATAATGCACGACTGACGATGATATTAAGGAACGACTTAGAATCTAAAATTACGAGGTTTACTTCGCTCCTTCTTCTGAGAAGGACCTAATCGTATTCTGGCATAACGAGGAGGGAGGGACCTGAGAAACAAGAAGAGCAAGGAGAGCTGCAGCTTTATGTGTGAGGCAGAAAGAATTGGCTACTTTTACCTCATGTTTGTGTTAGGAAATCTTCATGGGTATACTCAACACCAAAGAGGGTGTGTTGCGGATTATGCCGGACTCTTATCGGCTTAAACCTGACCGTTTGCCGTCGTTTAGCGAGGTCATGAGAAATGTATCTGAAAGGACTCGGCCATGATCTCTGCAATCGATGCCCTCGTTAAGACATCCAGCATTTTATTTGTCACAGCCTTAAACCTCCATTCGGCTTTATCCGAATAGCACTACGCCAACGAGCTGATGCCCCATCTTAGGATGACAAGATTTCTCGGGGCTTTTGTAGGTATCCTTCCTTGTAAGTAAGTCCCAGCAATAAAAAAGCCTTCGCTGTAAAAGTCGGTGTAGTTCAAACAAATTTGCTCAACAATAAACTTCCTGTAATAAATAGAATGAAAGTACATTAACAATCTATGTATGCGGGAGCTTATGATGTTTGAGTTTGTTACTCCCGCGAAATTGAAAAAGTTTTAAACAGTGAAGTGCTGTCACTTTGCACAAAGAGTGTTACACGTAGCTGACACGTTTGATAATATATTACGTTGGCATTATTTCACGTGGGTCGTGATTTCGTTTTAAATTTTATTGAACATACATACATACATAGCATCACGCCTCATTCCCTTCGGGGTAGGCAGAGACAACATCCTTCCACTTGCCACGATCCTTGAATATCTCCTTCGCTTCTTTCATTCTCATTAACCCTTTCATACAAGTTCGTCGGTTTAGAGTACTCTTGACCCGGCCGTTATTTAAAATGTCCTGGATTTGGTCCAGGAATGTTCGCCTTGGTCTTCCCCTTCCAACTTTAGCATTCACTCTTGACTCATAAATCCTTTTTGTCAGTCTCCTTTCATTCATTCTCTCTACATGCCCAAACCATCTAAGCATACCTTTCTCAATTTTAGTCACTACGTCTTCTTTTATACCACAACGTTCTCTTATCACACTATTTCTCACTCTGTCACTCAGTTTTAATCCACTCATGCTTCTCAACGCTCTCATCTCTACCGCATTTATTTTACTTTTGTGATTCTTCTGCCATACCCAACTTTCACTACCATACATAAGTGTAGGCACCAAAACTCCAGCATGCACATCCAGTCTAGCCCTTTGCGACACCATCTGGCTAATCATAAAGGCGCGCAGAGCACCATTTACCATATTCCCTGCATTTACTCTCCTTTCAATATCACTTTCACATGTTCCATCTTTTGTAAATTCAGATCCCAAGTATACAAATTGTTTCACCTCTTCCACTTGTTCCCCATATATCAAAATATTGCCATTTACATATACAGTTTGTAAACTGTAAAAAATAACGCAAATTATGAACACCAAGATTATACCTTCTCTAACAAATAGGAATGGTATTCAAGTGTTTTAAGAGCTTTCATCTTTATCTATAAACATACTACGATGTAAATATATCACTGGTATTATCTGTCAGTCCTTAACGTATATAGGTATACTAAGGTTACCATTATAGAACCTTTTTTCCGCTGGGAAATGGAGAAGGCTTCGCAATACCTACTAAAACCCAGAGGAGCTCTCTTCTTCCAGAAATGAGGCACCAGGCGTTCAACTTTTGTATTCGTCCCGGAAAAGTCCGATTCACGGAGGCGGAAGGACGTTCGCGAATAGACCCTGCCTTGTTCCATGCCTCCTCCAGCGATGGGAATTCATCTAGAATCTAAGAAAGAAGAGTTTTCCCATATTCCTATAGGATGGGGCAATAAGAAACGTAGGAAAAAGTCTTTATAGTAAAAAAAATGTAAGTATCAGCCCATTAACGTCCCACTACTGGGCACAGGCCTCCTCACTCCGAGGAGCGAGGGTTTTTTAGAGTATAGAGCCACCACGCTGCTCCGCTGCGGATTGGCAGGCGTAGTACATAAGTGCATTCTCTGTTTCTTCACTCTCAAAAAGATCAGGTGCAAGACCGATGGCTTAACGTGCTCTCCGAGGTACGGGGGTGGAGCACACCACCAACTTCCCAACTTGCAGCAAATATCGAGAAAATCTTAATAGGAAACTCAATATTGATTTTTGAATTGGCCCGACCCGGGATTCAAACCTAAGGCCTCATGTCTATAGTCGAAGTCCTTCTGCGAGGCTGTCATCTTGCAGAAGGAGTCACTAAACAGGCAAAGGGCAGACGCTACTCCCTCTCGCCGGAGGAGGGGAGGGGGCGCTAAAAGGCGCAATTTTGCTCGCCTGCTCTCCCTCAACTAAATTAAACCCTTAAGTCGGATTCATCCGGGGCGCCAGAGCTGAATGCGTCAGCGGACATCTGGACCCCAACACCTGGATGAAGAGGGTTCCGCTGGTTTTTAGTGGGTGTCCTGGTACGACCAGCGAGTCCCACACTCCCGGATGTTTACACTTCGTCCGGCGTGCATAAAGCATTTCCATGCGAAAAAAAAATGTCTGTAGTCCAACATGCTAACCACTAGACCAGTGAAGCAGTTTGAAAAGTCTTTATGTATATTTCTGGACACATCTATTGGCCCACCTTGCAATTTCAGCTTCGTTTGGTCCTAGCTAAAATTTTATATTAGGTCGAGCAAAAAGTTTTTATGCAGTTTTGAACCTGGCACATTCATAATTTCATTCAATAGTCTTTTTTTGAATTTCGAACACAGAATTTAAAGAAACAAAAGACAATTTGGAGCCTGTTCGTTGTTAACAAACAATCGAATACTAAAAAAAACTTGATTTTATTGGTTTACTCGGATTTAATTCTTGAAAGTGTGATTTTTCTCATTGGTTTTGCAACAAACATTACTTATTCTTACCATTAAGGTAAGGTTCTATCAATAATCAATGGATACTTCGCCTGAAGTCGCCGCCCAAGCTGTGGCACTTATCCAGGCGGGACACAGCCAACGAAATGTGAGTGTTCAACTTAATTTAAGTCGATCTGCGGTCCGAAATGTTTATTCGCGGTACCTAGAGACTGGCGGCTTTGTTCGTCGCCAAGGAAGGCCACGATCTCGGGTCACAACTGAAAGGCAGGATCGATTCATCGTGACGACCAGCTTGAGAAATCGTCACCTTACCTCCATTGAGATACAAAACCAACTTCGCGACTTCCACGGAGTATCTGTGAGCGCTCGAACAGTTCGGAGAAGGTTAAAAGAACGCGATATGGTACCACACAAGCCAGCTAATGGCCCCAAACTAACGCGAGCCCATCGAACAGCGCGCCTTCATTTCGCGCGCACTCATTTAAATTGGACTCAGCAGCATTGGAGCCGTGTACTCTTTTCTGATGAGTCTAAAATTGTGTTACATGGCAATGATGGAAGGAAGAAGGTCTACCGACGTAAGGGGGAGCGTTTTGCACAATGCTGCTTTGAAGAGAGGGTTGCTTATGGCGGTGGCTCATGGACTGTCTGGGGCGGTATATCCGCGAGCGGTAAAACTCAACTTGAGATTGTTACGGGACCACGGCTGCCAACATTAAATGCTGAAAGGTACATTCGTGAGTGCTTAGAACCTCACGTGATGCCATACGCGGACTATGTGGGCCCAAATTTCCTTTTTATGCATGATAATGCAAGAGCCCATACGGCCGGCATCGTCAGGGAATATCTTCGGGGTGTGAACATCACAGTTATGGACTGGCCAGCCAGAAGCCCAGACATGAACCCCATTGAGCACATGTGGGACGAGCTAAAAAGACTTGTTAGGGCTCGTCAGCCAGTTGCCCAGACGATGCAGGAGTTGAAAACTGCCATAGAAGAGGAATGGGAGATGATCCCCCAAAATTTCATAGAGCGGTTGATAAACTCTATGCCTAATCGTATGAGAGCTGTGGTAGAAGCCTATGGAGGCAACACGCGTTATTAAATTAAACCTTTATTAAATTGAACATGTTTTTTATTCAATAATCAAGTGCCTTCATCAAGGCGCATACCCGACTTGTTAGGCGTAGCTCCATGTCGTGTGGTATTCTGAATTCAAATTTAAAACATTACGATCGAAAAAGATGGTAAAAAGTAACAGGTTTAAAACTGCATCAATAGTTTGTGCAATCTAGCATTAATATTTCGGTAGGGACCAACGAAACCTAAACTCTAAGGTGGGCCAATAGATGTGTCCAGAAGAGTATAAACCAAAATGTCATCATGATTTGTCCAAAGTTATTCGCTGAAATTACTTGGCCATCAGTAACGTGACTTCCTTCATGATGTAGAATTTCTCATTAATCTTCTATTTTTATGGACGTACAACAATTATTCGATTATGTATACGCAGTGAACTGTCGTTATTTAAATTATTAGATTTATTTGCTCTCAATTTATACTATTTCTAACTAATTCAATGGTGAAATAAATCGCTAATAAACTTCGATGAGCTGGATCTAATTCGGAAACAATTCATCGAATTCTGAATGCCGATCCTCATAATAGGGATCATAACTGAGTCTATTATCTCCCCCGGATAGATTACCGGTGAACCGCTTATCTGTAATAAGATCTCACTCGGTGCCACGAGGACAATGAGCTACCTTTGCAAAAGCATGAGCAGTCTATGAAACGATGCGACTGTCTTAGTCTGTTTAGACATTACGACTTTCTGCTTAGAATTAACACTCATGATGATGAATCTATGTACTTATATACCTAGAAAAGGGGGTGATGAGGGTCACTTAGACAAAAACTCCAAATCTTATTCCAATTGTCTTCAAACATAATTTACTTAATTTTTTTTTTTTTTATTGCTGACAGATTACCTGTGCTGACGCTTGACTGTGATCTCACCTGATGGGAAGTGATGATACAGTCTAAGATGGAAGCGCGCTAATCTGTTAAGAGGCGATATTCCCCTTACGGTATCTACACAGCATCGTACCGGAACACAAATCTCTTTGTTTGGCGGTACGTTTTTGCTGGTAGGGTGGTAACTAGCCACGGCCGAAGCCTCCCACCAATCCAGACTCAGACAAATTAGAAAATACAATTTCCTGAATTCGTCCTACCGGGGATCGAACCCAGGACCTCCGCTAGAAAAGCGACTACTTGCACCACTGCGCCAGCGAGGCCGTAAAAATTAATTATCAAAAGAAATAATTTTCAGTCGATTTGGTAGTGAACTTTGGATAATATAGAAGTAAAAAAAAATCAGCGTTGACTTCCATTTCACCAACGACAGTCAAACAAATCTAGCACGTATCGCAGATATAAAGATGTAGCTGAACCAAATCTCGTTGTTCCTTGTGCTAGGCATCTTTTTCAAGCATCTTCTGCGTAGTCATCCGCATCGTCCTGGCATAAGTCGTCAGATCACATCTGATACAGAAATTTCATTAGTTTCTTGTAGCTTTTCGCGCGTTACCTTTTCAGGACCCTTCTTCGCTATTTCCTCTTCCATCTGTTTTATTTTTTCATCTTATTTTTACTTTTTCTCACTTGATTAGCAGTGCAACTATATAAAATCTTTGCCTACTTCTTCATCAACTTTGCTAGTACGGCTTCTGTCTCAAGAACCTTTTTTTATCCTCTTTATACATTTTCAAGTCTTCAAGACTTGAAAATGGGACCCGCATAAGCTTATCAGCATTTCTTATAGAAGAACCTGCATCAATAAGCTTTATAGCTTTTCCAAGCTATCCTACATCTAAAAACAAATAAAAACGTGTTTCAACAACCATAGTTGCGAAAGTCAACTGACTCTCATTTCCCACAATCACCCATGTTGCGGACGGGAGCATTAAACCGAGCGAGTCGCCGGTGTTGACTAAATTTGATTGGTTGATGCCGGCCCCGCCCCTCCCGCACTTTCCTCAGCACCCGCGATCACCCACTCTCTCGCTCGTCACGGTGCTTGTGCGTGGCGGGTGAGAGATTAGTATAAAAGGTACCCAAAGAGTTTGTAGGGTTACCATTCGCCTTATACTCCGGATCGGAGTAGATTCTGCAACTAAGTGCGAATTGTAACTCTGAAAAAACGAAGGACAAACCACGAAGAACCGAAGCGCGAACTCTGAAGAACCGAACCTAGAAGCACTGAAACATGAATCTTCAACCCCTTAAGTACTGAATAGCTGAAGATCCGAGCCCACGCAAGAAGAACCAAAGATCCAAACCCGCAAGATCGAAGCACCTGAACCACATACTGATCCCGGAGAGATTCGTCGTTCGCATCAAATTTTCGAAAGTCTAACCAAGTCCGAGTTATATTAGAGTCATGAGTTATTATTGAAAGTTAGATAAATTCAAGGATTTTTAGATACCTCGTTTTGCATCGATTTATTACATTTTTAAGGAAACAGGCGTTTTCAATGTAAGCTCCCAAGAATTTTTATCAGATATTGGTTACAATTCTTCCTCTTCAAAAACTTCCTCGTAAATCACTTTACCAATTGGTGATAGTCGTATGAAAATCTGTTCATGGGTTTTTTTCTTTTAATGACACTTGTGTATATTAGATATGTAAGATAATGCCTTGTTTTGCAGTATATTTGTAATCTGTAATAAAATCTTTTTCAATATTAGAAACGCTGTGACGATGCCCTTGTGTGTAAAATGTGTGTAAAGGGGGTTAAGATGATGCAAACCCCTTTACAATATACGACTTCATATTTGAATTCAAGTATGTAAATGTTTTTTTTGATAATAGTGTCATAATATTGAAGTCCGTTCATAGTGACTGGCTACACCACGAAAGGATAATATGCGAAAAACAATAAGTCAATCAGGCTAATAATTACATAGCATTACGCCTTATTCCCATTCATGTCCTTCCAGTTGCCACGATCTTTGCATATTTCCTTCGCTTCTTTCATTCTCATTAAACCTTTCATGCAAGTTCGTTGGTGTAGAGTACTCTTGATTTGGCCTTTATTTAAAATGTCCTGGATTTGATCCAGGAACCTTCGCCTTGGTCTTACCCTTCCGACAATCGCATTCACTCTTGACTCATAAATCCTTTTGTCAGTCTCCTTTCGTTCATTCTCTCTACGTGCCCAAACCATCTAAGCATACCTTTCTCAATTTTAGTTACTACATCTTCTAAATTTAATAAAATACCTTTTTGACTTATAGTTTAAGGCTATGTTCGCCACTTCCGTTATGCGATTGGAAAGTATTTAAATTGACCATTATAAGTTATTTATCATAATCGTCGATACAAGTACAATAAAGTTGATTTAGCAAGATCTTAACTAAATAATAAATGTACCGTAGTGAAATATTTGATTTGGTGCCTTAATAAAATGTATTACAAGTTAAAATATGTTTGCGTCATGATATTAGTTTTTGTATTGACTATGTTAAGCAGCGCGAATTATGACGTCGCTTTGGCAGGCTGGCGGAGTTTGTTCGTAGAGTACGTCAGTTGTAGTTTTGATATAAATTGTATTAGTGAAGTGTTAAGTAAGTATTAATGTATTGAGTTTAATGTTTAATAAAAATATGTTTATAAATAAAGATTAATAGGAATATACTTAAATAAAAGAATAAGTATTATTGATCTCTACATTAATAATAAGCGTAAAAAGTCTCGCTTCTATCTTTAGAACAATAGTGGCATGATTCAAAAAGCTTATTTTATATGAGATGATTTTTTTAATTAAATATAGTATTAATCAAAACAAAATATTCTTAATTCAAATAAGTTAAAAAAGCATTTTCCATTATTATTATTATTTCCATTAGTAACAAAGCAGCTACCGGTTCGCAAAGTTGATTTCGTTGAGAAGAGACCGGCAAGAAACTCAGTGGTAACTTTTTAAAAATTGGTTTGTAGGTTATGCTGTCTAGTATTTTGCTTCTGTGTGCAACTGGAGAGAAGTTCAAATATTTTTATCGTTTAAATAATCTTCAACATTATAATATGCTTTTTGTAAAATAATGTTTTTAACATATTTATTAAAAAAAATATAAAACTGATTACGGTATCTTATTTGATCTATCATTTTATGTCATGTTTATAATTTTTGCCGATTTGAATATGAGATTTCGATTCTGCTGTGTCCTATGCCAAAATTTTTAATTATGTGTCAATGTTATAAACATATATCGATAGATTTCGATTTTAGGGATGTAGGTGCTCATTCAAAACGGATTATCCAATATGCCTACCTCCAGGAAGTAAAAACGTGGGTAAAACCACCGGTTACAGCTAGCAAGTAATTAAATGAGACAAAATTTGTCGACACAAAGGGACCCTCATTAACCCTTCGCTACAGAGCAATGTGGCGGTTCGGATGACAAAAATCTTTATATCATGCCAACGTAAAATTGCTAATGAGCCACGTTTCAGTTCTTTGAACGCTCAAAATACTGCATGCAATTTTATTTATGTAATGCCATTGGAAAATTTATTTGGATTTTACTGAAACTATTATATATATGTCGGAGAATAAGAGAGAAAGGAGCATAAAGCGTAGGGTTCTCCGCCGATATCATCATAAATGGCATCCATAATTCAATTTCCATACTGTGGGCGTTGGTGGGTAATTTTGGTGCAATCAAACACTTTAAAAATTAACTCAGATTATAATGTTCAATCACTTAATTTTCTCGATATCAATTTACATAAACTCATTAATTATAATATCTAGGAACGTGTTAGTATATATAAAATAATTTAATTAAAATAATATTTTAAATAAAGGGTACGGTTCGTCATTAGACTAAATCGTATTCTTAGAAAACGATGACCTTTAAACATCACAAATTTTGATTCCGATTGGTGAATTTGTGAACATTGTAAATGATGCCAATTTGCGATATAATATTTGTAATATTTCATAAACGATTGGAATTACTTAAATAAGATTAATTGTAACTATTAAATACTAACGGGGAATGGTAGTTTCTTAATAAATAAGACAATTAAGAAATATATTTGCCGCCAAACGCTGCCATTGGTGGTTTATGCTAATGGCCTCATTAACGACAAATGTATAAATAGTCCTAAAAGTTAGTCGAGACGGCAGATTTTAAACAATGTTAGCTACGAATTATTTTATTTTAAGTTAGTGGTGTCATAAAAAGGGCTGCTCTGCGATACAAAGCTAAGTGTATTTCTTTAAATTAAAACTGATGTCTTTTTAATATATAGTAATTATAATTGTGTGAAATTTTGTCTTTATATTTAATGATAATGGATGTTGATGATGTATTTTACTGTAATTTATATTAAATATAACAAGGATAAAAACAAAAGAGTAAAGTCTATGGAGTTTCTTGCCGGATTCTTCTCCATCTAGTGTAGGTAGTCTTCTCCTTCTAGTTGTAGGTTGTGAACCAGTGTTAGTCATTGACAAAAAGAGTTTACTGGAAGTAAAGAATATTTTAGTTTGGATATCGACCTTTTATTATGAACATCCTATTTATTTATTTTAATAATTTTCAAGCAAATAGTAAAATTAATAATTATTAGTACCCTTTAACGATGTATTTATGACAAACGCGACAGTTTCAATAGTCGACCGCTCTGGCGGGCTGTCACCCGAGAATTGGAGAGACGCGCGCCGGATTGTCACTATTGACTCTGCCCCACGCTGATAGACAGATGGCGCCAGCGTTCCTCAGACTATTACACTCCGACATATATATGCTTTTTAAGAGATAAATTCACAGAAACATCAATTCTTATAGTACCATCGCGATGTGTAGAATGACATTTCATATATCCGTAACAACATTCACTTAAACAGCAAAAAATGAGAAATAGACTTTTAAAACATGAAATAAAATCAAACTTGTAACGCCATATTTTCAATTGCAGATGGTCAGAGATCATTTGTCTGATCGTTTTAGATTTGCCTCCACATATTATAATGTTGAAGATTATTTAATCGATATAAATGTTTGGAATTGATTCCAGTTGCACACAGAAGCAAAATAATACATAATGTAACATACAAAACTATATTTAAAAGAGTAACCGCTGAGTTTCTGCCGGTTTCTTTTCTGCAGAATTAACTTTCCGTACCGGTGGTAGATTTGTTACCAATGGACAGACTACTGACGGTTCAAAAGTGTTTTAAGAGCCGCGATTTTACCTACATAAAACATAATTGGTGTTCGCGACTTTTCCCTTTAATTTGTAAATAATACTACGTAAATAATATTGTTAAGCATCGTTCGTTTTTGTATAGTATATTTTGTTTCAACTTAGAGTCTTTATAGATATTAATAACTTTGTATATGGAATGTTTGTTAGCTATAGCGTATATACATATTTGTCATTTCTAAGAATAAAGTTGTTTGTGTAATTAATGTAATCCCTGTGATTGCTGAGAAATAAAACTCCAATCATAGGATATACTTTTTATCCAATAAATTAACAACTACCTTCGTTTGCTTGTCACAATAGTGCACGTTTGTCAGTCGCAAATATCGTACAATAGACAGCCAATTTCGGTAAACAATATTCCTGCTGAAACAACAGTTCGTACTTAAATACTCGTCTGGTGACAAGGAGACGGCGAAGCGTTGGAGTGAATAATCTGGTGGCAAGAGTGAGCTTACGAAGGGGCTCACAGTTGGGAATATGAAATTCGTTCTTAGAAATTTGTTTTTGGTGGTGAATAGAAAGACATATTAAATTACACATTACAGTTTTTTACATATTATAAAAGAAGTCTGTTCGTGATAAACTCAAAAACTACTGAAGCAATTTTCATGCAGTTTTTAGCAATAGCTAGAGTGATTCTAGAAGAAGGCATATATATATGTCGGAGAATAAGAGAGAACGGAGAAACATAAAACACAGGGGCGTAGGGTTCTCCGCCGACATCGTTATTAATTAGATCCATTATTTAATTTCTTATTCTGTGGGCGTTCATGGGTATTGTTGGTGCAATCAAACACTGTATTAATTAACTCGGTTTATAATGTTCAATCACTTAATGTTCCCGATATCAATTTACACAAACTCATTAACACTAATAGCTAGGAACGCGACAGTTCAACAGTTGACTGTTCCGATCGAGCGCTACTCGACAACTGTCGAGTGACTCCCGCCGGACTGCTACCATTGACTCTGTCGACGCCGATAGATGGCGCCAGCGTTCCACAGATATCTGCCCTCCGACATATATATATAATTTGTCAATATTTTGAGCGAATTGGTTGGAATATAATGATAATTAATGGAACTGTCGAAAATATCTTTTATAGATATACAAAAGACGAAGTTGTAGACGAGTACATCTACCTGGGACACACGATCCAATTAGGTAGGTCCAACTTTGAAAAAGAGATCAACCGCCGAATCCAACTCGGATGGGCAGCGATCGGAAAACTACGGGACATATTTTCATCAATAATTCCTCAGAGCCTGAAGACTAAGGTCTTCGAACAGTGCGTGTTGCCAGCGATTACATATGGTTCCGAGTCATGGCCGCTGACTATGGGGCTCGTAAGAAGACTCAGAGTCACTCGGCGGGCAATGGAGAGGGCTATGCTCGGGGTTTCCCTACGTGATCAAATCAGAAATGAGGAGATCCGTAGGAGAACTAAAGTCACCGACGTAACCTGAATTGCAAAGCTGAACTGGCCATGGGCAGGGCACGTAGTTCGCAGAACTGATGGACGTTGGGGCCCGAAGGTGTTAGAGTGGCGGCCTCGCACCGGAAAACGCAGCGTCGGCAGACCCCCCACCAGGTGGACCGATGATATCAGGTTGGTCGCTGGCAGCCGCTGGATACAAGCGGCGCAAGATCGGGCCCTTTGGAATTCATTAAGAGAGACATTTGTCCAGCAGTGGACGTCCATTGGTTGAGACGACGAAGACAACGAAAAAAGTCTATGACAGCCTACGCCTCACTTTTAATGATAGCTCACTTTTAAGCCATTTTTTATGTAAAGGAAATAGTTACATAATTAAAAAGTTTAAAAAGCGGTTTTAATCCTTTTAAACTTAAATACGTTTGTTAACTTATGTACTTCGTGCATATCTAAAATTGAAAATATCTTAGGAGGTATGTTTCGTAATAATGATGATAGCCTAAATGACAAGATATCAATTACTGTTACATTTTTAGATTTGACTAAAGCTTTCGACTTTGTTAATCTCAGAATATTAGATAAGTTATACTTATGAATGGATGTAATCATATCTACATGTTAGGAAAGTATGCACACAGGTTGCAAAAATAGAAAACTGTATAAGGTCTAAATAAAAAAAGGTATATCCATTTTATCTTCTAATTACCCAGAGATCAGAAAATATGAAGGTTACACCCCGAGGAACACCTAGTTAGTTAAAAAACTTGATTTTTTTTTAAATAACCCTATTAAAACTACATATTAACTGCGTGTATGTTTGTAGGTAAACAGTTGTATATACATGAGTCAGTTAGCATGCAACGGTTCTGCACTAGATATGACCGAGTAGTTTCGGTAACGCCACTCAGTTATACCCGTTCGTACAGTAACCATGGATTAAATTTAATAATAAGGACTCATAAAGACCGATTTTTCATTCTTATCCAACATATTTTGTTTTATTACAACGTTTATTATTATTTGACGACATCAAGTTTATAATATATATTTAACAATTGTCAATCATTGAAAAGATGGTACCTGTGAAAGTGATATTGAAAGGAGAGTGAATGCAGGGAATATGGTAAATGGTGCTCTGTACGGCTTTATAAATAGCTAGATGGTGTCTCATAAGGCCAGACTGGCTGAGCATGGAAGAGTGTTGGTGCTACCAATGTGGTAGCGATGGGAACATTGAGAAGTATGAGTGGATTAAAACTGAGTGATAGAGTAAAAAATAGTGTGATAAGAGAACGTTGTGGTATAAAAGAAGACGTAGTGACTAAAATCGAGAAAGGTATGCTTAGATGGTTTGGGTATGTAGAGAGAATGAGTGAAAGGAGACTGAAAAAAAAGATTTATGAGTCAAGAGTGAATGCGAAAGTTGGAAGGGGAAGACCAAGGCGAACGTTCCTATACCAAATCCAGGAAATTTTAAATATCGGCCAGGTCAAGAGTAATCTTAACCGACGAACTGGTATGAAAGGTTTAATGAGAATGAAAGAAGCGAAGAAGATGCTCCACTGCAGATTGGCAGGCATAGTACACAAGTGCACTCTCTATTCCTTCACTCTCATAGTCCGAGGTGACGGGAATCCGACACGACCGGAGAGAGATCAGGCGCAGAACCGACGGCTTAACGTGCTCTCCGAGGTACGGGGTTGGATCACACCGCCAACTTCCTAACTTCGGGAAAATCTTAATAGAAAACTCAATATTGATTTTTGAATCGGCCCGACCCGGGACTCGAACCCAGGACCTCATGTCTGTAGTCAAACATGCTAACCACTAGACCAATAAAGCCGTATATAAAATAGTATTAAATGTATCCGTTTATTATGTTTTAGAGACAATTCTAAAATCCATCTAAATACTTCTACGTTGTGTAAAAATTATGTCATAGTGACGTCAAAATGATGCTTGATTCAGTCAGATAAAATAAATTATGTTACATCTACGACGTTAGAATTACGTTATCTTACTACTTGTTAAAATGACATGTATATGTTTTCTGTAAACTACGTAACGGTGTAAATATAGTCACTATTACGTCACGTTTACTTAAAATTTGATGATCTTAGTATGATCAATATTTGAAGGTCATAAGTACTGAATGTTAATTTTATAGTGAGGGTAAAATGATACCATATTTAACATACTGGGTTTGTATACAGTCGTTTCTTATTTTTTATTTGATTCAAGTTAACCGTCTATGCTTTGTTAAATTAGTTTCTTTTTGTATCCCAAATGATTAGCCATCATGGTGATTCCATTTTGTATTGTAGTAAACGCAAATTCTCATTAATGCTGGCGTTATGTTGCACGTGTAGGCGTCTCCCTAACGTTTACGGCTAACAATTTCAACCGTTTCATACGAAAACATATTTGAATTTAATGGGAGCGGTTCCGATGGGAAATTGTGAGTAATTTTTTAAACTAAATGAATTGATACAACAAATTATCATCGCACTTATTTTGACTATCTATCTGGCGCAGTGGTGAGAGGGGCAATTTATGAAATTGCATTTTCTAATATGTCTGAGTTTGTACTGGTGGGCGGCTTCGGCCATGGCTTGTTACCACCCTACCAGCAAAGATGCACTGTCAAGCAAAGAGATTTTTGTTCCCGTATGATGCTGAGTAGAAACCATAAGAGGTAAATTGTCTCTTTATAGATGAGCGCGCATAAACCTTCATAACCAATAATATGACCTCAATATTGGGCCAAGACGGATACTTGGAATATCCTCCATATATTATATCATATAAATTTTAGTCTTTTGGGGTCCGAAATATGTCACCCTGTCGTTGTCACACGTGCTCATAATTGCAGCTCCAGCTAGAGTAATCTTGAAAAAATTTCTCATAAATTTTTGTCTTATACAAATATCGCAATTTTAACATGTGACGCCACAAATCTGTTGACTCCCAATTTTATTGCCACAATGTCAGATTTTATAAGCCTCCTTCTCATTTTTTAAAATGTGAAATTTTACAACTCAAATCCTTTATAATCTAATAAGATCCTCTTCATCCGTGATTAAGACATTATAGGGTTACTTGAGCAATCTTTCTTGATATCCCCGATGTAATGACTCTGTTTGTGTCTTTATATATGGTTTATTACAGCAATTTCGTAGGTAATAGTTAAGACTGCGAATTTTAACTCGTTAATAAAACATTTTTGTAAATAATTTTATCATTTTATGTGCAGCCTTCTAACTTAAGACCATAATTGTTTTAACTGGCATATTCCTAATATTAATCCCGAAAATATATTGTTCATTAGTATTTTTGTTAATAAAGATATTGATGTAATTCCAAAAATAGAAATATTCGATTGACATCTTATCGTTTTTCGTATATATAACGTTAATCTCAATACGTGAGATTGTTGTCGTTTACCAGCGGTTTATAGCGACGTGTGTTTTCGCTTACTTATCGTCAGTTACGACTATTTTGGGAGCGGAATATTATCCTGTATGGCTACTGAACTAAATTACTAATTACATACAAACTTAAAGTACTCAGATGATATGTTTTTAATAGAATGCACATTGAAAGGTACTTGATACATTTCAGGTCACTCAGCAAACTAAAAAGTTAACTTGTAACGTTGCCTTTCATAGAAATTTTCCTTTTATGATACAAAATAGAAGAAAAATCTCATTGCCTTCTTGATGTACTGCTAAATCGTTACACAATATACAGTTTTGAAGATCTAACGAGTAAGTTTAGTAGATTAATCTTATTTTGCTTGATGCCTTTATAGTATCCATCTTCGTATTATTTGTTTTGATTCCATGTCAATATGAAGAAAGGCAATCGTCTAAATTGCATTTTCTCAAATTTTAAGCCAATTTCAAGAGATTAATTTTAAAGATCTCGTGATGACTGAGTGAGTGAGTCTGGTAGTCTAAATAAATATTTACGTTATTAACTTTGTAACATCTATTTTCACATTAATGCTTTTGATTCCGTGGAAATATGTAGAAATTTGTAATAGTTTGCTAATAGTTTTGAAGATCTCCTGATTAGTGAGCGATTGCGTTTAATGATCTAAAGCCATATTCTCGTTATTCCCTTTGTAATGTTCATCTTCGCATTAATGCCTTTATTCTGTGGAAATTTGTAGTTAGTGAGCGTCTTAATTACGACAATATTTCATGGTTTTAAAGATCTCATGATTAATGAGTTATTTGTCTAAAGCCATATTCATGTCATTCGCTTTATAATGTTCATCTTCGCATAAATGCCTTTGAGTCCGTGGAAATGTGTGGAAATTTGTAGTTAGTGAGCGTCTTAATTACGAGTCACCTTGTCAAATTTCAAGCCNAAGCGCGCTAATCTGTTAAGAGGCGATATACCCCTTACGGTTTCTACACAGCATCGTACCGGAACACAAATCTCTTTGTTTGGCGGTACGTTTTTGCTGGTAGGGTGGTAACTAGCCACGGCCGAAGCCTCTCACCAGACCAGACTCAGACAAATTAGAAAAATACAATTTCCTAAATTCGTCCTACCGGGAATCGAACCCGGGGCCTCCGCTAGCAAAGCGAATACTCGCACCACTGCGCCAGCGAGGCCGTCAGTCTTTGTAATGTCCATCTTCGTATTACTCTTCGATTAGCAATAAGACCGACTTTTTATAGATTTACTTGTGTATTGTAAAGAGTACTATTGATTGCAAAGTGATTGTAAGTTTGTGCTGTTTTTTTTAAATTAAACTGCTTTGTATGTGATAAGATATTTGCTAATAGAGAACAGAATAAATATACGTAATTATTACGTTTAAATCTTACGTTACAGTACACACACACAGTACAGAAGCTCAGAGTCACTCAGCGTGCGATGGAGAGGGCTATGCTCGGAGTTTCTCTACGCGATCGAATCAGAAATGAAGAGTTCCGTAGTAGAACCAGAGTAAGCGACATAGTTCTACGAATCGCGAACCTGAAGTAGCAGTGGGCGGGGCACAGTGTAGGCAAGCCCCCCACAAGGTAGACCGATGATACAAAGAGGGTCGCCAGTAGCCGCTGGAGCCAGGCGGCGCAAGATCGAGCATTGTGGACGTCATTACGTCACTATGTTCAGCAGTGGACGTCCATCGGTTGAAGCGACGACGACGACGAAATCTTAAACTGTACCATCACTTACCATCAGGTAAGGTGCCAGTTAATCGCTAGCTCGTATGATATAAAATAAACCCGTTGATAATATGTGTAGAAATAAAAACCTAATCGATAAAAGTTCAGTCGCAACTCGAGGGAGTTGATCAAAAAGTTTTCTCATTACGCCCGGAGCCGCTCATTTGACAGGTTGGATTCAACCAGAGGCTAACACTTTATGGGACAAATTTTAAAATTTTCATAATACTTTAGCGTATTACTATCAGCAGTGAAGATATTCTTACAATGGCATAACCTAGTTCAGTCTCAGTCACTAACGACGAATAAATACTTTAAATATGGGCAATCAAGGAAGTTTGTGAGGTTTTCATTTATTGTTTACTAGTGGGTTGACTTTTTATATTTGTAAAAGCTGATATTAAGAAGAACTGCCTCATTGGTCTAGTGGTTAGCATGTTCGACTACAGACATGAGGTCCTGGGTTTGAGTCCTGGGTCGGGGCAATTCAAAAACCAAATTTGAGTTTTCTATTAAGATTTTCTCAATATTTGCCCGAAGTTGGGAAGTTGGCGGTGTGATCCACCCCCGTGCCTCGGAGAGCACGTTAAGCCATTGGTCTTGCACCTGATCTTTTTGAGAGTGAAGAAACAGAGAATGCACTTGTGTACTATGCCTGCCAATCCGCAGTGGAGCAGCGTGGAGGGTCTATGCTCTAAAACCCCCACTCCTTGGAGTGAGGAGGCCTATGCTCAGCAGTGGGACGTTAATGGGCTGCTACTTACTTTTTTAACTTTTTTATTAAGAAGTGTCATTAAATGTCTTACACAAGTTTGTTCAGTTTAAATAAAACTGTAAATGATAAAGTACAGCTGTGTCAATTGCAATAATTCGTGCTTGTTTACTTTATGGATTTTTACAGTTTTAATTAAAATAAACAAACTTATCTGCCACATTTAATGATACTGCTTAATGTCAGCTTTTAAATGTCCAAAAAATAACCCACTACTTTATCATGCTTGCGTTATACAATTCATATAAATAATTCATATAAATGAAAACCACATGAACTTTTTTGGTTGCCGATAAAAGGCGTGGATAATTTTTCGTAGCCCACGATTTCGATGTCATTTTTGAGGGTTTTAGGTGCTGTTTTGATAAAGTTGACAATAGTCAACAATTATTTTATAGTTGACAATAAAATTCGCTACTTTGAAAGGATTTGGATAAAAGAAGCTTATTAAGATTAACTTCTCGTTAGAAAATTAAACAAAACATTCGAAGCAACTAATCCTTGGATTTTTTTCTGGACTATTCAGGATTCTATGGTGTTTTTGACACCCAAATATTTAAATACTAATCCAAGTCTTGGATTTAAAGAATCGTGTAATACACATTCTTCTAACGCTTCTAATATCTAAACTCTATATTACATGATATTGTATTTTAGACCTTACTGAATATTATTTGATACATCTGAAAGTAGAACTCATTTATCTTTAGCATGTCTGATCCAATTTATCAAATGAGTGCCAGTGTAATGAGAAAAGTTTTACATTTACTCCCTGTTGGGGTAATAAGTTCAATCAAATCATTATCCGTCTTCCTTGTAACGTGTTAGTTTAATTTGGCAATCTTCTTGGACTCATTAGCACAATTAAGGAGCGATCTTCCCAGAACTTTCTAGAAATGTTTTTCTTTTATGACTATAAGACTACGTAACGTTATGACGCAATGGTGTAGTTAATCGCTCCCATAGTAGAGATCGTAGGTTCACTTGCCGACAGGGCTAATAAAGGATGATGCTCTCTAGTGAGAGATAGTGGGCGGAAGTTGCCTTCTTCTTCTGTGAATGAATGGTCTCGAAGTCCACGAGTGCGTGAGGGAGAATGCAGTGGATGATACCCCTCACCACCGAAGGAGGTGGGAATCTTCCTCCCAAATCCATTAATCCTCGTCCGACTCATCCAGAACACCAGGAAAGAATGCAAAAGCCGAACGCCTTACTACTTACTCAAGGATGAAGGAGGTACCTCTTGGTTTAATTGTGTATTACGAAGTCTCCTTCATCGTTGAGTTCCACACTCTTCGTCTATTAGAGTTAGTGTATAAATTGCATTTCCCAGAGATGAAAAAAAAAGTGCTTTAAGCAAATTATGTTTTTTAATATTTCTGAGTTTGAACTAGGACTCTTCGGCTGTAGCTAGTTGCCACCAACAAAAGCTGTGTAGAAACCATAAAAGGTGAATTGCCTCTTACCAGATTAACGCGATTCTAACTTAGACTGTGTCATCACTTACCCTCAAGTCAAGAGTCAAGCGATAACTTGTCAGCAATAAAAAATTGTAATTAATGTATTAAGTGATGGATATGAAGTCTGTTAGCTCATAATGCAGCAGCGTAGTGAGTGTAAGTTTTATACACCATTAAGTGCAAGGAGCAGCCCAGGAAGTAGCAGCCCATTAAAATCGTACTGCTGGATCTCCTTTCTCATAGGAGTTGGCGCTTTTAGAGTATAGATCCACCACGCTGCTCCAATGCAGGTTGACAGGCATAGTACACAAGGGCACTTTCTATTTCTTCTCTTTCATAGAAGGATGTGACGGGAATCCGACACGTCCGGAGAGAGATTAGGTGAGGGAGGGCAAATATTGAGAAAATCTTAATAGAAAATTTAATATCGCATTTTGAATTGGTCCGGGACTCGAACCAAGGACCTCATGTCTGTAATCGAACATGCTAACCACTAGACCAATGAGGCTGTACTAGATCATGATATATACCATTTTGTTAAATAAAGAGTCTTGGGCAAATTGAGAGAGGTTGGGCGATTTATCTAGTACGGAATATCTTGTAGTTTGTTTGGGCTTCTAATATTGCAAAAATACTATCTGTTCCCAATGGTTTGACCCACGTAGGTCTCGATGCCGTGGGAATACCCCTTTTTAGTGAGAGTCTACGTTGTGAAAGGAGTATGTATGCCGAATTTCAAGCCATTCAGGTGAACAGTTTTGGAGAAGGTTGTTTTTCCCTTATTTTTCCTGATCCCGAGGGAATACGTAAAAACTCGCTCTTAGTGAGCATCTACATTGCGACAGGAGTAACTATGCCAAGTCAATCGAATCTATAATTTCAGAGATTTCCTGTTGTGTGGTTCTGATATATAGGTTTTATATTTGTTTGCTCGAACGCACTTACCACAGAAACTACTTGTTATGATTTGATAAATTCTGTAAAATTTATTGAGCAATGCTATAGGCTATAAAGCATGAGGCTACAACAAGTGGAGCAATGGAGAACGTTCCAGAATTTTCGCTACGTATACGTTTACAGTATCAAAAATCACGTATTCCCCTTCAAAAGTTCTATTAATTATTCTACATTACACCTTTAAAGGATTTAGTAAAAAATCCATCGATGTTACTGAAGAATAAATAAATACCCGCATTTTTATATGTTGTTTATTCGGTTATATATTATTTTCATATTTCAAAATCATTTACATACATTGTAAACAGGGTTCTGAATTTTATCTACGATATTTAATCAGATTTAAATGTCTGTATGTCACGTATATACTTATATTATTATGTTATTTAAAATGTTTATGAATATACTAAACTGTAATAATCGCTATACTCTCTAATCTTCAGAAATTATTGGTTCAATTCAATTACTATATACAAGTATGATTTTGCAAGACTTTTAGATCTTCATATTACTTCCAATCTACGGCTTATGGTAAAATAACGAATGAATGAATATGGTAAAAGATTGCCCGTGTCAACAACTAGTTGACATGATACGATAGTTTTGTCTCAACTCAAGCAATCAGAAATAAAAGCATCACTTTCTTTTTAAGTCATAAAGTGTATTATTTATTTCGCTTCTCGGTAACTGTCGTAACAAAATATGTGTAGAGACAACACCAGACAATAGAAAATACAAAAAATAAATTAGTTACGAAGTGACCGTTACTAACGCTGCGTATGTCGCGTCGCTAAGTTTTTTGTGGTATTTTATAAACTGTGAGTGTTTATTAGTTGTTATTTGTCTTTTGGATTATATAAGTGATGTGAATAACAATAAAAACCCTTGAGGTAAGCTTTAATTTTTAAGATATGAGCCTATGAATACATGACGGACTGTTTTCACTATCTCAAAGTTTAGCGCAATATGACACTACACCAGGGTCTTAATTTAATAAACAAATAATAACATTGTATAGTTTAATTATTAGAAAATATAAAAATCATCACATTTGGTAGTCTTTCATGAACATTTAAGTCCCAAGAACTACTTTAGAGTCATTGAACCCGCGGAGAAAATTATCTGCATTTGAACTGGCGAGAGACTTTGAATAGTTACCACTCTACCGAATCAGAAATTTGTATTCAGTTCATCATTAGGTGAAAATACAGTCGATCAGATTACTATATATCCTTTTCTGAATATAATTTATATATGTCGGAGTGCAAGAGTCTGTGGAACGCTGGCGCCATCTTTGTATCGGCGTGGGGGCAGTGTCAATAAGTGGCAGTACGGCCCGTCTCTCGGCAGTTCTCGAGTGGCGGTCGGCCGGAGTGGTCGACTGTTGAAACTGTCGCGTTCCTAGTTATTAGTGTTAGTGAGTTTGTGTAGATTGATTTCGGGAACATTAAGTGATTGAACATTATAATCCGAGTTAATTAACAAAGTGAAATTTAACAAACTTAAATTTGACGGCCTCGCTGGCGCAATGGTGCGAGTATTCGCTTTGCTAGCGGAGATCCCGGTAGGACGAATTTAGGAAATTGTATTATTTAATTTGTCTGAGTCTGGACTGGTGGAAGGCTTCGGCCGTGGCTAGTTACCACCCTACCAGCAAAAACGTACCGCTAAACAAAGAGATTTGTGTTCCGGTTCGATGCTGTGTAGAAACCGTAAGGGGTATATCGCCTCTTAACAGATTAGCGCGCTTCCATCTTAGACTGTATCAACACTTACCATCAGGTGAGATCACAGTCAAGCGCTAATCTGTCAGCAATAAAAAAAATGTTTGATTGCACCAACATTACCCACGAACGCCCACAGAAAAAGAAATTAAATAATGGATCCCATTAATGACGATGTCGGCGGAGAACCCTACGCCCCTGTGTTTTATGCTTCTCCCTTCTCTCTTATTCTCTGACATATAGATTTACCCCGAGGGGCTCGAAATAAAAATATTTTTTCGTGATTTCGTACTTCTCATTTGTATATCGTACAATCAACTGTTATTTCTGTATGATACGATGGCAACCTATAAAAACACATAAATATTAAAATTAGATGCAATGTTTGTTTGGAATTCGCCCGTATAATGTGCCCGCTTTTACATACCGATCCGTGCCACAATTAACGATAAACTGTGAAATAAACATCCGAAGCTCTATTTCAGAGTACCGCAGTCGAAATAATATATTCGGTTTACTTAAAGCGGGCTAACGATACGTATAATAAACAACGCCAGCTTTACTTTAGCATCATTTTCTACCTAGAATTTGCCCACTGTTTACGCGGATACGAAATTTTAACTGTATTTACACGGTAAGTGAATTCCAGTTATATATAACGTTACGCTGTTTAAATTTTGAGTTAAATAAATAAGCCATTAGTTCCGAACAGAAGTAGTACTAGTTCCTTAAATGCACAGATGCACAGATATCACGCAGTTCGGCGTGCCTGTTGGCAAAGGCCTCCTCCAATATTTTCCAGTGTTGTCTGTCTTGAGCCACTCTTTTCCAATTAGCTCCTGCTGTCATCTTCAGCTCATCCTCCCATCTTATGTACCGTCTTTTGCCATCTCTTGAGTACCATTCCGTGTCTAATTTGCTCCACTTTCCTGCCTTGTCGCGCATCATATGACCTGCACATCTCCATTTTTGCTTATCTATTTTAAGTTTGTACTTTTCCTTATGTCAATATTTCTTACTTTATTTTTGGTTTAAGACCAGTCATACTCCTTTCCATTGATCTCTGTGTTGTAGCAAGCTCTTCTCGGAAGTTTTTTGTGAGGGTCCAAATTTCGTAGCCGTATGTTAGGCAGGGTAAGACACACGTATTAAATGTTTCATTATTTCTTTAGTTATATTTTGTGCTACTGTACCATAATTTGTGGGTAGTTCAGATTCTAATAGGAGTAATTTAACACGAAATATATTATTTCTTTCAGAAATCTATTCATTTAGATTACCTAGACGATAGAAACGCCTGGGAGTGAACGAATTGCTCTAATTTTAATTAAACTATAGTAAACTAATATTATTGTAATGATGGTAAAAAAATACCCGACTGAGTTTGCTGTGGATTCTTCTCGGACCAGGGCTCGAAGGAACCCTCGTAACGTTAGATTTTAAGCCGATTTTAAGTACCGTCATCAGACGTATATTAGAATCAGAGTATGGAAAAAATATATATAATTTGACGATTCAAAAGTGCTGTAATATGCCTACTTGAATAAAGATATTTTTGATTTGATTTGATTTGATTTATAGTTGAAAGTAGGGGTGTGCGAATAATTCGATTTTATTCCGAGTTATTGGTAAATTATTTGTGAATTCACGAGTATATTGAATTTAGGTTTTCTTATGTTCAATATTCAAATATAAATTTAACACTCTATATACATTTTATTCAAACCATGAAATATATTTACACAATTAGAACACACAGAAATATCGTAGTTGTGGGTAATCCAGATTCTAATAGGATTTTCTAAAGTATATAACACGAAATATATCACTTTTTTCAGAAATCTATATATTTATAATTGAAATTGGTTAAAAGTAGGGGTGTTTGAATTATTCGTTTCGAATCGAATGTCAATATTCGATTCGATTCGATTATTTCAAATTTAGGGTTTCTTGAGTCAATATTCAGATATAAATTGAACAGTATATATATTTCATTCAAACCATGAAATATATTTACACAAATAGAACAATTATTGTATTTTTTTTATTGTAAAGAGAACGAAATAACAGAAATATCGTAGTTGTGGGTAATCCAGGTTCTAATAGGATTTTCTAAAGTAATTTGACACGAAATATATCACTTACTTCAGAAATTTATTCATTTATAGTTGAAATTAAAAATAATTCAAAGTTTTTTCGAATTATTCATGAATTTTCGAGTATTTTCAATTCAGGCTTTCTTATATATATATTCAAATATAAATTTAACAGTCTATATATATTTTATTCAAACCATGAAATATATTTACACAGATAGAACAATTATTATATATTTTTTTATTTTAAATAGAAAGAAATAACAGAAATATCGTAAATATAGAATACCTTATACTTCGAAGTATAAGATATTCCTAAATATTTTTTAAACAAAAAGTATATATTCGTAAGTCGAATATTTCGATTGACTATTTAAATTGAAACAATTGAAAATTCAGAGATATTTCATTAATTCGGATATTATTCGATTTTTCGAATTCCCCATAGTTTGTAATTTCGATTCGAATTACGAATCGAATAATGATATTCGATGCGATTCGATTCGAATTTAGAATCGAATAGTGATATTCGATATGAAATGTATTTAATCATAACCTAACGTAACCACGTTGGGTTAGGTTAGGTTATTAGGTATTAAAGAATTATTAGGTTTTAAATTAGGTTATGATTTAATCTCCCATTAAATAACCCTTGAAGTATATCCTAGTATGATAAAAAATCAGCGAAATCGGTGGGTGTGCTCTTGAGTTATTCATACATTTGTCGCGCACATGCTTATTGCAAATTTAAGAGTTATACGGTTTTGTCATGGATGCCATCATCAGAACTGGATTAAAACAAGGACCCTACGACAAGCCCTACCTTTCATAAAAAAAAGAACAATCAAGATCGGTCTACCCAGTCGGAATACATGATGTAACAAACATAAGAACAAAATTCAGACGAATTGATAACCTCCTCCCTTTTTTGAAATCGGTTAACTAGCTGATGCATGCTATTTCGTCTCTCAAGCCAAGTCATGTCTTTGAGGTATCTATTGACGTATCAACAAACGTAACATGTTGCTGGCATTGTCACTAGCGTTGCCTCTGGCAGAATAAGTGAGTGTTTAATATAGATAAATTGTAAATGTGGTGAAGGGAAACATCATGAGGAAATCTACATATTGCAAGTGCAGGGGAGTATCTAGTCTGACAATTTAATGCAGAATACCATGGTAGAATGTCCTACGTGAGGAACCAGTGGAACAAACGATTTGTAGTTGGCGCTATGCTCACCAGTGCAAAGGGGTGTAGGGCAGTGGCCTCCTTAACTGTTAGTTTGCTGAAGAAGGCACATGAAAGACGCTATAAAGGCTTCCCTTCTCCAGCGCAGGAGATTTGTGCTTCTCCTGTCTCTTCGCTATGTTTCCCAGTGGGAATTTTCAGGACTACCCATCCTCAGGTGTTCCACTAAAAGATGGGGAGAGTAACTTTGGTTTTTAGTTGGTTTTCTGGCAGCCAGCGACTTCCACATTCCCGATTACATTTTAAGTCTGATTAGGTTACGTAAAGGCATTTCTCAACGGAAAAAGTGTAGGCTTGCTCTAAAAACCCTGTCTCCTATGATAACCTGAGCCCAAAACTAGGACTTTTAATAGACAGCTAATAAAACACGTACTTGAAAATAAATATTTATACATATAACACTTGATAAGTACTTCAAATAATGCGAAACAATTCTTTAGATAAGGGCTTTAATCAGAATTTTCTACGACAATTATTCGTCATTTTTAGTAATATTAGATTAAGCCACAATGAAGCACAGTCAGGTTTAGTTTGGTCGTATGTAAAATATTCTATTTTACACCTGTCTTTAAATTTATATCGGAATTGCAAAGGATCGTGCGAAGTCTATTGTGTCATTAGATAGTCATCTCTTCCAGACAACATTTATATTGAATTATAGAGAAAATAAGACTTGATAGTCCAGTGGTTGGTGAATTCGTGTCAAAAGAATCAGCAAAGTCGAATTTTGGGCAGACATATTTAAAGTATCAAGAGAGAAAAATTTAAAGAAACATCAATTCTCACAGTACCGTCGCAATATATATTAAATAACATTTTATACATCCGTGATAATATTCATTTATACAGCAAAAGGAGCGAAACACACAATTTTAATACAAGAAATAAACACAAACTTGTAATGCCATATTTTAGAGTGAAAAAGGTTCAGAAGTCATTTGTCGGGTTGAGCATACGCATATTTAATAAGATACCTGAATCACTTCTGGGTTTGTCTCCACATAGTTTTAAGAAGTATGTTAAAAATGTCCTAATAAAAAAGGCATATTATAATGTGGAAGATTATTTAAGCGACAAAGATGTTTGGACATGATTCCAGTTGCATATGAGGGCTAAACACATTGTAACCTACAAAAAAAAGCTATGTTAAAAGGAGTAACCGTTGAGTTTCTTGCCGGCTTCTTCTCAGCGGAATCAACTTTCCGAACCGGTGGTAGATTTGTTACCAACGGACAGACTACTGACGATTCAAAAGTGCTTTTTGAGCCTACTTGAATAAAGAATATTTTGATTTTGATTTTGAATGAGAATTGAGTTTCTGCCTCACTTTGCCTCTCAATACTTGGGACTGCATAGGTATTCCTAAACTGTGTATAAATAATACGATAAAATAGTCGGAAACTAAACGGATGTTAACGTAATGAGGTTTTTATGAACATGACAGATATTAAAGCCAATCTACACTAATATTATAAAGAGGCAAGATTTGTATTTTT